>OY812998.1:92107518-92647518 GCA_963681545.1 Germaria angustata
CCTACTTTTCCATCTATCAGGACTAATTGGTAGCTTACTTCAATTTGCTGCCCATCTAACTGTAATTGTAATGGCTGTATTGTTGCAATTTGGGCCTTGATATCACTAATTTCTTTGTTAATGGCATCACTAGTTTCTTTTTTGAATTCAAATTTGATTGGCCTGCAGTATTTCGTCTCATTTTTCCAAATATCCAAATCTTCCAAAATCTTTTTCAATCGCAATGGTACAATTGATACCATGAACATATCCGAGTCCGAAATATTTTCACATACAACTTATTTGTATTGGTTTTGTCCCGAAGAACCATCACATCCCCATTTACAAAAAAGAATTAGCTTTGTGTTTCCATATTTCTTTAACGCATTTCCTGGTATTGATTGTAGCAAGCGTTCGGCTGTGTGATCAAGTAGAGATTGTAGTTGTACCTCTGCTGGTGTGATTGTAATAGTATCCTTCCATGACAAACAGTCCATTTTAGCAGCAGTTATGTGATGATATGCTGGATAAATATTTGAGCCCTTTTCAATCGCACGCAATCTGAGCTTAATATATTGCTGTTCTGTTAATTTCAAATCCAGAAATAAGGCTAATGCCTCCTCATTTGTGTACTGTATTGCATCGCTCGGAGTTGGTATACTTTTAAGAATTCGTTTTGTTCTCACTGGACTAGCTTTAATAACTTTTTCAATGATATCCACTTTTGTTAATTGGTTCTGTGATCGTAATTGATGTAGGAAAGATTATTTTATATTTGTACAACCAATTGCATCGTTAACATTTAGCCTCTTAGATCTGTCGCTGCAGTTGTCCAATGATTTGCGTGGTCTTCCAACCTTATCTTGCTTTGCTGTTTCTGCAGCGACAGTAAGTTGCCCTTCTAACTACTTTTCACTTTTTATATAAAACTTTTGTTTACTGTAGTTAACTTCTTTGTAGCGTTTTTTTACTACTTTTACAAAATTAGATAATTGCTCTTGTATTTCGGTGCTACACGAATTTAAGTTTAATTTTATTTTAACATAAGTAAGAACATCTTCCTGGTTTTTATTTCTAAAATACTCTTCGGCCAGTTCTTTATAACCGAAGCTATCCATATTTTTCTGTTATGATTTATCACTTGCAAATATACGTACGTACACGTAAAGGATTAACTTATTATTGAGTAATCCCTTATCGAATCCGTAGTTTTATACATTTTTTGATACATGTTATTCACACATTGATCTTCAATTTCATAGCAGGTGGTACTTAAATTGAACCAAACTGCACTAGTTATCCATACCTTAATATCAGGTAAAATTAATTAGTATCTCGCCAATATGGGGTTCTTTTTATCTTTAGTGGTTTAATGTCGCGATTATTATTATAAAATTGTTTATGACTTTGGCTGACCCTAACAGTTATATTAGAAAGAGATCATATGTTTACTGTAGAACCTATTGTGATATTTTTATTACTGATTTTTTTGCTGATCAAAACAAAGCCATAAAACCCTTTCGCAGGTATTATATTTAATTATTTTAGTTTTACGTAGTCTAAAGTAAAAAACGTAAACCTTTAGGCAAAAAAGTGAAAATTTAATACACCATTGTATACGAGTAATTATAGGGCTATTTAAATTAGAGTAATTTGAATTTTTTTGGAGTAATTTCATTAAAATTAAAAAAGTGTTCTACCGGCGGGTGGTGGCGGGTGCAAAAGTATATATGGGGTTAAAGAAGACACCTTGGCCTTTCTTCGGGTGGTATACGTTTCTTGTTCCCTTTTGTTCCCTAGAAGTTCTATTCCACTAAAGTTTAAATTTTAGAAAAATATAGTAGTTTCATAAATATTTCATAACACCTCTTATATTAAACGCTAGAGCGGTAACCACTTACAACAACTAAAGACTATAATCCTACCAACATTATAAAAAAGACCGCAGGCCATTATCGATGATAGCTGCGAGTAGTGACCATTAATTTTTGACAAAAAACTGATAAAAAAACACCTTTTACTGAAATAACAAAAAACAGTTGAGTTTGACAGCATGCCACGCCCACAATTATCAATAGTTTAACCTAATTTTTTGGCTACCTTAATATGGATATATTAGCTCCAAAATGGCGTAAAAATTTTTAAAATCGGTGACAAAAAAAATTCGACTTTTGGCCAATGAAAAACGATTTTCAGCCACTGTGCGGCGTTTTTTTAACTAGTAAATAGAGAAGCTTAAATGGCTGATATACATATTATTCTGTCTTTATAACAATAAATCGATCGAATTTAAAATTAAGCATACCACGCTAAATCCATACGGGACTGCGCATGGAGAATTATCAATGAGTATTTTAAAGAAAAATATTGTGTTGTACACTTAAGTGTAAAGTGGATAAATCTTTCGTCTTTGCTTTTTTTCGAAAATGGGTTTTATGTTTACATATATAATGAGGGTTGGATATAAATGAGACTTGTCCAATTTATTTACTTTCATTTTTCTTCACTTCCTTACAGTAAAACACCGTTCTGCAAACAAAATTAAAAACATGTGGTATGATACACAGTTTTGCTTTTATAATTCTTGAGCTTATTTCAAGTCTATTCAAGTATTTGTGTTTTTTTGTGATTTTACTGAAATGTTAGGTTTGAGTCGATATGGTTTTATAAAAAAATTGCAATACTAGATTTTTTCTAATGTGGACACTAAAGCAATTTCAAAACAGAAGGTATATATATATATATATATATATATATATATATATATATATATATATATATATATATATATATATATATATATGGCGACGAAAAAACGGAAAGAGAGTCCACAATTCTGAGTCCCAAGGAGAACAAACCGAAGAAGAAGAAAAATACTACCCCAAACGAGACGGTTCGAAATATTGTTGAAACAAATGTGACATTTGTACCATCGGCTGGAAGTTCAGATGAGAAAGCTGCAAATCCTGATTGGGTAAAAGTTCGTCCCAGAGTTAAAAAAAGGAAGAAGCCAATCCACCAGATGCTCTAGTTATTAAGACTTGCGGAGATATATCTTATGCGGACATCCTCAAACAAATGAAGAGCGAGCCCAAGCTAAACATCTTAGGCCAAAACGTTAAAAATATAAGGAAAACAGAGAAAGGTGAGCTGGTCCTAAAGCTCAATAAATCTGCTCAACAGAATACGGATGAATTTAGAACCACGATCTAGAAAGTTCTGGGCACAGTTGCGGAAGTGCGTGCACCGACACTAGAGTTGCTTATTGAAATCAAGGACATATGTATATGAAATAACAAGTAACGAAGAGGTCTATGAAGCTCTCATGGACAAATTTAACGAAGTTAAGCGCTACAACCTTCTGTAGTTAAATCTATGAGAAAACTTACAGAGGTACACAAATCACCACCATTCGATTAAATGACATCTTAGCTAGCCGACTCATAGAGTCTGCGAATATACGAATTGGTTGGGTCATATGCCGAATACGAGAAAAGATCATACCAAGGTGTAAGAGCCTAAACGACTACTCACGTAGTTGTCTTTGTTGTGGAGAAGAATGGCACAAGATAAGGACAGAGACGAGAAATGTTGACGAGAATGTTGCAAAAAGTGACCATGTAACTGGATCAGCCTTTGTTGAACCTTTGTAGTGAACAGACGTGTTAGCGGAGTTTTTTTACATACAAAACAAACAAGCATACAAAAAAATATTCGTAATAAGTACTGATTCGTAATAAGTACTGATTTTGTTAAATTTGCTTTATTTTCATTAATAATATTTTTCGTATAATCTGAAACAACAAAAAACCGCAAACAAAGTGACTGAGGAATACTCCGCATGAGTACCTCAAAAACAAATAATTGTGAAGTGAGTTCTAACGGCAGAAATGTATATTTTACTGTGAGTTCTGAAGCTCTTAATGCAAACAATAAAAACAAGAAATCGGATGACAGTCTTTTTCTCACGGCAAAGCCAATTTTACGCGAGCGATCAACTTCGCTTACTCCTATGCCAAGTAGTGATACGCTAACATTACCGTTGCCTAGTTCTTCTTTGGAATGGACAGATATATTACAGTAGTAAAGCGCGGGCGAAGCCCAAATGCATCTAAAATCTCATCGGTTGCCAAGATATTCAGGGATAACGACGCCGCCTCAGCTAACCGACAAATTCGTTTTAAAATATTGCAAGATGACAGTGACAAACCCGAAGTATCTTTGAAAAAAACCAAGTTTCTACACATTCTACACATTCCAGCTTAAGAGTGCTAAAGGCCTTCAGATCGTATTGAAAGGTATAGATTCTTATGTTGTTCCTGATGAAATAAAAGATGCTCTCATCCTCCAAGGATTTAGGGTAAATAATGACTCTAACGTAATAAATAGGGAGAAGATCCCCCAACTTTTATTTCGCATTGAACTGTAGCTAAATGATATAAAATTGAGGAAAAATCAGACCCATCCAATTTATAACTCAAAGTATCTCTTATACCGAAAAATCGTTCAGGACCCGTACAGTACCATAATTGTCAAGAACATGGCCACACAAAAACTTATTGCAAATAACCTACTGTTTGTGTTGTGTGCAGTGAATTACACGCTACTGCTATTTGCAATAAGTCGAAAGACCAGAAGGAAAAAAGTGCAGTAATTGTGGAGGTAATCACACTGCTAACTACAGAGGATGTCCTGTATACTCTTTCGTTAAACAGGCTATGAGTCAAAAGCCTAAACTAACACCAGCGCAAACAAGAAATACGTACTCCGCTACTTATCCTCCTATAACCAAATCAATCTCTACATAAGTATCGTATGCTGACGCTGTGAAGATCAACTCTGTTCCAATGCAAAAAGTGTCACTATTGATAATCTGGTGCAAGCTATTAACAACTTTACAACAAATATGACTAGCATGATGCAAGAAATGCTGCGAATGAATGAATGCAGAACACACTGTTTCTAGCATTAGTAAACAAGCCATGAACACGTTAAAATTATGTTTCTGGAACGCAAACGGCATTCGCCAACATAAAAATGAACTGGAGCACTTCTTCACGGTAAAAAATATTGTTATAATGTTGGTATCTGAGACTCATTTGATTTCGAGAAGCCTTTTTAGAATGAATGGCTACAACTTATATAATTCAAAGGACCCGAGAGGAAGAGCATGCGGAGGATCAGTAATTCTAATAAAGTCAAGAATCAAGAACTTTATTCTTGAGAATAAATTTACTCCTCCCCCAGATTTTCAATCACTGAGGATCAATACGAGGATTTTTACAAAACTCTTGGACCTTGTTTCGTAGCAGCTGGTGACTACAATGCAAAACATACGTTCTGGGGATCGTTTTTTATTACACCTAGATGTCGAGCATTGTTCAACCCAATTTCAAAAATGAGCTGGGCCGTCATTTCGCGCAGGGAGCCCACTTACTCGCCTACTGACATACAAAAAATTGCAAAATATGCTGGAAAATATTTAACAAAACTCGAGTCCCATCCTAATCCCCTTGCTCGTAATATCTTGAACTAAACTGGACACATCCGCTTAAAAAAGAGGGACACTACGGCTTTAATACATCACACTCCAGATGAAATTTTTTGAAAATATTTTTGTGCTTAATACGACTTCACTTATACTCTTGAAGTGAACGGACGTGTGAGCTCATAATAAGAATAAAAAATATTCGTGTTCGTGTTCAGACAGCAATAATTTACTTTCGCAAAATTCAACTTCTTTTAATTTAAATGAACATAAGTACATTTGACATATGTGAAAAAGGAAAAAAGAAATTATATTATTACGAGTAAAAATTATAAATTAAATTAAACAAACAAATCGCACACTTAAATTCAATGTATAAAACAAAACTCAGAAGTCATAACAAAAGTACCAACAACAAAAATAAAAAAACTATTAAACAACAAAAAGCAGTATTAAATAAAATGGATAAAACAAATTCTCCCAAACAAAAAAGAATAAGAGAAATTATCCAAACATCACACTCTGAAAACATTCCAAAAATGCGCGGGTGCAACGACCGGGAATATGAGCAACGAATGTTAAGCGTTATTGATAAGAGACTAAACGTAACAATGTGTGAGATAAACAACCTAACTGAGAGATTATCAGCAGCGGAAACAGAAGTGCAAAAAATTAAAAATGCAGCGTCTGATAAAATAATAGCACAAGCGAATTAAAACAATAGTTTAAAAAAAGAAATTGAAATTTTAAAAAAATATGTAAAAAAGCAAGAAAATTCTATAGTTTCAACCGATTTACGTATATGCTGTGTTCCATGAACTAATAATGAAAATCTTTTTGAAATGTATAAACTAATATATGAGACAGTCCAAATTCATGGTCCCACTGTAAAAGAAATATATCGCGTTAGAATAAACAAGAACAATAATTATATAAATAATAGAAAAGACATAAGTAAAACGCAAGATTCGGCAATAATTTTAAAATTATGTTCTAAACTGTACAAAAAAATATTAAAGAAAATAGGGACTGCCTTCGGCTAAATATAATTGGGTTTAATAGTACTGCTCCATTCTACATAAATTAAAACTTAACAACAGAGAATCACAAAATTTTCCTTCGGGTTCACAGGCTGAAAAAATATAAAGTCATATCAACACCGTGGGATTGTTTATGTAAAACCACTTGAAAATGATGAACCGTTAAGAATTGACTACCTGGAGGACCTGTACCAGTTTTTTCGCACTGACAATAATTTACCCGATGTCTTATAAATATAAACATATTTTATGTTATAATTAATTTATTAGCAATCCTAAGTAATATAAATATTTTTCTTTCAATTTGTTTTTATTTTTATTGTGCCTAAACTAACACCAGCGCAAACAAGAAATACGTACTCCGCTACTTATCCTCCTATAACCAAATCAATCTCTACATAAGTATCGTATGCTGACGCTGTGAAGATCAACTCTGTTCCCATGCAAAAAGTGTCACTATTGATAATCTGGTGCAAGCTATTAACAACTTTACAACAAATATGACTAGCATGATGCAAGAAATGCTGCGAATGAATGAATGCAGAACACACTGTTTCTAGCATTAGTAAACAAGCCATGAACACGTTAAAATTATGTTTCTGGAACGCAAACGGCATTCGCCAACATAAAAATGAACTTGAGCACTTCTTCACGGTAAAAAATATTGTTATAATGTTGGTATGTGAGACTCATTTGATTTCGAGAAGCCTTTTTAGAATGAATGGCTACAACTTATATAATTCAAAGGACCCGAGAGGAAGAGCATGCGGAGGATCAGTAATTCTAATAAAGTCAAGAATCAAGAACTTTATTCTTGAGAATAAATTTACTCCTCCCCCAGATTTTCAATCACTGAGGATCAATACGAGGATTTTTACAAAACTCTTGGACCTTGTTTCGTAGCAGCTGGTGACTACAATGCAAAACATACGTTCTGGGGATCGTTTTTTATTACACCTAGATGTCGAGCATTGTTCAACCCAATTTCAAAAATGAGCTGGGCCGTCATTTCGCGCAGGGAGCCCACTTACTCGCCTACTGACATACAAAAAATTACGGATGTTATAGATTTTGGAGTCACGAAAAATATCTTTAGGGATTTAATTCATGTTGAAGCTTCTCTTGATCACTCCTCCGATCACTCTCCCACGATCTTTTCAATTTATAGCCAACTAAAAAGTGACTTACCTCACCCAAATCAAAAATCTCAGTATTCATTGTACGGAAAACATCAAGCTAAGAACTTCCGATGATGTTGAATTCAACATTGCCAATCTTACCGAAAATATTAAACAGGCTGCTAAACATGCCAGTACTTCCCATCCGCAGACTGGGTTTAATATAATTTATTCTACTGATATTGAACGTCTCGTATGTAAAAAAAGAAGAACTAGAAGGGAATGGCAACAGCACAGGTCACCCCTACATAAAATCAGACTTAAAGAATGCACTAAACGACTCCAAGAGTTGCTTGCATCTGAAAAATCTGCTTCTCCTAAGAACTATCTGGAAGGTCTCGATGTTACAGCAGCATCTAATTACTCCTTGTGGCGCGCTGCTAGAAAACTTAAAACATCCGTTGAGTTTAAACCACCCCTGCGCACTTCGACCGGAGGTTGGGCAAGAACCAATACTGAAAAAGGTAACATATTTGCTGAGCATTTAAAATACGTATTTACCCCAAACACATGTACTGGTGCTGTTTATTTGCCGAGTGTAGTTGCTCTACCCCCTCAACCCATAAAGTTTAAGATGCGTGATGTACAAAAACTAATTGCTGAAACCAACCCGATGAAGGCCCCGGGTATTGATGGAATTAGTAACAAGATGCTGATTAAGTTGCCTCGTATTGCTATTAGAATCCTGTTGTTTATTTTTAATGGCATTTTACGACTGGAGTATTATCCACATAGCTGGAAACTTGCCATGGCCATAATGATTCTAAAGGCGGGCAAAGATCTTACCATGGCT
Organism: Germaria angustata; assembly: GCA_963681545.1. NCBI lineage: Eukaryota > Metazoa > Arthropoda > Insecta > Diptera > Tachinidae > Germaria > Germaria angustata. The sequence continues at coordinate 92,115,997 of OY812998.1, forward strand.
GAGTCATATAGACCTATAAGTTTACTGTCAGCAAGTTCAAAGCTCTTCGAAAAGCTGCTCATGACAAAATTGTCCCCAATTCTAACTGATAATGGGTGCATACCGGACCATCAATTTGGTTTTAGAAGTCATCATAGTACCGTTGAAAAAATTCATAGATTGGTTCATTTTATAAAAAGAGCATTTAAAGAAAAGAAGTATTGTTCTTTCCTCTTCACTGATGTTTCCCAATTATTTCATAAAGTGTGGCATGAAGGCCTAATTTTAAAATTGAATACATATCTACCCATAAACATTCTAAATCTTTTGGAAAGTTACATTCTTCCCCGGAAGTTCACTGTTGTGGAAGGATACTTCATGAGTGTGCCCGAAACTATCTCATCCGGTGTGCCACAAGGGAGTATACTGGTGCCAGTTTTGTATTTGATTTATACCTGTGATATGCCCTTGAGCAGTAATATCCTCACTTCTACATTTGCCGATGATACAGATTGCCTTATTATGCATGAAAACCCTCACGAGGCATTCCGATATCTTCTAGAATATATTAACATCTTGGGACTGTGGTTGAACTTATGAAGAATAAAAGTAAATGAACAAAAGTGTGTTCATGTGACATTTACCCTACGAAGAGACACTTGTTCCCCCATTCGAATCAACAATCAAGTTGTTCCTCAACATTCACAGGTGAAATACTTGGTATACACCTTGACCGACGGCTTACATAGAAACACCACATTGACTCTAAGCTGACACAAATGAAACTTAAATTAACTCAGATACATTGGCTGATTGGAAGAAATTCAACACTCAGTCTAGATTGTAAACTTTTAATATACAAGTCGCTTTTGAAACCCATATGGTGTTACGGAATTCAGCTATGGGGCACTGCTTCAGCTTCCAATGTAGAGAGAATACAACGAATGCAAAACAAAATTTTAAGGTTAATTACATCAGCTCCATGGTACATCAAAAATTCACTTTTACATCGTGATTTAAATATGCCACTTGTGACCGCTGAAATTGCAAAATATATAGGCAAATATTTAACAAAACTCGAGTCCCATCCTAATCCCCTTGCTCGTAATATCTTGAACTAAACTGGACACATCCGCCTAAAAAAAAGGGACACTACGGCTTTAATACATCACACTCCAGATGAAATTTTTTGAAAATATTTTTGTGCTTAATACGACTTCACTTATACTCTTGAAGTGAACGGACGTGTGAGCTCATAATAAGAATAAAAAATATTCGTGTTCGTGTTCAGACAGCAATAATTTACTTTCGCAAAATTCAACTTCTTTTAATTTAAATGAACATAAGTACATTTGACATATGTGAAAAAGGAAAAAAGAAATTATATTATTACGAGTAAAAATTATAAATTAAATTAAACAAACAAATCGCACACTTAAATTCAATGTATAAAACAAAACTCAGAAGTCATAACAAAAGTACCAACAACAAAAATAAAAAAACTATTAAACAACAAAAAGCAGTATTAAATAAAATGGATAAAACAAATTCTCCCAAACAAAAAAGAATAAGAGAAATTATCCAAACATCACACTCTGAAAACATTCCAAAAATGCGCGGGTGCAACGTCCGGGAATATGAGCAACGAATGTTAAGCGTTATTGATAAGAGACTAAACGTAACAATGTGTGAGATAAACAACCTAACTGAGAGATTATCAGCAGCGGAAACAGAAGTGCAAAAAATTAAAAATGCAGCGTCTGATAAAATAATAGCACAAGCGAATTAAAACAATAGTTTAAAAAAAGAAATTGAAATTTTAAAAAAATATGTAAAAAAGCAAGAAAATTCTATAGTTTCAACCGATTTACGTATATGCTGTGTTCCATGAACTAATAATGAAAATCTTTTTGAAATGTATAAACTAATATATGAGACAGTCCAAATTCATGGTCCCACTGTAAAAGAAATATATCGCGTTAGAATAAACAAGAACAATAATTATATAAATAATAGAAAAGACATAAGTAAAACGCAAGATTCGGCAATAATTTTAAAATTATGTTCTAAACTGTACAAAAAAAAGTATTAAAGAAAATAGGGACTGCCTTCGGCTAAATATAATTGGGTTTAATAGTACTGCTCCATTCTACATAAATTAAAACTTAACAACAGAGAATCACAAAATTTTCCTTCGGGTTCACAGGCTGAAAAAATATAAAGTCATATCAACACCGTGGGATTGTTTATGTAAAACCACTTGAAAATGATGAACCGTTAAGAATTGACTACCTGGAGGACCTGTACCAGTTTTTTCGCACTGACAATAATTTACCCGATGTCTTATAAATATAAACATATTTTATGTTATAATTAATTTATTAGCAATCCTAAGTAATATAAATATTTTTCTTTCAATTTGTTTTTAATTTTATTGTGAAATGTACGTATTGCTTATCAGTAACTTTAAATTTGCTTGCATTGCAAATATATTTAATGGTTATGAATTTTAACAATACGAGGGTTGGCTCTAGAGAAAACTTAAGCACAATGATAAAAATTCTCTCCAAAAATGTTTCTGGTTTAAAAATATGCCATATTAACGCCCAAAGTTTAAACAATAAAATGGATGAATTTCAACTTATCTTTGAAAACTCTGAAATCCACGTAATATGCATACCAGAAACGTGGTTCCATATGGAAGTTCATAGCGATGTTTACAAGTAACATGATTATCGTCTTTTCCGCTCTGACAGAGAAACAAACGGTGGTGGTGTTGCGGTTTATATAAGATCCAATATTCGATGCAAGGAGATAAACATAAATGGTGTAGGAGACAATGTTGAGCAGATATTTGTTGAAATTAACAATGACATGGAGAACCTTTTGATCGGTGTTATATATAGACCTAACCGAAATTAAAATATGAGCGCTACGTTACATATGATTTAGATGTAGGGTTGCCAGATTCAATATGAGCACTAACTTGACATTTAGTGCAAATGAGCTTGATTTTAAGAAGAGAACTGGACAAATTGAAACATTTGCTTAAAAACTAAAAATACGGGATAATATCAATTTTTTTTTTAATTTATTAAAAATTCTTTATTAAAAACAGAAATAAAGGCTGTTTACTTACAAAAAAAAAAAAAAAAAAAAAGAATAACATAAAAAGTTCAACAATTCAGTCATTTCTTTACAGGAAAATTACGTAAAATTCATTCAGTTCGTTACTTATAAATGTACGTTTGTATATTTTTAACATACATAGGTGTATGCACAGTAAGCGCCAAAAGAAATGTCTTTTATGTTTTAAACAATAAAAAAGCAACAAAAATAGAAAGTTATTTCTTAATATTGTTTAAAAGCGATAACAAAATTTATTTAGAAAACATAAAACTAAAAAACCTTTTATATTCTTTCCGTTCGAGTTCAATTCAATGAAAACTAAATTTGGAAAAAATGGACTTAGTTCGTACTAAATACAGTGATGAGTCAAATTATGTGTGTTGATACAGGGATAAAATTATATGTTGCCAACAATTAAACTTTACTGCCAAAAAACGAAATTTTTTAGATGTAACCAACTGCAAATTTTAATTTTGAAAATGTTCAATTTCAGCTTGACAAATATTGCTTGAGCTTGAAACTTGACATGCACTAAAATATCTTGACAATCAAGCTCATTCCCGGCCATCTGGCAAGCCTATTTAGATGTTATATACTTGGTTATGACAATATAATTTTAACTGGAGATTTCAACGCAAATACCCTGGAGGATAAAAGTCTCGTAGAAGATGTGGAATATATTGGTATGTATATAGCGAATAATGAAGTTCCCACACACTTTACATCCACTACGAGCACTCTACTTTATTAATGATAAATCTCGCCTAATAATTTTCGATCAACTGTCAGCATTCATGTTTTCACGCCATGTCTTATTGTTTATAACATATGATTTTAAAATAACAAATAACATTCAGATGCAACATTTTTACTATAGAGATTTCAAATATATTGATTATCAATCTCTTGGAACTGAACTGTTAACTCTTAATTGAGTCAAAAGTAATTCGTAATGACAATCCCTGGTTTACTTCTGAGATTAAAACTTTAATTGAAGATAGAAATCGTGCATACGCTGGATAGAAACAATTCAGAATTCCTGAGTTTTATGAATTATTCAAACAAGCAAGAATAGCAATCAGCAAAAGCATACATAGAGCAAAGTCAATGTATTATAATCATAAATTTCAAATGTGTATAGACTCTAAAAGAAAATGGAGAGAAATTCATAAAATGTAATTAATTAATCGTAGAAATGCTGAAACACAATTAGTTGATGTGAATCACTTAAATAATCAGTTTGGAAATATTCCGATGCCAAATGTGAATTTGAATTTCTATAGAAATTCTGTTTTTACCCATCAACTATCCCATGAATTTAATTTTACGAAGGATATTGGTGAAGCCTTTTTAAGTATAAAATCAAACGCTGTTGGTTCTGACGAAATGCATCCAAAATTTATCAAAATTGTCCTTCCTTATACACTAAGATCCCTTGCTGGGATAACTACCTTGTCGTGGTGTGGAGGCTTAAGTGTGGGCTGAATTGCACACCTCTTCTGAAGGCGAACGAGGGTCCTCTATAGGATCCATAGTTTAACTGAAGAAGGCGGTGGGCATAAAACCTGTATACTAAAAGTTATCCATCCCCAAACAGAGGTGTCACGCGACCCGTGCCTATCTGTTCTCTTTGCAGTCGGGGGCATGCACCTCAGCAAATAGACTACGACCCCTTCGCGTTAATGGGGGCTATGACGTGGAGGAGATCCTTTTCCCCTACACTCGTGGGACCAAATATGAAGAAAAATAATAATAATGACTACAAACAACAAAAGAACGAAGGAAAAACGATGACGATAATGGACATACAAACGGACCACGGAACGGAAAATCAAACAAGTACAGCGACACCAAAAAGAGAGGAAGAGTTGGTAATACCCGGGGGGACTTAAAGTCAACTTCAGAAACAGGTGGGAACACCAACTCTGACTCTAAAAATGTAAACCAGTCAGGTAGAGATCCTTCGCAGGATCTAGACACACTGGTGGATGAGGTGAGCGGCAAAATCGCGAGCCTAAATACTGGGAAAAAGGGCTCTCTGGGGCTCAAAGGCGAAAACTTGCCAAGAAGAACCAGGCAGCAGCTAAAAATGCGCAAGATGCCCAAAAGGGAGCATCGGAGATTCCTTCCACCTCGGTAGAGACTGGTAAGAGGATCCGATCTCCAGAAGAGCAGAACATTGTGGAGCCGAAGCAGAAGAAAAGGTGCTCCTCATCAACTAGTAAGTCGCCAAAAACCGGGCGTCTCCCTTCTTAAAGGATTCTCTATGAAGAATCCTTCTAGCAAGAGGGGCAAAGGTGCAGCACTTACTGAGAAGGCAGGCACGTCGGCAAAATCTTCCGCGGAAGCAGAGAACGCCAAAAAGCGGAATTTCTTCACGCGTAAGAGGAAGCTAGATGCAACGAAGGAAAAACAGCCGCCATCTTATGCTAAAGTAGCCAGGAGGCAATACAGGAACAATCTCTGCTACGCGGTCATTGACACCTCACGTCCGACTGGCAAAATACCAGAAAATCAAGTGGTTGAGGATCTGGTAAATAACGAGGTATTGGAATACGTTATGGCAACCGATAACGGATCTAAAAAGAAAATAAACAGCTGCGAAGGGGCTTGCTGTTGCTAAGGTTAGCATCGCAGAACTGCGCAGCCACCCTTAAGGAGTTGGTAGAAAGAACCCCTCCGCCATGGAAAGGCTGTAAGCTGGAACTGGTGGAAGGGAGAAATATACCAACTCTAACCAAGGCAACCTTCTACATCAAAGGATAGGGATGCAAATTCACATATGACCGTGTTTTGGAGGTTATTGGTAAACAAAACAAAGAACTGGCGGTAGAGAAATGGGATGTGTTCCACAGAGAGGAGGACCAAAATGGAACTCTTTTTGTGGTGGGCATCGACCAAGGATCTATTTCCAGCCTTTCCAAATCTGAAGGGAAGGCGTTCTTTGTGTCAAAAGCTGTCTATATCAAAATAGGCAAGTCCTGTATCGGCAGCTAGAGGAAAACCACCCCCATCAATGACAGGACAAGCACAGCACAGGCTGCATCTAGCCAAAATCAGGCGGGTGTCTCGGAGGTCCAGACGGCCAAGGAGGAGTTGGAGCAAAATATCACCAACTCCCAAGAGGACCGCCTACTAGAAGGATGATGTGGGAGGTCATCCAAATTAACCTCCACCGGAGTGAGACGGCAACTCACGCTTGGATGGAGAAATTTAACAAAGGTAAGATACATGTGGCATTAATACAAGAACCCTGGACGATAAAAAACAGGGTTAATGGATTAAACCATGTAAACTACCAATTATTTTATGCTAAAACAGGGAATCATTCGAGGACCTGTATTCTTAGTCACAAAAATTTAGCAGACGCAACAGTACTGAAGCAGGGAAATGGGAACATATGCCTACCATCAGTATACTTGCCGTATGATGCACCGACACTACCACCAACGTCGGAATTACAACACTTGGTAGAAGATTGCAGAATGAAAGGTAGGAAAGTACTAATCGGATGCGATACTAATTCGTATCATATTGCATGGGCTAGTACTAACAGTAATAAAAGGGGACAGGCTCTTTTAGAATTTCTGAATACTAACGATCTATTAACTGTTAATACTGGTAATACGCCTACCTTTATTAATAGAATTAGAGCGGAGGTATTAGATTTAACTATATGTTCTGAAAACGTAATCGATGAAATTGCTGAATGGAGGGTTCTGAACGAGCACTCATTCTCATATCATCGTTACATTATGTTTAAAATTGCTAGGCAACCGCCAGAATCTATAACCTTCCGGAACAGAGCTAAAACTGATTGGGCAAAATTCGAAAGGTCACTTGATTCTCATTTATGGCAGGTTTCTTTCAATCGCCTAGAAAGAGAGGACATAGACAGTAAAGTCAAAATCTTTAGTTTAGTCTTTAGTCTTCAGCTTTAGTTGATTTGTTTGAAGAGAGTTGCCTACTTCGGGAAAGAAAATCCCCATACGAGATACCCTGGATGACAAGGGAAGATTCGGGCAATGGGGAGGGAAGTCCGCCGACTCTATAATAGAGCAAAACGTAAAAGATTACCAGTATATTCGGAGGATTATCGTGATAAACTCCGAAATTACAACAAGAGAATAAGAACAGCCAAACGTACATCCTGGAGGCTTTTCTGTGAACAGGTGGACAGTGTAAGCGATGTTTCTAAAATAAAAATTTTTTGTCAAAAGCCCATATCCAGGCTGAATCATTAGTGGATGAAACGGGCAAGACAACTGAAAATGTGGAGGAAACCATTAAACTCCTCATGGATACACATTTTCCACGCAGCCCGGCCGAACTTTCGGCTATGCTGGACGATGGGAGAAGTGGTGAACATGAGGTGCCTATTATAAGCGATAGGATGGTAATGGAAGCGATAAAAAGCTGTTCTCCGTTTAAGGCTGCGCGTCCGGATGGTATCATTCCGGCGCTCCTGCAGAAAGGGATGAATTTGGTTTCGACACATCTTGCAGGAATTTATAATGCATGCCTAACACACGCATATGTTCCAGTAGGCTGGCAGGAAGCGAGGGTAGTGTTTATCCCCAAACCTGGCAAGCCAAATTATTCTTCACCAAAGGCTTATAGGCCAATAAGCCCAACTTCCTTCTTGCTGAAAACAATGGTGAGGATAATCGACGACATGGTTAAAGGCAGGATCGCAGGCCATATACTGAGATTCAGGCAACACGCATATGTCAAAGGTAGATCAGTGGGCACTGCATTACATAATGTGGTGTACTTTATATAAAGGTCACTTAATGAAAAGATGTACACACTCGCGGTTTGCATTGACATTGAGGGGGCTTTCAACAACGGGCATACCGACACACTTATCCATTCTCTGGACCAATTTAATGTCAACCAGGCGATACGCGACTGGATTGGCAATATGCTAAGGAACAGATGGATTAATTGTGAGGCGCATAATGTAAGTATAGGAAAAAGGGTACAATGTGGAACTCCACAAGGGGGATTTTATCACCCCTTCTATGTACCACAACAATACATACAATTATTAGAACTCTGCCCGATGAGGGATTCGAGACAGTCTACTACGCAGATGACGTCATGATACTTCTGAAGGGAAGGGATCCAAATCATTTGTGCAGGAAGGCCGAGGAGGCATTAACCCTGGCACACAACTGGGCTCAACCAAGAGGGTTGAACGTTAACCCAGAAAAAACTGAAATTGGCCTATTTACAAGAAAGACGAAGATAGCTCCATATGATGAGCCGCGCTTTCTTGAAAGGACAATAAATATTTCCGACAGCGTGAAGTATCTAGGAGTCATTCTCGATCGGAAATTAAAATGGAAAGACCACATAAACGAAAGAGTCAAAAAGGCTCATATATGTTGGTCAATCTGTAAACGGGCCATAGGCACAAGATAGGGGCTGAATCCAGAGATGACACACTGGCTTTAGAGTAGCGTTATCAGGCCGATTATGACCTATGCTTCTATAGTGTGGTGGACGTCGATGGAATATAAATGCAACATCAAAATAATACAGAAAGTTCAGAGAACCTGCTGTCTTGGTATAAGTGGGGCATTCCGAACGACATCAACAGGGGCGATGGAAACAATATTATCTATCCAGCCAATCGAAATTCGTATAAAATACGAAGCGGCTCTTGCAGCAAAACGACTAAAGGTGATGGGTGAGTGGATCGATCAGGAACACAAAGCGCATCATCAACGAATCTTTACGGCCATAGAAGAGTCCATACCGGAAAATGTCGCAAATGACCGCATACTGGAGACTAGACTAGAGGCCAACTGCGGAACATTGCTCACCGACATCCATTCCTGGTTGACCGACCCTTGGAACCAGATCCCCATGGGCTTCATTGTTACACGGATGGATCAAATTCGAGAGGGAAAACGGGACTTGGTGTTTACATAGAAAACACCACGGAACTGTTTTTCCGCCTGCCGGACTATTGCACAGTTTTGCAGGCGGAAATTCGGGCGATAACGGAGTGTATCAGGGAACTCAATGTAATGGGGAGGTAAGGACTTGTGAATATATTCACAGATAGTCAGATGGCCATTAGAGCAATCTCAGCGGAACGCACTAAATCACGTACAGGTTGAGGTTTCAAAAAAGCTATTAACAGTTACTCGACACATGGTGAAGTGCGCATCGTATGGGTGCCAGGCAATGCGGGGATAACTGGAAATGAGAGGGCAAACTCACTTGCTTTTACGGCAACAGAGTTAGGTAATATAAGCTTGGAATGCGCGAAACCTTTCGATGCAGTTAAATCCGAGCTAAAGACTTGTACACATAGGGCCAATTCAACTCTCTGGAATAACGGAACCATGGGAATCAATACAAAAATTCTATGGGGAGATCCAGACGAAAGAAGAACGAGGGAGCTGCTAAAACTTAGCAAGCTCGAACTAGGTAGAATAATGGGAGTTGTCACAGGGAACTCTCAACTACTGGCACATCTTAAACGCATCGGAATAGCGGGAGGAGATGAATGTAGAGCATGTGGGGAGGAGAGCCAAACATTGGAACACCATTTGAGCCAATGCCCCGCCTTCTCACAAATAAGGTCCCGATATCTTGGGGGTGACATCTTACCGGAAATAAGCCGATTACGGGGAATATGCTGGAGGAAAATAAGGAACTTTTTGAGTGACACGGAGTTTCTCTAGACCTTTGGGTCAATATGTTATAGTTAAACTCAAGGGAGCGCACATTAATCCTTCACTGGCTTAGGTGTATGTCGTATGACATGGGCTATCATACCCCTCCAATCAACCTAATCTAACCTAACCTAACCTATAAGCTAGGATGCGTCACAACATTTTACGCCAATACATATTAGAATGTTGTTAGCATAAAATTACATTTTTCCACTCTTCTGTATGGTTGTGAGCTTTTTGTTAGTTGTAATGCTTTGAGTAAAAGAAGGCTAAATGTGACATACAACAAAGTTGCAAGATACATCTTTGGTAGAAGAAGAAACGATAGTATATCACACTTCTCAAAACAAATTTACAATGTTACATTTGATAACCTACTTAAATGCCGATCACTACTGTATTTGCACAAAATTATTTATACGCGCCAACCTCCCTATCTGCATCGAAAAATAACGATCTCCCGCTCAAATAGAGGAAACAAGATAAACAACTTCAAATTCAATAAAGCGATCTCAGAGCAACACTTCTATATAAATTCCATTCGGCTTTGAAGCAAACTACCCCCTCAAATACAAACATTAAGCAATGCAAACCATTTCAAAACTGCCATATTTAGGCACTTTTCGTATTAATTGTCATATGTATGTACTTATGTATTTTAACAGATTTGTTCTAAGTTTATTGTGGTAATTTTATTTATTTTTTCTTTTTCTTTAATGTTTCGAAAATTTAATTTTATTTTTATTTATTTATATTTATTTTTATTTCTTTTTTAAACGTACTATATAAGAAAACTCTAAGCAATACTTTAATATAAGACATGTTCTTGTTGTATTGTACTGACTTGATAAAATAAACTAAATATTTATGTATTATTAATTACTATCACTAAGTTTATGCCCGACACTGGTTGGCCCTAATTATTATATCTATACTTAAGATTTGAATACTTAATTGAAATTCTCATATTGTATTTGTTTTATGTGGCATAAACATACGAGGTTGAATGTTATCAAACTGCTTAAACTTCACTGACGATTTGGTTTTAGCAACCAATGAAATGTCGGCATATGAAGAGCTAAAGCCACAACAAACATTTTTTCAATGCATTTTGCAAAAAAAAACTAATTGTTTCTAACGATTAGTCGGGATATTCTCCCTAATAATAAATTTCAATATTAAGCAGTATATTAATATTAAAAAACGTGCTTATTTTTATTAATGCAACCTTGTGTTGGTTATTCCAACTGACATATGCCTTATAAAATTACCTTTCAGAAAAAATATAAATAAAGGATGTCTTTTCAGGAAACATTTTTCTATTAGTACAAAAAAATTAACGAACTATTTTTTGAATAAGTAAAAATTAATTTAGTAATCTTAATAATTTTAATAGTTTTCACCGCAAACTAGGTATACGTTTTGATTAAGTTAAAATTAGTGTTTTTAGAATTGAGTGTAGTTTGCAACAGCATGTATTCCACAAGATATTAGGGTCACGTATTCTATTAAGAATGTGCTAAATGTTAGTTAAGTGATTTCAAATATATTCTTTGCCCTGGTTATAGTGTGTGAGAGCATACTTGAGAATAAGTATGATAATGAATATCAACAGCAATTTTACAAGAAATAATGTTGGTGTCCGATAAGTCGCATTATACAGAGTTGATGTACAAACATTCTAGAAGATTATTGTATGCGTGGTCAATAGATGTTCTGCTACACGAGCGGATAATTAGTTTGTAGCTCCTATAAACAGCAAAAGTTTGTAGAAGAAATAGCAGCTCAGTTAAAGCAAGGACACAGCAACAGTTAAAGCTAGGTCCTGGTAATGAATATGTGCACTGCAATTGCTCACAAACATTAACTGAGGTACCATCCTAACAATCTAATCTACAACAAACACTAAATGCTGTAGCATCGATTTGTAACCACGGACATGGGTCGTCCACTTCACACCTGAAACAAAAGAATAACCAAAGCACTGAACTGGAATGGGAGAATCGTGTCCAAAGAAGGCAAAGACAGCTCCACATACAACCCAGGTCATGGCGTCTGCTCTTTTGCGATGTGCAGCTTTTAAGTGAGAAAGCCTCATTTGGCAAAACAAAATTTATTCCATCACACACCAACGATGCATCGCGATGGTCAATATCAATGAATTAAATTTCAAATTGTTTTATAGCTCAAATTTTTTCCAGATTTAGCTTCTAAGGATTACATTCTATTTTCAAACATAAAAAAATGGGTCGATAGTAAATGATTTACTATCGATGGGTGTTGTAAGACAGTTCTCACTATAAACTGGGTATTGAAGGTATAAAATTCCGCTGGGAAAAGCGTCAATCCAAAAGGAGATTATATTGAGAAACAGACAATTTTTCCCGAATTTGTTTTCTTTGTTAGGGCGGGCAATTTTGGATTGCATTATATATATATATATATATATATATATATATATATATATATATATATATATATGTATATGTATATATATAATTACTATTTGTATGTGTGCTATGTTCGGCCAGTAGCAATTTGAAGTATTTACATATATTTGAACCATTTTAAATGAAACACACATTGGCCACATCTGTGAAAAAATACATTTCAAACAATATATTTGTGATACAAATTAACATCGTAATTAAAGTAAGCCAAAGCTTTTACTTCTCGCACTGGTATTATGATATATGTACATATTGTAGATAACATACAGATATGCAAGTGAAAAGTCAGTTATTGTTAAGTAAATAAAAGTAACTTGTATTGTATTAAGACAAAAACGTATTATTAAATTATTAATTAAATAGTGTAAATAATATTTCATTGTTTAGGACAAAAAAGGATCAAAACGGCAGCTGTATTTGATATATAATATTAAGTTCAGAAATAATAGATACATAGTTATTCTAAAGTTTTATTAGAAAGTAATGGTTATTTTGCAAGTTTTATTTTTTGCTTGAAAAGAAGGATATTTTTATTTCGTTCTACATTCAAAGAGTCAACGGATCTTCATTGTGAAGGGACGTCTGTGAGGATAGTTTATTGCCTTTTTTCCATATATAAAACTTAGTGTTGCTTTAAAATAACAATTATTGTTAATTTTTTAATATATGTGAATAGAAATCCATATAAACAGTGTTTACAAATACAACTATTTATAAATATAAACGCGCAAAACAAATTAAAATTATAATTAAAACTATTTCAAATATCGCTTTGACTATAAATCTTTATATTTCAATACAAATAAATTTTATTTATATATTTTTGGAGATTTTGGAACTTTTTCATTTTGTTTGTTTTGTATGTTCGTTACTTGCTTTACTAAATCGTCAATAGTTAGTTTTGGAAAATCATTAGCCTGTAATATATTTTCAATTTTATATATATTCTTGTCATGAAAACTCTCATGGCTTATATTTAAAACTCTTTTTATAAAATTTTTCGCGGTGTTTATTATAACTCTTCTGGGATGCTTCGAATAGAAATTAATTAATCGGTCTGAGCACATGGGTTTCTGGTACCAATCTAACTTAAGTACTGAATTGCGTCTGATTATGATGGAATCAAGATATGGTAGTTTGTTATTATTGTCTATTTCTATTGTAAACTGGATTTGGTTATTATAAGTATTTAGTTTTGTTAACGTCTCCTCTACCTTGTCTGATCTGACTATGGCGAATAAGTCATCTACGTACTTTGTAATTATGCGTGGCTTGATTTCCATTTTCTCTACGGTTGCGTTCAGAAGTTCTTCCATTAAAATATCGGCTATTATCGGTGAGATAGGTGAACCCATTGGCATTCCCTTCTTTTGCTCATAAAATAAGTTCTTATATTTAAAATAACGGTTTTCTTTTGCGCAAAAACATAAAAGTTCCATGAAATCACCTTTGGAAATTTTTGTAAAGTTTTGTAATATATTCCATTTACTTTCAATAATTTTTAGGGCGAGATTAACTGGGATACTAGGGAAGAGGGAGACAACATCAAAAAAGATGAGAACTTCATTATCTTGTATTTTAATGTTATTAATTCTTTGTTTGAACTCTACTGCATCTTTTACATTGTAGATCGAATCCCTGGTTAAGTTTTTAAGAATATCGGCCAAGTACTTAGATAACCTATGTGATGGTGAATTAACTGATGGGCATATCGGTCTAAGTGAGTTGTCAACTTTATGAATTTTGGGCAATCCATATATCCTCGGTGGAACTGCGCTTTTTACGGTTAACCTGCTCTTTTCGGACAAATTTATACTGTTTGTGTTAACCACTTTTTCGATGAGGGTATTGTTGGGTCTTTTTGAAGACGCTTATATGTACAAAGATTTCCAACGATATTGTTCATTTTTGTTTCATAGTCAGTTTTCTTCATTGCTACTGTAACATTTCCCTTATCAGTATATCATCATTTTGCTGTAAAAATCGTCGAACTTGTCCCACTGTGTCTAAAATATAAGTGTCTCTTTTATTATGTTTGTACTTGTGTATGTGGTCGTCAATTAATGATATTAGGTTCGCTCTAGATATCTCTTGTTGACCTTTATTGTCATTAGTTTGTACGCAATCTTCACCATCAATAATACATTTAAACAAGGGAAAGTTTTTGTTGCATTTGGTAATGCAAATTTTGGTCCTAGAGATAGGAGCCACTGCACGTTTGTTGGTATTTGTTTATCTGTTTTATTTACAAACCAATGTTTGTTGTTTTTGAAATTGATATCTTTATATTGGTTCTCTTTTAGTTTTTCAAATTTCCTTATTTGCGTTTGCTTTCTTTTTTCCAACAAGCTTGTAGCAATTTTGTTCTCACTTCCAAATAAAGTTTGTGTATCGTTTTTGTCCATCAGTTCTTCCAATTTAATTCTTGTCAAGTTGAGAGTGTGTTTGTAGTGGATTATTTGTTTGTGTTTCTGATTAATCATCAGTTTTAGAATTTTTACATGAAAATTATAAATATGTCTTTCCAAACTTTTTCCAAGCTCTCGCGGCATTTTTTCTTTAACTTTAAATAGGTTGTCAATATGTTTGGTTGTGTTGTAAATGCAATTCAAAATACACAGTCAAAATTAAAGACAAAAATGGCATCCCATAAATCGGACATAAAAATAATTAAAAATTCTGAAATACCAAAAACAGCACTTGCCGCCCATTGTGCAGCAACGGGACACAAACCAGACTTTAAAAATGTAAAAATATTACAAAGGGAAAATAACTACAAAAAGAGATATACTCTTGAAATACTACATATTATTAATGTACCAAAGGAAAAGAGATTAAACTATAAGAGAGACGTTGAGAGTTGCGCGCAAATATATAGAAATTTAATAAATAAACATAGTACAAAATAAAAGAAGGAAAAAAGCTTTTAGTCCCCTGATGATGATCAACGAAGTTGATCGAAATATTGGTGAAAACATTAATAAATGACGAAAAAAACAAATATAAATTGGTTTTTTATTTATAAAACTTTTGGAAAAATATAATATTTCACGATACAAACTGTCTACATAGGAACAACAATAGATGTGAAACTTGCAATACCCAAATAGAACTTGTGAAAACTTATAAATACTTAGGTGTATACGTCGACAAACATTTTAAATGGAATGAACATGTTGATTATCTACAAAAGAAACTTCGTAAATCTGCCTTCATGCTTTACCATTTAAGCAACTGCGATACATATAATGTTCTCCGTCAAGCTTACTTCTCCATTGCTGAGTCATATATAAGACATGGAATATCAGCATGGGGATATGCAACTCATTGTAGACATCTACAGGAGACGCAAAATCGTTTCTCAAAAACCGAACGTATTACTTCAGAAGTAGAATGATAAACAACGTCGTCAATATAAACCATAACAATATAAATAGCAACAACAGCAATAGCATTAACAGAAATAGCATTAACAACAATTATAACGATAACAACACTACCAACAGCAACAACTACTCCAATGAAGTCAACAATATCAACAATACTAATAGAAGCAATGAGAGACTCGACAACACAAGCAGCAACAACATTATCAACAATATAGATCTCAATACCTACAACAACAACATCAACAATAATATCAACACCATGAGATACGCTCACAACAACAACAGCGCCGACAACAATTTCTTGCATAAGGAACTAAACGTTTTAAATGTGCAAAATATATACAAAACAACTTTAGCTACTGAATTTTACAATGACACTAGATTCCCCAAGGAAATTGACCACTGCTACAATACAAGAAGACGAATAGACGGCCGATTTAAGGTTGAAAGTTTCAAAAACAACTATGCAAAAAACACCCTATATGTTGCACTGCCCTATATTTTTAACACATTACCAATAACGATGTTACAAATTAATAATAAGTTTAAAAGGTAAAAATTATTTCTTAAATTCACAATGAAGTATTTATTTAATTAACTATTGTACATATGAATTAAATAACTTTAATTATTCTTAAATTCAATTAAATATATTTAGTCATTCTTAAATTCAAGCAAACAATTTAATATGCAATATTTATTATGTCAATTAATCCCGCAGACAAGCTTTTGCTTCGCGGAATTGCATCTACTAAAATGTAGTAACTTTAAATGCTCAATAAAGAATTAAAAAAAAAAGAAACTTATTAAGTTTATTTATTCAGGGATCCAATTACGGCATTCGATATCGGTCGAAATTTCAAACAAAATTTGATATATATTGAAATTTTGATCGATATCGACTGCCGTGATATGCTCCTTGACGTTAAAAGTATGTACAAAAACTCTTATTCTTTAAGTAAGATTGAAAAGGTGACTTTACCTTGTACCACAAGTAATTAAATCTGTCAAAAATTTGTGTTGAAGAAAGAAAATCTAACAGAGTAATAACTATATGTATTAGTAGAATAGAAAATATGGATGAAAAACTCACGAGGGGATGGTAAATGTTTATTTGCTAAAACATTTCAGAAATTAACTGGCTCTCATCACATCACATACATAAATACACTAGAGCCCCGACTTGCGTCGTTAATGGGGACCGGAGAAACGCGACGCAAATCGAATCGCCTGTTTCTATATAAATGCACTGCAATTTAATTTATTGGGGAAAATATTTAAAACAAAGCAAACATTTTTTTGAATACATTTTTATTTGTTTCATTTACTTCAACAAATATTTATAATTATTAAAAAGAAATAACAAAACAATATATTAAGAAAAAACATAATAAAAATTTAATTCATTTACATATGTATGTATATTCATAAAAAGTAGATGCATTATAAAATTTTAATTTATTCAGCTTACATTGAGCTCTATTCAGATGATAAATCTAAATCAACAACACAACATTTGATTGAATGGATTCTGGCCAATAACACACTAAATTCTTACCATAACCAGTCAGTTGTTCTTAGCACCAGTTATATAATAAAGAAAGGGGAATTCCCCTTATTTCAGGCAATTTGAAAACTTCTTAATGTACAGACTAGAAGTTGTAAAAATGCTAAAAGACAAAAAAGATGTTATATCAGGCACTACAAATGCTAAAAATGGTAATCCACAATGCTGCAGTAAACAATTTAACCGTTTTTAGCGACTCAAATCGAAATCAAAACGATGCAAATCGAACCGACGCAAATCGGGGTAAAACGACGCAACTGGGACCGACGCAACTTGAAATTGCAACGACGCAAATCGAATTTTTCAAGTTTTTAAAAAGCGACGCAAATCGAAACGACGCAAATCGGGACGACGCAAGTCGGGGCTCTAGTGTAATCACATAAATATTGGCACAATTTTCAACGTGAGTCTATTTTATTTTTCCCATACAATTAAAAGCGCGTTGGTAGTTAATGGATGTATTCAGTCAGGCAAAAATGAAAAATAAAATCTTTATTTAATATGGAAATTCATTATTTGGGATATTCTCCCCAACTAATCGTTAGAAACAATTAGAGCTTTTACAAAATTGAGTAATTTAATACAATTAAAAGCGCGTTGGTAGTTAATGGATGTATTCAGTCAGGCAAAAATGAAAAATAAAATCTTTATTTAATATGGAAATTCATTATTTGGGATATTCTCCCCAACTAATCGTTAGAAACAATTAGAGCTTTTACAAAATTGAGTAAATTGTTTGTTGTGTTGTTTGTATAGAAACATTCTAAGCCTACTATGATTATGTATTTGTTGTAATTCATATGCAATATTGAATTCTCATACTGTATTTGATTTTTGTGGCATAAACATCCGAGGTTTTCAAACTGCTTAAACTTCACTGACGATTTGGTTTTAGCAACCAATGAAATGTCGGCATATGAAGAGATAAAGCCACAACAAACAATAAATTTTTTCAATGCATTTTGCAAAAGCTCTAATTGCTTCTAACGATTAGTTGGGGAGAATATCCCAAATAATAAATTCCAATATTAAGTATTAAAATTTATGTTGCAAGAAATGTAAAGTAGACTCATGTTGAGTATAACTGCTTGTTGTGTTGTTTGCATAAAAGCATTCTAAGCGAATTATAACTATGTATTTTGTAATAATCATATACGATAGAGTATTATGATATTTTATTTGATTTGTTCAGCATAAATATAAGTATGAGGTTAAATATTTTCAAACTGCATAAACTTCACTGACGATTAATTTAGCCACCCATGAAATGTTGGCGTATAAAAAGCCACTACATACAATGCCAATTTGAAAACTTAAAGGGTTTTAAACGATTGCTGGGAAGAATATCTCAAAAAATTTTAATATTAAAATTTATTTATGTATATTCGAATTAAATTAAAGTTTCTATACAGATTTTTTGCAACAGTGCTGCCATTGCGAGTAAATTATATTTTGTATTAATTTTTGTTTCTATTTTAATACCAACATATACAATGGTAATCATAAGAATATAGTGATTTGACAATAATGGCGACATTATGGGACTAACTTTCACTTGGATGAAACATTGCGCTATTTCAGTGCACATTGTTGTTTCTTAAAAAATGCGTTACAATAGCGCAACGTTCTCTCTAGGTGAAATAAAAAAACATACTCTATAACATATGAGTAAAGGTTATAAATCTATGGTTTATATATGATTTTGATTTGAATGTTTCTTAAACGCAATGTCGTAGCGATTCATACAATATAATATATCCTTTACGATTACAATAATGCAGGTGATGATTTGAATGAATTCTAATATTTGGGCCTTAGTTTTCTTCAAAGCGTAAAAAATGGCAACTTCAGATACTTAATCCTTGCATTAAAAGCTCAAAGCATACAGAGGTAAACTAGTGGACATATAGAAAATGAGAAACTCAGCAGAAAAGACACGTGTATTGTAATCATTATTACAAAAAGTGCTATATACATATATAGTATACATATATATGTATATATATATATATATATATATATATATATATATATATATATATATATATATGTGTGTGTATATACATATATATATATATATATATATATATATATATATATATATGTATATATATATATATATATATATATATATACATATATATATATATATATATATATATATATATATATATATATATATATATATACATATATATATATATATATATATATATATATATATATATATATATATATATATCTATATATATATATATATACATATATATATATATATATATATATATATATATATATATATATATATATATATATATGTAAAGTTGTTTTTGTTGGTATTTTATTTATATAATTTTATTATATTAAACAAATTCAATTATTTTAAATATTTTTAATTTTAAATGATATATATTTTAAAAGGTTTTGTTTTATTTCTTTTACAAAGTTTTAATATTGTAAAGGAAATTTCAATTAAACAATAGCAAATATTTTAATTTATCAAAAAATTAGATTTACTACTTTCACACTTCTGCTAATTTCAATTAAACAATAGCCAATATTTTAATTTATCAAAAAATGTTAGGTTTACTATTTTCACAACTTTTATTAAACCTTTTTACTTCTTTAACGACTGACTACTTTTTATTTCAACTTCTTCTGACGACTTCTTGACTACTTGTGTTAACTTCATCCTTTTCTTATAACTTCTTTTTGACAACTTATTTTCTTTGACAGATGATGTGTGCTGTGTTGAGTAATTAACCCCTCAATGGCCTCTGTTGACTAATTAACCCCATTATGGCTTTACACTCGGCCATTCTGATTATCATCGGACTCCGATGACGAAACGGCTTCATCGTAAGTTGCTCTTCACGGCTTCATGTAGTCACTACTTGTTGATGTATTTTTTGGACCTTCAAAGTCTGCAACTTTTGTAACCTCGTATCGTCCACTGCGCTTGACTTTCACTACTTCATATGGACCCATGTACTCGGCTGCTAGCTTTTTTCCGGATACAAATTGAGTTCGTCTGATGGCCACAAGGTCTCCGACTGCATATTCGATATTGTTTTTTCGATTTTTATCATACTGCTTCTTATAGCTTTCTTGCGCTTTGAGAATTTGCTGTGTAACTTCATTTCGCAATTGCTGACGATCTTTGTCAAACTGTATGACATTTTCTTCTTGCAACATTTGTAGGATTTTATTTTCAGGTATAGTTTTCATTTTTGTGCCGAATAAAATTTCAAAGGGTGTAGATTGCGTGGAATCGTGAACGCAGGAATTTAACGACTTTTGCACTTGCCCAACATATTTGTACCATCTTTGTGGGTTTTCGTGTGACAACTTTGCGATAACAGATAAAATGCATCTATTCACCCGTTCTATCTGCCCGTTTCCTCTTGGTATACCCGTTGTGGTTAAAACATGTTCAATACCATTCTGCTCACAGTATTCTTTAAACTGTTGTGAGGTAAAAGCTGCTCCCTTGTCACTAATCATTCGGTTAGGATTACCAAATGTGTTAGACCACACTGCCAGATTCCTCACAAATTCATCTGAGCTCGTTGTTTTTGTTGTGAATAACCAAACAAACTTTGAAAAACTGTCAACTACTGCCAGTATGTACTTGTACTGTTTACACGTTGCATCCATTGGCCCCAATTGGTCAATGTGTAAAGTATGCAAGGGTAAATCGCCTTTATTAATGCACTGCAGTTTGCCTTCTTTTTTACCTAGTTTTTTATTATGTATTATGCATCTTACACAATTTTGCACTATTTGCGTGACCTTTTTCTCGAGATGAGGTATATAAAACTGCTGTTTTACTGCATGCATAGTCTTTGAGATAGCAAAGTGACCATTTTCGTGACAATTTCTTATTATCTCGACTTCCATTGCTTTTGGAATCAATAGTAAATCGTTTCCCTCTACGGTTTTGTAAATTAGACCACCTTTGATTTTAAAATTTTCATACGGCTGCGACTGAGGTATTTCTGCTATTGCTTTTATATAATCGTCCGTTTGCTGCATACGTTTAATACGAGCTGTTAGTTCCGAAGAAATTATCATCACGCTGACTGGATATCTACTTAAACAATCTACATGCTTCATTCTGTTTCCTGCTCGATGTTCTACGGTGAATGAAAAATCCTGCAGGTACATGACCCATTGTGCTACGTCTCTTGGGATGTCTGTCTTTGATGTTGTTTGTTTAAAAGCTGCACAATCGGTAACTAATTTAAACTCAATACCTAACAAGTAATGGCGAAAATTTTTTACTGCACAGTAAGCCGCTTTCACCTCCAAAATGTAGCTATGTAGTTTGCTTTCCTGGGGTGATGCTTTTTTGCTCCAATAAAAAACAGGGTGTAGTTCTCCTTCCAACCGTTGAAAAAGGGTTGCCCCAAAACCTTCCTTAGACGCATCAGTATGCAACTCCGTTTCAGCATGTCTGTTATATATTTTTAGAATTGGTTCCTTAGTACTAATTTGTTTCAACTGTTCAATTGCCACTAACTCTATCTCGGTCATTTGGAATGGCGTATCTTTTTTCAGTAAATCGGTTAAAGGCTTTGCGATATGGGCATATCCTTGAACAAATTTTCTAAAATAACCCGTTAGTCCCAAAAAAGATTGCACGTCTTTAATATTCTTCGGTGTTGGAAACTTTTCAACAGATTTTGTCTTAGCCTTACCTGGTGCAATACTACCATTTTGAATACTGTGGCCCAAGAACTCGATTTTGGTTTTCATAAAAGAACACTGACCATTTCAACTTTAAGTCGAACTCAGCAGCTCTATTTAAAACAAGTTTGAGTTTGTCGAAACATTCTTCTATGGTCTTTCCATATATAACAATATCGTCTATATACAGTTCCATCACATCATTGTTAATCAGCTTTTGAAAAATATAACTTACGTATCTCACGAAATTGGCTGGTGAGTTGCAGAAACCAAATGGTGCCCGGTTAAATTCGTATAAGCCTTGTTTTGTTATAAATGCTGTATATTTTTTACTCTCTTCATAAATGGGAACATGAAAAAAACCATTTTCAAGATCCATCACGACAAAAAATTTGGCATCTTGTAATTTTAGCAAAACATCGTCTATTATGGGCACTGGAAAACAGTCTCTTAACATCATTTTATTTAGCTGGCGATAATCAATGCACACTCGATACTCATCACATTTCTTTTTAACTAACACAACTCGACTGGCTACGTCTGACACTGATTCCCTGATTATATTCTTTTCAAGCCACTCAGCTACTTGTTTATTTAATATTTGTTCGTGCTGAATTGGAAAACGACTTGGTGAGTGCCGAAACGGTTTCATTTCACTATTAGGTGTTACTTTCATTTCTATCGGGCATTCTTTACGCGGTGTAACCGGTTTGTACGCTTTTATTAAACTTTCTATTCGTTCTTTGTGTATTTCTTCGACATCAATTTCAAACGTATCTATGTTATACACTTTCAGTTCACTCATAGTTTCATTAAAATTTTTATTTTCAAATGTCAATCCATTCTCATTAATATGCAAATTAAATTTCCTAGTAAAATCCTAGCAGAATATGGCATCACATTTAACAGAATTATTTGGCACAACCACAAAATCTTGTTCTGTTTCTATATCATCAACTGTAACCTTTCCACTAAAATGTCCAACAGGTATTGTTTTTTTATTGCCAAAACCGAAAAGTAAACTTTTACTTGTTTGCAAATCACAATTTCTAAATTTTGTTTTAAACACATACTCTCGAATAAGCGAAATATCAGCACCTGTGTCCACAAGACAATCAAGTTCTTTATCGTTTAATTTTATCGTTTTATACCGATTTTTGTCCACAATCACATTTATGGTTTTTTCAATTTCCTTTTTGGCCAATGAGTTTGATGTACACTGCTTAGCAATGTGCCCAAATCTGTTGCACTTAAAACATTTGGAAAGTGATCTACATTCAGCTTTTTTATGTTCTGTAGAACCACAATTAAAGCATCTTTCTTTTCTCACTTGTGCACTTCTGTATTGTTTATTCTTATTTCCATGGTACGACTCATTCTTCACATGTTCATAAATTTCATATATTTCCCGAAGTTCTTTATATGTTGTTGCAGTGTATAGTTGATATTTTAGCTCTGTTTTAATTTTTAGCCCGTCCACGATATACCGAATTACCGAAAGTTCATCGAAATTGCCTAAAGCTGCAATTTTTCGCAT
Source organism: Germaria angustata (assembly GCA_963681545.1). Lineage (NCBI taxonomy): Eukaryota > Metazoa > Arthropoda > Insecta > Diptera > Tachinidae > Germaria > Germaria angustata. The sequence continues at coordinate 92,139,429 of OY812998.1, forward strand.
TTGCAACATATATTCATGAAAGGATTCGTCTTCACGTTTCTGCTTATTACTTTAACATCTTGTGCACTTCATTACAGCTGTACGTTTTGCTGAATTCACTTATCAACTGCATTTTCAATTCGTCATAGTTCTTAACGTTCACGGTTTCTAAAAATAATTTTGCCGTTCCCGAAACTTTATTACGCGACTGTACGTACTTCTGCTTTTCCGTCAATTCATAAGCCGACGCATTGCTTTCAAACGTATGAAACCAGTCTTTTACAGGCATATTCTTATCATCAAAATCAGGTATAATTTTTTCGAAATTATCCACCACAATATTTACTTTATTTTCGGCATCTTCTTCCTTTGCAATTTTCATTGTTAATAATTTTATTAACTCACCTAATTGTTCGTTTGCCATTGTGTTTGTTTTATTTTCAACTTCTGTATTTTCAGCTATTTTGTTTACACTCTCACCTTCTTTTAAACCTAGATCAGTGGTTTGAAAACTTTGACTGTCAACTTCTTTTGATCTTTCAACTGTTTTCTTTTTTTCTTCTTGCAATGACTCTAAACCTTTTTTATTTCTTAACAACATATGTGCCAAATTCAACTTTGTTTCTTCTGTTGTAGCGGGAACAATTTCTTGTGTACTTTTGACCTTGAACTTGAATTTTGTTCTTTCTGTCCACTTTTTCTTTCTTGTTTGATCCCGTTATCTTTGTCCATTACACATTTTATGTCTTTGAATTTTTACAATTAAGCATACATAGGTACCAAGATTAAATTCATGTACCGCACGTACATATAACTGTATTCTATTTTACACTGAACTGGAAATTATTTTTTTATGTATCACTTCGGTTTTAATTTTTTTTATATTGTAAATTTTCTTCTTATTATTTTTTTTTTCTTCTTATTACTTAAATTTTATTAAGCTTAGTAATTTTTCTAAATGATTGTTTTATTTAGCTCAGGCACGGTTGAGCCCCCAAATGTAAAGTTGTTTTTGTTGGTATTTTATTTATATAATTTTATTATATTAAACAAATTCAATTATTTTAAATATTTTTAATTTTAAATGATATATATTTTAAAAGTTTTGTTTTATTTCTTTTACAAAGTTTTAATATTGTAAAGGAAATTTCAATTAAACAATAGCAAATATTTTAATTTATCAAAAAATTAGATTTACTACTTTCACACTTTTGCTAATTTCAATTAAACAATAGCCAATATTTTAATTTATCAAAAAATGTTAGGTTTACTATTTTCAACTTTATTTCAAACTTTTTACTTCTTTAACGACTGACTACTTTTTATTTCAACTTCTTCTGACGACTTCTTGACTACTTGTGTTAACTTCATCCTTTTCTTATAACTTCTTTTTGACAACTTATTTTCTTTGACAGATGATGTGTGCTGTGTTGAGTAATTAACCCCTCAATGGCCTCTGTTGACTAATTAACCCCATTATGGCTTTATATCATAAACTACCTAGACCCGACAACTTTGAAAACGTGCATAAAGTTTGTGTAAAAGAGATAGCAAAGCTATTTGTTTTTATATAGATATCTCTTCACACAAACTTTATGCACGTTATACAGAGTTTATGCAAAATATGATTCGGACCCTTTTTATACGTCAAAGTTGGGTATTCTGTGTATATTCTGTGCTTTATATATATATGTATATGTATATATAAATAAATATATATATATATATATATATATATATATATATATATATATATATATATATATATATATATATATATATATATATATATATATAAGTACATACATATATGTATCTATACTAATATTATAAAGAGGAAACATTTGTGTGTATGTTTGTAATGTTTTCACACAAAAACTACTGCACCGTTTTCAAAAATTCTTTCACCATTAGAAAGCTGCATTTTCACTGAGTAACATAGGCTATATTTAATTACAAATTAATTAAAAAAAATAAAACTGCCTGCTTCACGATGTCGAACGACATCGTTCGCTTGCATAAATACATTCAAACCAAAAACAACATTTTAAAATTTGTTGCTGTTTCAAACGTATTTATGAAAGCGAACGATGTCGATGTTCGACATCGTGAAACAGGCAGAAAATCATCAGCATCACATTTTCTGTATCCAACCAATATGCATACTTTGTATGTATGTGTATATGTACAATCAAGCTTATTATCTAATTTACAATGTTTTAACGCAGATTAATATTAAATAGGAAGAATAAGGACAGTTATACAAATATGTACTTATGTCTACTCAATATTTCAGAAGAAGAACTGAATAAAAACAGTCGTTCTGGAATACATAAAGTCTTTATACAAGTTAGTGTTATAGCATGTTTCCACGGCACCTGCTTCGCTTTCTATTCTTGCTTCACACCCCAATCATGAGCGAATCAACTTGCTTCGCCATACAAAATTTTGAGAGCGAAGCAGGTAGATTCATATTGAATCTACTTGTGAATCAAGAAAAAAATCCTCTCTTCTCTAATTTTTATCGTAAGTTTATCTGCACTAGTTGTCAAAATTAAATATTTTTGTAAACAAAGCAAAACTGAAAGTGAAAAGTTAAAAAATATAATTGTTTTTTGTGTGTGTTTCCAAGGCGTAATAATAAATTTGAATTCAGTGAAAAGTTAATTTATTTAAATTTTATAAAAGTTAAAAAACAATGGATAGAAAAAAAAATTATAAAACCGAAGCAGGTAGATGAGTCGTGTAAACAACATGATTCATAAACTTGCTTCAGAAAGCGAAACAGGAGATTCAAGTTGTCGTGGAAACATGCTATTAACAGAATATATGCTTATGTCTAAATGTGTGTATGATGACATGTGAATAAAATGGTGCACTGCAAACAAAATGAATATGGTCATCGCGAAATTATATTATACCATTTTTTTTAGATTGACATTTTTAAATTCGTTATATCTTTGAAATGGAATGTCCGATTTTAATAATTTAAAAAGTATTTTACTGGCATTGAGACGGTCTTTATTATAATTTTATTTAATAGAATAATTATTAATAAAAAGGTATGAATAATATGGTATGATTATTGTCGGCACTTTTTTTAACTTTTAAAATGCATTAAATGCAAAAAGTAGTTACAGTGGCATAACCAAATTAGTTGGACATATGGTATCGCGGACCTTTTTGTAGATATTAATACGTTCTATAATACTGTAAAATATTTTTCGTTCTATCATAAATAGTTTCCCCAGCGCACGCGATGACAGATTTTTTGTAACTAATTTTTTCACACCTTGGGTTACATTAATGCATTTTTATTAGGGATCCCTATTTGTTATGAAATATAGCCTATGTCACTTAGTGAAAATGTAGCTTTCTAATGGTAAAAGAGTTTTTAAACCGGTCCAGTAGTTTTTGTGTGAAAACATTACAAAGATACACAGAAAAACAAAAAACACAAATGTTTCCTCTTTATATTATTAGTTTAGATTATCATATTAAATAATATTGAAAATAATGTTATAATATAATGTAGTAGTATAGCGATAGCCATATTCATTTTGTTTGCAGTGCACTATTTTATTCACATGTCATCATACACACATTTAGACATCTATATGTATGTATATATAAAATGGGATGTGTGTATGTATGTATGTATGTATGTAACGTAATGGCTCCAAAGCGGCTGGGCCGATTTTGACGACATTTTCAGGGAACCTTCAGAATACTCGGGCGGGTGACACTGTGATTTTTGATTTTCGGTCTGTGGGCGGAAGGGCGTGGCAAAATCCAATTTTCATATTGCACCACCAATGACATATACATATATTTATTTTTTGTGCTTTTTTTATTTTATTTTACTTTTTTTTGGAAAGCCGTTGTCATGTTCTTCAAAACGAGGTATCAAACTCTTAAATCGGTTACGTAGTTCCGAAGATATTTACAAAAAATTTATTTTAATAATGATTCAATATCAAAATTTTAAAACTTTCGAAATGTTGCATTAAAAAATTCGAGTTTCCGGTTTATTTATAAAATATTTATGTACATCATTCGATAACACAAGATATTCCGCGCTTACTAAGGTGCAACATTGTACAATAAGTTAAAGATCTATACATATAAAACAGGATATATATATATATATATATATATATATATATATATATATATATATATATATATATATATATATATATGTAACGTATGGACTGCAAAACTTTATGATAGGCATTCAATGGATTTTTACTTAAAGGCCGTAAATTTCGTTAAAAGCTCAATTTAAATCGTGTGGTAATATAACACTAATGTTTGCTTAGGGGCAGCAACTCGGACCGGGTCAGCTAATATATATATATATATATATATATATATATATATATATATATATATATATATATATATATATATATATATATATATATATATATATATATATATATTTGTATTGTAAATGATTATGTATTTGTAAATGATTATGTTGACACTTCTGTTCTTCGCACTGATCCATTAACTTTGCCAGAAGACCGCTATCATCCTACAATTTTAGTAAATTCATATCTTTCATTATATACATCTCATCCTGTGAAAAAATCAATAGTCAATAGCTTATGCTTCAAAAATGGGAATTATAGCAGGGTAACTGAGCTACTTTATAATACTGACTGGAGTAGTTTACTGTCAATTTCTAACTTTGAAAACAAAGCTGATGTCATCGACCATATTACTATGAGTTTCTACGATAGAATATATTTCATCTTGAACCAATGTTTTCCAAGAAAAACCTGTTCAAATTCCTTTGGACCACCATGGAATACTACAGCTCTTGCTAAAATCAAAAATAGCAAAAATAAATATTATAAAAAGTTTAAAAAATCTGGATCAGCATCAGACTTTGCTAAATACTCAGTTGCGCGAGCCGAATATAACAAATTAAATCAGAATTGCTATAACAGCTATCTCGTCAAAATTAAAAACAACCTTAAGAAAAATCCAAGGTCGTTTTACAATTTTGTAAATTTAAAAAGGAAATCTACTTCTTTTCCACCTACAATGAAGTTAAATGAAAATGAATCAGATGAGGAAATGAAAATGAATCAGATGAGGATGCTGAAATAAGTAACTTGTTTGCAGATTTCTTTTCATCTACTTATGCCAACGATCAAATTAGTGACACTGGTCTACTACCATGCTCCAATATTGGAAGTCAGTCTATCTTAATCCCTTTTATCGATGAATTGTCTGTTCTTAACGGTTTAAAGAAATTGAAATATTCTTATAACAGTGGACCGGATAAAGTCCCGAGCTGTATTCTTATTAATTGTGCTGAAGCTTTAGTTGCTCCTCTTACGCAACTGTTCAATTTATCAATTAAATTTGGAATATTTCCTGAAATGTGGAGGAATTCTGTCATCATCCCGCTTTTTAAATCTGGTAGTAAATCTGACATTAAAAATTATAGAGGAATTACTAAATTGAGTACCATACCAAAACTTTTTGAAAAACTAATTACTGATCGTTTAAGCCATCAAGTGTCGTCGTTATTATCTTCTAGTCAACATGGCTTTCGCAAGGGCTGTTCAACAGTAACCAACCTCTTACAATTCACAACTTTGGTCAAGCGTGGCTTTACCAATAAAATGCAAACTGATGTAGTTTACACAGATTTCAGTAAGGCATTTGATAAAGTCAACCACGTACTTCTTTTGAATAAACTTCACCAAATGGGATTTACACAAAATTGTTTAAACTGGATTAAATCGTACCTCACTAACAGGAAACAAAATGTGCTGTTTAAAAATACTTTATCCAAGCCAATATCAGTTACATCTGGTGTTCCGCAAGGAAGCCATTTGGGTCCATTACTTTTCTCATTATTTATCAATAACTTACCTAGCGCTATTAACAACTCTTCCATTCTCATGTATGCCGATGATGTAAAAATATTTCTATCCTACAATAACTTTGATGATCATAAATTTCTTCAAGCAGACTTAAATTCCTTATATTCCTGGTGTGAGTTGAATCTAATGAAACTAAACTTTAATAAATGCAAACATATGTGTTTCTTCCGAAGAAGCCATATGAACGTTAAATACTCTTTGGGTTGTTATGAGCTGGAAACTGTTTCTACTGTCACAGATCTTGGAATTCTAATGGACCCAAAACTGAATTTCATCCAACATATTTCCTTGATTGTAAGTAAAGCAAGATGTCAACTCGGCTTCATCAAGCGCTGGGACAAGGAATTTGATGACCCGTATATCACCAAGCAACTCTTTACGTCGCTCGTTCGTCCGATTTTGGAGTATGCATCAATAATATGGGATCCGACATATAATATACATATTAATGTAATTGAAGCGGTACAAAAACAGTTTTTAATATTTTGTCTTCGCGGACTACAATGGAACCCACTTTGTTCTCCTACGTATAAAGCTAGACTTGCTCTAATTAAGTTACCATCTTTGAGTAGTCGAAGATCTATGCTAAATGTAATGTTTATTCTAAACGCAATTAATGGTAAATCGAGCTCTGAATATTTAGTTGAAAATATATCTTTCTGTGTACCTCAACGTCCTATCCGCAACTACTCTCCATTAGATATAAAATTCTTTAGAACAAACTATGCTAATTCTGATCCCTTCGTTAAGAGTTGCAGGGAATTTAATAAACTTTACTCCTATATTGATTTCTCATTAAATGATAATGTAATAAAACGTAATATTTTGTTTGCTTTGAATAATTTTCAATAACTATTATACTTTTAAATTTTGTATTTATAAACAAACTTACATACATATAAAAATATACATACCTATGTAATCAGTCTGTAAGAATTGTAAATTCATAGACTTGAAATAAATAAATAAATAAAAATAAATAATATATATATATATATATATATATATATATATATATATATATATATATATATATATATATATAAATACGTATATATATATACATACATACATACATACATATATATATATATATATATATATATATATATATATATATATATATATATATAAATACGTATATATATATATACATACATACATACATACATATATATATATATATAATATATATATATATATATATATATATATATATATATATAAATACGTATATATATATACATACATACATACATACATATATATATATATATATATATATATATATATATATATATATATATATATATACTTATATATATATATATATATATATATAAATACGTATATATATATATACATACATACATACATATATATATATATATATATATATATATATATATATATACTTATATATATATATATATATATATATATATATATATATATATATATATATATATATATATACTTATATATATATATATATATATATATATATACTTATATATATATATATATATATATATATATATATATATATATATATATATATATATATATATATATATATATATATATATATATATATATATATATATGTATATATATATATATATATATATATATATATATATATATTTATATATATATATATATATATATATATATATAAGTATATATATATATATATATATATATATATATATATACATATATATATATATACATATATATATATAAATAAGTATATATATATATATATATATATATATATATATATATATATATATATATATATATATATATATATATACATATATATATACTTATATATATATATATATATATATATATATATATATACTTATATATATATATATATATATATATATATATATATATATATATATATATACTTATATATAATTATATATATATATACTTATATATATATATATATATATATATATATATATATATATATATATATATATATATAAATATATATATATAAATATATATACTTATATATATATATATATATATATATATATATATATATATATATATATATATATATATATATATATACTTATATACATATATATACATATATATATATATATATATATATATATATATATATATATATATATATATATGTATATATATATATATATATATATATATATATATATATATGTATATATATAGCAGAGAACTGCAACGAGCACCCGTTTTTATGATTTTATATGCTCGCTTAAAAACGAGTTGCGGTGTAGTTAATACACAATATTGTTTTTGTATCTGCTCGCACACACTCGGAAGAATTTGTGTTTGTACATACGAGCCTCTAAAATACACAATACAAATTATGCTTGTGTCCGCTTAGTATTATTTCTTACATATTTTTTTTTTTCAACAATCGGCAATGGTGCTCGAGTTATAGTTTTAATAAACTATTCGTGTAAAAAAAACACGTCTTTGTTTTTCTGTTGCGCGATTCAGAATGATATTTATTGTTTCTTTTCTTTTTAGTGAAACTTCTTATAAAAGTGCTTATTCTATTGATTTAAATTTAAAAAATAATATTTTTAATAATCAGCAATTTGATTTACTTGTATTTCGCAATTAATATTAAAAGGGTTAATAAACGATATTTTAAGAAGTCTGCATTTTTTATATTTCGCAACTTGTTGTTTGCAATCAATGTTTTACAGTTTATGTTTGTTTTGCATTTTATTAATATGAGGTGCTTGAACTAATTTTGTGTTTCATTTATGTGTGTGTGTGTTGTTATGTCTTAGTGGCTTTGGTGGGGGTAAGTGGGGTGACATAACTCCTCCCTCCCTAAAATGAAGTGACGGCCAAAGGGGCTTTGCCTGGTTTGTTGCCGGAGCTTCATTAATTATCTGGTCGAGTGAGTATGTTATTGTCATTGGTTTCCTTTTTATCGCTGCTATTGTTAAAATTATGGTGAGAATTGTTATTGATCCGAAGACGGAATAAGTAATTTTCTTGCGTATTTCTGTATTTGCCTGTAGGTTTTCAATTACTTTTTTATCTTGGAATCTATAGTCATTAAGTTTTGGGAGTGTTATCTCGTCTTTGTATGAAAGAGTTGTAATGTTATTACTTAAATAAAGTGGGGTTTCAATGAATATTCCATTGTCCCAATGTGTATTATTTTCGTTATTGTACCATATGTTATTGATTGCAATTTTGCAGTTGATAAATTGAATTAAAGTTGTGCTATTAATTGTGTGTTGTTTGGTAACATTGTTGCAAATTGTAATAATCTTTTGTATTGGAGGATTAACAATGATAATAAAGTTGGGTTCTGGGTGAATAATGTCGGTTTTTTGTCCTATATCTCTTAAATGACAAGAAGCGATTTCATTCTTATTTATTATATTTCTAATACAGTTTGTATTCATATTAATTTCTGTTTCATACTTATTTTTACAATAAAATAAATTTTCTATATGTTTGCATTTTTCTTTATAAAATATCAAGTTATTTTCATTAATTAATGCATATTCTTCACTTATAATTTCTAAAGTTTTATTAATTGGTGTTGGAATAATATGATAAAATGTAAATTCTTCCTTTGACATTATTGGGATTTTTATGTTAAATATAATATTAGTATTATTATAATATGCGGTTAACTCAAGTAATTCGAATATGTGTTCGAATGAGATTACGTTAATTTCGCTTTTTAGTGTATTATGGATTTGATTATGTTCTGTCGGGTCTAATATTAATTTTGGGATGATATTTAGTTTGGATAATACTACTGCTTCTGCGATATTGTTTAGATGCTGTGTGAGTATGTCGATATTATAGTTGATCTGATTTAGTTGTTGAATTTGTGTTAATGTGTTAATTGTAGGGTTTAGTGAATTAAGTGTTTGTTCTTGTATATTTTTTATAGATTTTGAAATAATATCTTGTTCTTTGTTTATATTATTAGTTATGTTTTCAAATCTTTTTATCATTTCAGTGTTGAGAATGAGTTGTTCATTTATTGTATTATTTATTTGTCCATTTTCCGTTAGTAGGCGTTCGATGTCTCGGTTTAATCTTCGTAGTCCATATTTCCAGTTATAAATTTTATTGTTGAACCTAATGCGTTAATAAGTCCTCTCTTCTGTCTGTTCCTGGGTTTTAGAATGTTTAGTTTTGTTGTGAGTTCTTTCAGTTTCAGTTTTGTTGTTTATAAGGCAATTTTGGCAAATTGTGTGGTTTCAAAATGAGTTATGGTTTTCTCTATTCCTTGTATATTGTCTTCATAAGATTGAAGGTTGATTATGTGTATAAGGTGCTTATAGTCAGCAATTGTTCTAGCAGTTCCAAGTTTAAGTGGGATGATTCCTTGGGTTAGTGGAACATCTATAATTTTAACATCGGATTGTACCAGTACAAATCTAAGAGAAAAGTGAGTTTTGAGATTTAGGTTTTTGGTCGTCTTTTTATTTTGGATTTATGGAGTTTCTGATTGTCTAGTGTTAAGAGAGTTACTCTGTTGTTTTGTTTAACGATTCTTTTTGAAAACCTAGGAGTCATTTTGTTTCTTCTACACTCTTTTCTGTATATGTCGTCATTCTCTAAAAAGGTTTCGGGATTTTCTCTATTTTGATTTAATCGTTCGATGCGTTTGTCTGTGTCATGTGTCAGTTTTTCCCTAATTGATTTCTGTAATTTGGTCTGAAATTCTTTAAGTCGTTGTAGGTATTCGTGGTGTGTATTATAGTTTAAATCTTTTTCAAATGTGGGTGTTCTTCCATAGAATAATTCAAACGGTGTCAGTTTTGTCGCGGTGTGTATGGAATTATTATATGTCATGATTACTTCAGACAGTATTTCATCATTATCTAATGGCGGTTCTAATGCCTTATATTTTTGCATAATAATTCTATATATTTCTGTCATAGTTGAATGTAGCCTTTCGACTGGTGAATTACTAGTACTTTGTTGAAACGAAGTGTAATGTATATTAATTTTGTTAATTTTGCAAAAATCCTTTATGATGGACGCACTGAATTCAGCACCTTGGTCACAAACTATTTTTTTGGGGGGCCCGTGTAAGCTTATATAATGCTTAATTTTCTTTAAAATTGATATGCTATTTCTGGAATCCAAAAGGTAAGCTGATCCGAACTTTGAAAATTTATCGATAAGGGTGAGAATGTTTCGTTTATTTATGCTGTATATGTCAATGTGGACAATGTCTAATGGTTTTTTCGGTATTTCGGGTATTTCAAATGTAGGTTTCGGAGGATTTCTGTCATATTTGAGTGTTTGACATATATCACAATGATTTATACATTTGGTTATTTTTTCTTTCATGTGAGGGAAGAAATATTCCCGTTTCAAGTGTTGAAATGTTTCTTGAATGCCTCTATGATTGTGGTTGATGTGGTAGTCATTCACAAGCTTATCTTGGTCGTCAGTATTTAGAATATCTTCTAATAAAATTTTACATCGAACAAGTTTGAATGTTTTACCATGTGCAAAATATTTGGAGTAAGTATTTTGAACAATTTTAAAAGTGTCGTCGTCTGTCATTATTGCAGAGAGTCTATTGGGGGCAAGGTATCGTTTAAATATGTCGGTCATTACAGTTTCGTTGTACACTGGTCTGCGTATTGTTTTTCGCATTTTATTTTTAAACACGGTTTCAAGTGTAAGGGGAGAACCTTCGTTTTTTACTTGTAAGATAATTTGAAGGTTAAATGTGTTTAAGGCCTTTTCCGAGATTGGAATACTGTCGTCATAATTTTCCTCGGCAGAGTGAAGGGTCGTTCCTGCTGTTCCATGAATTGAGTCGTTGTCGACTATATTAAAGTTGACTTCTTTGTTTTCAAAACGGTTGTTATTGTAAGTTTTAATGGGGCTTAGGGCGTCTGCATTTGTATTAAGTTTTTCCTTTTTGTAAATAATTTCGTAGTCAAATTTTTCAAGTTTGAGCCTCCATCTTACTAATTTGGAATTTGGCTCTTTAAGGCTCATAATCCAGGTTAGTGGTCTATGGTCAGTTACAATTTTAAATTTACGTCCGAAAAGGTAGGGCCTGAAGTATTTTGTGGCCCAAACAATAGCAAGTAATTCCTTTTCTATTGTTGAATAATTTATTTCACTATCTGTTAATGTCCTACTAGCATAGCATATCGGTTTGTCACTTCCGATTGGACCTTGGGAAAGAATTGCTCCCAAAGCAAAGTCGCTTGCATCAGTTGTTAAGACAAATGGTTTTGAGAAATCCGGATATTGGAGTAAAGGATCATTGGTCAAAAGATTTTTGCACATTTCGAATGTTTGTAGGTACTTGTCATTAAAAATTATTTTCCTTCCTTTTTTTAAACATTCTGTAAAAGGCTTTGTTAGTTTCAAAAAATTCTGTATAAATTTTCGGTAATAACCCAATAATCCTAAGAATGATTTTATCTCTTTTTGAGTTTTTGGGATAGGAAAATTTCTTATGGCTTGAATTTTTTCAGGGTTTGGTTTTATTCCTTCAGTGGAGATAATGTGTCCTAAAAACGCACACTCTTTGTGTAAAAATTCAGATTTGTCCATTTGAATTTTTAAGTTTGATTCCCTAAGCTTTTCAAAAATTTTTCTCAGATTTAATATATGTTCTTGTAATGATGTGGAATAGACGATTATATCATCTAAGTAAACAAGACAGACCGTGCCTATTAGATCTTTCAGTACATTATCCATTATTCTTTGGAATGTAGATGGTGCATTTTTAAAGCCAAATGGCATTCTGACAAATTCAAAATGACCTCCATCTACAGAAAATGCGGTTTTTGCAATATGTTCTGGATGCATTTCTATCTGGTGAAATCCACTTGCAAGATCCAGGGTGGTAAAGTACATGCTTCTACCCAATTTGTCAAGTATATCTGTAATGTTGGGTATGGGGTACTTATCACAAATTGTTTTTTCGTTCAGTTTCCTGTAATCTATTACAAGTCTCCATTTTTGTACGTTACTAGCATCTCTTTTCTTTGGAACTATCCATACAGGAGCGCTCCAGGGTGAAAAACTTGGTCTTATAATGCCCTGTTGTAGCATTTTATTTATTTGTTTCCGTACCTCCTCCTTATGAACATAAGGGTATCTGTACGATTTTGTAAAAATAGGTATGTCATCTGTGGTTTTAATTTTGTGCTTTATTTGGTTAGAGAAACTAAGGGAACTGCCTTCTTTAAAGAATATGTCATCGAATTCCACACAAATTTTCCTTAATGCTTTCTTTTCTTCTTCATTCAAGTGTTCCGTTCTTGGGGAAATGTGCCTGATTCTATGGTAAAGTTATTAACCTCGATGAAATTTTGATATGGAATGGTTTTTACAGGTTGTTCAATATAGACAATTTTTTCTTTGTCGGGTGTATTTACCATCTCCACGAAACTGTACCATTCTTTTGCGGTATAAATACCTTCCGAAATAAATAAGTCGGGTTCTAAAAATGTTTTTTGTATGAAAAAAATCGCCTTTTCTTGAATCAACTGGTATTTTAATCACAAATTTTGAAAAAGGTTGAATTATATGTTTCACTGAAGTTAGATTAGGTTTAAATTGTAGTGGTATTATGGAATTTTTTGTGATCAGAGTCTGACTGCCCAGGTCTACTTTGGCTTTAAGTTTGTTTAATATATCAAGTCCTATCAATCCATCGAAATAATTATGGAATTTAAAGACGAATAGTTCCATCTTACCTTTTTCCCTGAATTCTTCAAAGTATGGTAAACTGATTTTCTTGTTTAAAGAGTGTTTATTTAGTATTGTGGTTATCGTTATTGGTTCGCAGGTTCTACATTTGGCTTTGTCAATATGTTCTGGGTTTATAAAGGACGATGATGCTCCAGTGTCTATTAGAAATTTTAATGATTTACCGAAGGGAGAGGATATATTTATATATGGTAGTGTGTGTCCATGTTTGTTTATGTCTAGATATCCGGTTGGTCCAGGGAGGCATCTAGCAGAAAATTTTCACTATCGTCAATTGTATTACTGTTGTTTTGGTCGTATTGATAATTTTGCCCAAAAATAGTCTCGTTTTAAATTGTTCTGAGGAAATTTAACGTCGTTTTGAACTTGATCGTTCTCTGGATAATAATAATATTCGTCTAAATTTGCGTATGGAGTTTTTTCTACATCGATGTTGTGCATTTCGTGAGGTTTAAAACTGTTGGTTGTTTGCATACTCTGTGGTCTCCTTAAGTGAGTGTAACCTGAACTTACATCCATTGGTTCTGGTGGTGATAAATGTTGTGTACTATACTGCTGTCTTTCAGTATTGTTAAATGATTTGTTGTTGTTGTTGTAAAATGTTCGGGTTTGTTCAAGTCTGTTATTCGGTATGTTTTTCAGGTAGGAATGTCTATTTTGTCCAAATGTATTAGTGGTTGCGTTAATTTGGGGTTTTTGAGCGTTATTCATTCGGTTTTGATATCCAATTGTATTGTTTTGATATGAAGGTATATTCGGGTAGTATTGTCTTGAAAACTGCTGGGGGAATCTGTATGAATTATTAACTATTGGTTGGTAAGTCTGAGGCAATGGATAACTTGGAAAGTGTTTAAAATTCTGTTGGGGAACATGCTGTATGTTCGCAAATGTCTTTTTTGTGTAGAATATGTTTTGTTCTTGTATACAAAAGGAAAGGGCTTCGGCCATTGTTTTAGGTCTCATCGATCTAATGTTTGAGCCCAAAGGTTCTTTAAGGCCTGACAGGAATGTGTTTAGACACATTTCGGCAAATAGTTTCTGTTTTGCCTCAATTACGCTAGGATTGCTTTCGTGAATTAGGATATTGTTATTAATGGAAGATTGTATTTCTATAATTGAGCTATAAAAATGCTGGACAGACTGAGTTTGTTTTAAATTATGTAGATCTTTAATCAAGGAAGTTTCATTCCTTTTATCGGAGTAATGCAGAATTAGATTGTTTTTTATGCTTTCCCAAACCAAAGGGGTACCATAAACGTTGAGTACCTCGTTAGCTTGTCCAACTATTTTGTTCCTAATTGCTCGTAAAATTATTTTTGCATAGTTCGTCCCGTCTATGTTAACTAAATACCCTAATATTTCCTCTACATTTGTTAAAAATTCGTTCAAAAGTCTGGGGTTTCCGTCGAATTTTGGGAGGTCCTTCACTGCATCTGGGATTTTAAGTGAATCAAATATTTGATGCTGATATGAAATTTGATTTGGAATTTGGTGAATGGAACCCGAGGGGTTATTGTTATCTAACGACATTTCAGTGTTTTCTGGGATGGGTATAAGATGTCTAAAGATGTTTGTGTATGGTTTGACCCGATATGTTTTTTGCATGAAATAATTCTATTTTTAGCTTTATGCTTAAATATACTTATATTACAAAAAAAATATTTAGCTTTTAACGTTTTATGCTTAAATATACTTATAGTACAAAGATAAAAATATAACTTATTTACCCTATTATTGATATTAATAGTTTCATAATTTGTGGATTTCTTCTTGTTGATAATTTGATGGTCCTGTGGGTTCAGTTGTTTTGTTCCTTGTTGATCCTTTCTTACGCTGTTCAAACGGAATTTCTTGTTGGTTGGAAAAAATATCGCTTCTTCACGGTATAGGTATTTTATTCTTTTGTTATGGGATGATATGGTTTTTTTTTCTTCAAAGCAAGTTAACAATGTTTATGTCTCTTATCTTTATAATAAGTGTTTTAAAATTTTTTTTGATTTGTCTCTTTTTTTATAATTTTTATTTTTATTTTATTATAATTCTAGAGGGACCCTTAGGTTTCGTAGAATTAAGAAATTTTTTTTCAGGATAATTATAAAGTTATGTTATGTTTATTTTTATTTTATTATAATTCTAGAGGGACCCTTAAGTTTCGTAGAATTAAGAAATTTTTTTTTCAGGATAATTATAAAGTTATGTTATGTTTATTTTTATTTTATTATAATTCTAGAGGGACCCTTAGGTTTCGTAGAATTAAGAAATTTTTTTTTCAGGATAATTATAAAGTTATGTTATGTTTATTTTTATTTTATTATAATTCTAGAGGGACCCTTAGGTTTCGTAGAATTAAGAAATTTTTTTTTCTTTCAGGATAGTTATATTCATTAAATATTTTTTTTTAATATTTAGGAAGTTATATTCACTAACTTTTAATATTTTGAAAGTTATATTCATTAACTTTTTCACTTTTAATACTTAGGAAGTTATATTCACTAACTTTTAGTATTTTGAAAGTTATATTCATTAACTTTTTCACTTTTAATATTTAGGAGCCAAAGTTGATATTTCTTCAACTTTTTTTTTCGACTGCGCCAGTTATAGTTTTAATAAACTATTCGTGTAAAAAAAAACACGTCTTTGTTTTTCTGTTGCACGATTCAGAATGATATTTATTGTTGCTTTTCTTTTTAGTGAAACTTCTTAACCAAATATAAAAGTGCTTATTCTAATTTTATTGTTTCTTTTCTTTTTAATGAAACTTCTTATAAAAGTGCTTATTCTATTGATTTAAATTTAAAAAATAATATTTTTAATAATCAGCAATTTGATTTACTTGTATTTCGCAATTAATATTAAAAGGGTTAATAAACGATATTTTAAGAAGTCTGCATTTTTTATATTTCGCAACTTGTTGTTTGCAATCAATGTTTTACAGTTTATGTTTGTTTTGCATTTTATTAATATGAGGTGCTTGAACTAATTTTGTGTTTCATTTATGTGTGTGTGTGTTGTTATGTCTTAGTGGCTTTGGTGGGGGTAAGTGTGGTGACATAACTCTCGCACTTCTGATAACAAACACTACAAAGGCTCGTGTAGTAATTTGAAGACACACACAATACATTATTAACCCGAGTTATAGTTCGCAGAATTCATGGGTATCACTCGCAGCGCTCGTCAAACGTAACTAACCTAAAAAAGTGTTGCCAGAAGGTTTAGGAAAAAGTCAATGATCTTATATTTAAGTTAATATGTAGGGCAAAGGTCATAATGAAATAATATGTACTTAATAGTTATTATAAAAAAAAAAATTCATGTAAAATTTTTAATTAAATATATTAAGAATTTGACAGGCAGAATTTAAAAGAGGCAGATTTTTATGAAATGGTTAAACCACAATTCGATTTATACGTCAATTTCATTTCTTGAAAAAATGATTAAGGGAGTTTTGGATTTAGCTACTATTTTTTTGAGATTTTGCAATTTTTCCAATATTTATGCAGATATTTTTTTCTCATAAGGAATGCTTCCGTAATAATATATGTAGATATAAATTCTTTCTTTCATTTTTTTTATTTGTTGATGTTTTTATGTAGAGTCTACATTGTAGATGCATGTACATATAAAACATTTTGAACTTTATTAAAAAAATTTACTGTATTTTACTACCTGCTTCCTGGACTCCTATACTTATCTCTTTTCTATATAGGTAACGTGTGAGCAATAAAAATTAAAATTTTGGGAAAATAACAAAAAGATCCCAACAAATAAAAACGGTTAGTGTCAAGCAACTCGTTGCACAAAAACTATTTTTTTTTTGTTTTCTTAGAACTCTTGATGATTAGCAATGAAATGTTTTTATTTTTGATGTGGGTTGGTTTTTCCTTGTCTGTTTGCAAATTAACTGGTATGCAATTTCCAAAGTGTGCGGTTCATATAATACTTTTTTACGAAAAATTTTACAACAAATACACAATTATGTTTTATGATGACAAAGATGCGCGAAACAACATCTTTTTAAAGCGCATTTTTTTATATGACTCATACTCTTTAATAAGGATAAATATCTACATGACTGCAGATGGTTCTATTTTTGTATCATGGCGGGAAACAACGAATTGGTTGCAGAAAAAATTGCGAGTGGAACATATACCCTTTCTTCAAAACATAAAGGAAAAAGTTTCGTTTGGAACATTTTGGCCGAAATAGTAAGTTTGAATTAATTTGTTTAACTTTAAATTTGTCAGATATATTTCATAAGCTTGATATTGTTGTTGTATAATGATTTTTCCTTTCCGTTCTTCTTTGAATAATATTTCATATGTATATGTAATATTCTTTCATTTAAATAGTTTAACGAACTATAATCAAAAATTACAATTTTAATCAATAAAAACAAAAATTAACATTAAAAAATGTTTTTTATTTGAACCCATAATGTATAATTACAACTACATGTAACGTGTAACTGGTAAAGGTCGATTGAAATTATATGTAATGTGTAATTGGCAAATATTCGCAAGATCATAAATCAGTTTTTTCCCCTTTTTCAGCCTTCATAAATATTTGCAAATTTCTGCGATTTTGACGAATTTTGTATTTTTTTTTTAACTGTATAGAGAACTTGTGAACGTTTCTATATCTTATTTTACCTTTTAAAATTTTCCGGAAATTTTCGCAATTTTACGCGAATTTTATCTTGATAAGCTAATTAGGAGAGTTTTGGATTTAGCTACTACTTTTTCAGATTTTTGAAAATTCGTCAAACTTTTGATCTTATAATAAATAATAAAACAGCCACTAAATCATCAAAACGCCCAAATTGCCAAACCTACGACAAATCATCAAATCTGGCAGCCGCGTCAGCAGTGAATGTTAAATAGTACATACACAAACATATACCCAATCAATATGCCGTAAACGTGTTCTTACAAGCTACTCGCAATACATAAGAGGAGTAGGTTAATACAAAGAAATTACCGAGTATGAAAATAGAGAAAACACGAGCCTTTGTACTGAATTGTGTGTGTATTGTTATTACTTCCCAGCATACCATTATCGGAGCGCTCTTATATATGAGCTCATATATGAGCGATTTTATGAGCTTCTGTGAGTGTTTCCTGCGTGCATATTTCTGAGCTCATAAACGATCGATTTTATGACTTTCTATGAGTGTTTCTTGCGTGTAAATTTCTGAGCTCATAAACGGTAAATTTTATGAGTTTTTTATGCTTGGTTTCTGCGCGCATATTTCTGAGCTCATAAACGATAGATTTTATGTGCTTTTTATTACCACGTTTATACACACGTCTTATTTGCAAATAGAACTATTTGCAAATTACTAATTCACTGTTTATACGGGAAATTGCATACAGAACTTATGTTATTATTAGTGATGCCATGTGACGAAAATATGATTGTTTGGTAAGTAAAACACAAAAAACGTTCATGAAGTGGCAACGTCTTACTTTTTATTTGCAAATAGTGTCGTTATTCACGACTTGTTAAGTGAGTTAATAAGTTACAATAAAAAAGTTATACGGCAACATTCTTCTTTTTTATTTGCAAATAAGACGTGCGTATAAACGTAGTATATGAGTAATTACTGCACGCTGACAGATAACGGTAAATTCCAGCTAAGCAGAAGAAAGAAGTTACACAAATTGATTCATTAGTGAATATTTTTGGAAGCGTAAAGACAAAATTGTGAGTTATTTTATAATAAATACAAAAATAATACATAATTAAAATA
Organism: Germaria angustata; assembly: GCA_963681545.1. NCBI lineage: Eukaryota > Metazoa > Arthropoda > Insecta > Diptera > Tachinidae > Germaria > Germaria angustata. Next base: position 92,158,818 of record OY812998.1, read on the forward strand.
ATGAAAAGAGCAAGCTTAAAAGAAAGCAAATTAATAATAAGTGAACTTCGTTCAAACAAATTAAGAAAAGAAAATCCAGCATGTAATATTAAAAATAATAGTGTTGTTGAAGAAAATAGTGACAGTGAATTTGAACAAAAATTACAAAGCTCACCGGATTTGTGTACCAAGCTAGTAAGTTGTATACAGAAAAAAATTTAGGACTTGTGATAATTTTTGCTATTTTTAGGAGCACGAAATATATAATTACTGCATATCAGATCCTACAAAGTTCATTCGGAGTGTTTGGAAAAAAATTTTCACTGATGAGTTAGCACAAAAATACTTGTGGAAAGGCACTAAAGATAAAAAATGTCTACTGGCTATGACAATAACATCAATAATTAGAGAAGCCTTTGACAGTATTAAATATCGTGACAAACTTCTTAAAAAGAAAGAGTGCTAATATTTAAAAATTTTTGTTTTATTATTATTTGATTTATTTTTTGAATTTATGTTGAATGCATTCAGTTTATTTAATTCATTTTAATACCATTTTACTTTAACAATACAAATATGTTAACTTATTGAATAAAAAATCCTATTTTGAATTATCTGTTTTTGTCATTTTCAGGATACTATTTAGTGTTTTTTTTATGCACTGGAATAAGAGCTCAAAATGCGTTTTAAAAAGAGTCATAAAATACTCTTTTATGCATAAAATTTAGAGCTCTTTCATGAGTGACCAGTTTAGTGGAAAAAGCCACTCAAAAATGAGCGTTTTATGACTGTTTATGATTATTTTATGAACTCATTATGAGCGTCAGCGCTCCGACAAAAGAGTCTTTATGAGCCCATTTAGAGCGCATATGGTAAGCTTGGAAACCACTCTTTTATGCATAAAATTTAAAGCTCTTTCATGAGTGACCAGTTTAGTGGAAAAAGCCACTCAAAAATGAGCGTTTTATGACTGTTTATGATTATTTTATGAACTCATTATGAGCGTCAGCGTTCCGACAAAGGAGTCTTTATGAGCTCATTTAGAGCGCATATGGTATGCTGGGTTGTTTCTGCGCTCTTACTTCTTTTGTAATCAAAACGGGTGCGAGTTAAAAAAATTTTTTGTATGTTTTCATGCATGAGGCTCGCGCCGTATGAAGAACGAGCGATGAAAACAACAACTCATTGAAAGAGAGTGCTTAAAAGTACTCGAGACTTAAAAATACTTAGTAAGCAGCGAGTGCGCTCGCGGGTATAATGTATTGTTGCAGATGTCTGATATATATATATATATATATATTATATATATATATATATATATATATATATATATATATATATATATATATGTATATAAGTATATATATATATATATATATATATATATATATATATATATATATATATATATACATATATATAAGTATATATATTTATATATATATATATATTTATATATATATATATATATATATATATATATATATATATATATATATATATACTTATATGTATATATATATATATATATATATATATATATATATATATATATATATATATATATATATATATATATGTATATACTTATTTATATATATACGGGTATGTTCTAGAATCCGAATTCACTCGAAAGTGGATTACTTTCGGGTATGTTCCAGGTTTCGACTCGGATTGAAAACGAAAAATTTTTTGAATCCCCATAATTTATAAAATGGTGTTCTGAATTCAGCATGTTTTTCCACATTCGAAGTTTATATTCGAAAAAAAAAATCTAAATGTCAACGGCCACAGCTACACAAAAATCGACGGTGGTCGGCAAAAAAGTTGCAAAAAAATTAACAAATTACAAAAGTAACACCCAATTTTCACGATGATTTTTTTACTTGTCTTTAAGACATGTCTTTTTTGTTTGTAGGCATATTAGGTAGATAAGTTGTCAAAGATTTTTACGTCAGTACCTGCCCGAAGGCCCTACCTGACGGTGCTCTTCGCACTGGGTGAATAAAGCCGTTCACCACCGTCCCGTCGCCCCTTTCAGAGGCGCATGCAGGGTGCGGTGCCACATGCGCCCCTAACAGGGACGACTTGGTAGCAAATTCTGTACAGGCTGCAGAACCATGTACAGACACTTTGCTGAAGTGTTGGAGCTATCTAACCTCCTACTACCCCGATGGCCCGGCAGCAAAATAGTGCCCCCATCTTACCTGAGGCTTCGCCCACCGCAAAACATCAGAGTAGCCTTGTCGAATAGCAACAACACCTAGAGATATACGGCCTGAAGAGAGCATCTATAATCAGTCACTAGCACCTCTTACAGACACACTACATCTGACCCATAACTCTTCCCGCATATCTTTGGGTTTTAACCACAGCCACCACGTGATCCCCGAAGGGGCCTCACCAATAACCAGTCTAGGACAAGTCCTAGGGGCTACTGGTTCCCGTGGCACCAGATAGGACTCTGGTCAGCCGCGTGTTAAAAACACCTCCGATTTTAGGTCCCGTGCAAACCTGAGGTATCGGTAGCACCTCTACCCAGACAAGCATAGGCAGAGCTACTTCCTTAAATTAAATATATGCACGCCCGTTGCCCTGTTATGCCCAGGGATAGGGTAGTGACATATAAGTTCAAGGGGTAATTGGCCAAAGGTCAAGGTCTGGAAAAACCAGATTACCCACTTACCGGACGAGCGAGCGAACCCACTTTCACCTTTAATTTACTTGCATGCGCGCCCGTTGCCCTGTTGTTTCAGGGATTGGGTAGCAACATACAAGTTTTTAGGGGTTATCAGCAAAAAGGCCTAGGTCCGGAAACCTGATAACCCTCTACCCCAGGAGGTTCAACACCAAGCCACCAAGACAGGGTGCATTGACCGCGCCCCCTGGGGGGAATTAGGTAGATAAGAAAGAGGGGTAGCAAAAGAAACGTGGTTTCTGTTTTCGTGATTTTTTTACAACAACAATGAAGAAAATACATCTCTTCCTTTTAGCTGTCATTCGCAATTTTACTATTATATTTTATTTGCATTCGTCTGTTAAGGTGGTTATTTCTCTGTGTTCTTCTTTATTTTTCTTGTTTTAAAGCGACAAGTGCTTGTTTTTTGTTTTGTGTGTATATAAATAAAATAAATATAAATAAAAAGTTCAAATAAATATAAACCATGTGGAAAAACGAAATTGTGGAGCTTTTAATATCTAAATATCAGGAACACGAAAGCTTGTATGATGTACGTAATCCTACATATATGGACCGTGTCAAGCGATCTAGCTCTTTGTTCCCAAGAGCTAATGATATATACTTTTTACAGTTATATTTTAATAAAAGACGAAATTATTTCAATTAATGTACTTATAATAATTTAACTTGTTTTATTTTAATTTCAAAATAATAAACCAAAGTATTTCATTCTATGAATAGGCACAATAAAATAATATATTTTTCATATACATATGTACCTACTCAAAAACCTTTAAATATTCATTTTTAAAGTGTTTCCAAATTGCCTGGTATACTTCCGGAACTGCACGACAAAGAAAGGTTTCACATAGTCTCGTCTGATAATTTGTGCTTTTGATGGACTCTCCAGCAGCGACGTATTGGAGTGTGGCTGCCAGTTTCTCTGCTGGAGTTATCGCTTCTCTCAAGATGGTATCTTGTTTTACTATATCACCTTCGATTTTTGCGAGTATCAAATTAGATTTCTCTCGGCTCATTCTGATATAGTTCAGAAAAGACGACTTATCTCCCAAGAAGTCGTTCATAAGAAACTAAAATGTACCTCGCTCCACTCAGCATTTCCGCCATTGCTTCACCCACTCACTAGTTTTAGTCAACTAGTTTTACCTCCATTGCTTTCTTCGAGGTTTTTCTAAAAGTAATCCACTTTCGAGTGAATTCGGATTCTAGAACATACCCGTTTAGCATTTTTGGTGTTCTGCAATTCACATCCCCATGTTTTTATTCGTTTCCAATTAGAGTAGTAAGGGGTGGGTGAAAGTAAAACGAATCGTACTTTATTCTTATAAATGCTAACATTATTAAGAAAAATACAATTTTAGTTTTTAGTTTGAAGTGTTTTTTATTGAATTTCATCAAAACAATTCAATTTTTCACAGAAATATTAATGCAAACAAATTTTTTTAAACTTTGCCAAAAATTTCAATTTGGTTTTGGCAGATCTCACTTGTGTAAAAAAACGTGAAAAAAATACAACAATTTTGTTTATGTTCGAAAACACAAAGTTGCCCTACATAATAAAGTTTGATATGTCAATCTTTTTTGAACTAAATCTCAATGCATTTAGATCTTATTGATAAAGAAAAATGAATTTTTTTGAAGGAAATTAAAACTAATTTCATATATATAAATCTATTTAAACAATAATTATAATAATTCGAATGCATTTAGTTGTAAAATCGCAATGTAATAATCAGGCAATACTTTGTTTTAACAACAAATGGTGCCAGTATAACGTAGTCGATATGTCTATAGCCGGCAAACAGCCGCGCTGATAAATAACGCCAGGCAAACAGACCAACCAAAAGCAAATAGTTTTAATTTCGTTCGTTGTCTTTTTTGAGAGTATTGAATAATTTTATTTTCATTCTATGTTTCTTTAAGAATATTAATTTTGTTTTTATTCGCGTAGAAAATTAAATGAAAAATTTTAATATCTTTTTCATACTCTGTAAATTGTTTTACATCCAATTTTCACGATGATTTTTTATGACATGTCTTTTTTTATTTTCTTTTAAAGTTACTCTCAAAATCATGTCACATTTTCATGATGATTTTTAAACCATGTCTATTTCTTCACTGTTGTTGTAAAAAAAATCTTATTTGACAGCCAGAGTTGTTTTTTTTTACTTTATCTTTAATTCCTTTTATTTCTATAATTTGGGCGCCAAAAACGGAATTTAATAATTTGAGAAGTAAAGTATTTAAAAAAGTAAATTTTCTTAAAAAAAATCAAAATTGGATGCTATACAGAAAAACCTCGAAGAAAGCAATGGAGGTAAAACTAGTTGACTAAAACTAGTGAGTGGGTGAAGCAATGGGGGAAATGCTGAGTGGAGCGAGGTACATTTTAGTTTCTTATGAACGACTTCTTGGGAGATAAGTCGTCTTTTCTGAACTATATCAGAATGAGCCGAGAGAAATCTAATTTGATACTCGCAAAAATCGAAGGTGATATAGTAAAACAAGATACCATCTTGAGAGAAGCGATAACTCCAGCAGAGAAACTGGCAGCCACACTCCAATACGTCGCTGCTGGACGCTCCATCAAAAGCACAAATTATCAGACGAGACTATGGGAAACCTTTCTTTGTCGTGCAGTTCCGGAATTATGCCAGTCAATTTGGAAACACTTTAAAAATAAATATTTAAAGGTTTTTGAGTAGGTACATATGTATATGGAAAATAACTTATTTTATTGTGCCTATTCATAGAATGTAATACTTTGGTTTATTATTTTAAAATTAAAATAAAAAGTTAAATTGTTATAAGTACATTAATTGAAATAAATTCGTCTTTTATTAAAATATAACTGTAAAAAGTATATATCATTAGCTCTTGGGAACAAAGAGCTAGATCGCTTGACACGGTCCATATATGTAGGATTACGTACATCATACAAGCTTTCGTGTTCCTGATATTTAGATATTAAAAGCTCCACAATTTCGTTTTTCCACATGGTTTATATTTATTTGCACTTTTTATTTATATATTAATATATGTATCTTTTATATACACACAAAACAAAAAACAAGCACTTGTCGCTTTAAAACAAGAAAAATAAAGAAGAACACAGAGAAATAACCACTTTAACAGACGAATGCAAATAAAATATAATAGTAAAATTGCGAATGACAGCTAAAAGGAAGAGATGTATTTTTCTTCATTGTTGTTGTAAAAAAATCACGAAAACAGAAACGATGTTTCTTTTGCTACCCCTCTTTCTTATTTACCTAATATGCCAACAAACAAAAAAGACATGTCTTAAAGACAAGTAAAAAAATCATCCTGATAATTGGGTGTTACTTTTGTAATTTGTTAATTTTTTTGCACCTTTTTTGCCGACCGCCGTCGATTTTTGCGTAGCTGTAGCCGTTCATATTTAGATTTTTATTCGAACATAAACTTCGAATGTGGAAAAACATGCTGAATTCAGAACACCAATTTATAAATTATGGGGATTCAAAAAATTTTTCGTTTTCAATTCGAGTCGAAACCTGGAACATACCCGATATATATATATATATATATATATATATATATATATATATATATATATATATATATATATATATATGTAAGCATATATAATTTTTTTTGTTTATGAAAAATACTTAAATTTCGATGTTCCAAAAACTATAACTTTACAGAGGACATTATTAAACATTAAAAACTAGTAACAAGTAAATAGAAGGATAATTGTGTATATATTTATTAGTGATGTGAATTTGAAGATTTTCACGAACATGAATTGCTGAGACAAAATCGAATACGAATACTAATTTTGAAATTTTTAAAGTTAGCAGTTTACCTGGAAATAAGATGGCCTTAATGGTGATAAAAGAAAAATAAGCACCTTAGGTTTTAGTAACCTCTAAGTCAAAATCGAGTCATAGCTTCACTAACGTCAGGTAAGAAACAGATGAGTCGTATTTCCAAAGACGAATAACATTAATAAGATTGTTTAAAAAATCAATCTCATTACTACACAGTTAATTAAGAGCTTTCAAAAATGTATCGATACGAGATACGAGTCCGGAAGTATTACAAACTCTGATAATTTCAGTTCAAGGCATATTTATAAAGATCAATACATATCTTCAACAAAAAATCGTTCATTACCCTGACTTACTATCAAAATCTATACATAAATTTTTTTTAATGTTTTTGATATGTTTGAAAAATTTTTGTGTTTTTTGTGAGAAAAATAATTTCATATAGAATTAGGATTCGCCTTTAGCACCAGGATAAGATTTTGTGTTTGAAAAAGATACAAGCTTGTACGTGTCACGATTTCTTCTTTCTTGTGTAAAAGTAAATTTTTCTCTTTGTCGGTTAAGTCATCGTAGGGTCGTTATCGTATTTGGTCTTCTACAATTTTGTACTATATTAATAATATTATTGCAAGTTATCTTTAGTTTGTACAAAAATATCGAAGTCGAATTACGGCAACGACAATCGTGATAAAATCAATTGATTGAAGAAAAATAATTTTGTATCCTTTTTTCATATATTTACTTAATTATTTTCCGTTTATTTTTTATAAATTTATTTTACGTTAATATTATGCTTTACAAGGTATTGTAGTGTACCCACAGCGCCATACAACATGACTGTGAAACACTAAAAAAAATATAGTTGAGTCCTGCTATTATCCTGCACAATTCGGACAACTGAAATGTCAGAAGCAGAGATAAATGAAATTATTCAACGCTGGGAGAAATATATAGAGGAGAACACAACCGAAGAATACGAGCCAGTCAATACATCAAACTCACAGGAGGCAATACCACCATACACGCCACTACCACGATCCACAGGTCCTAAACCCATTTCCTTTGAGGAATATAGAAGACGAAACAAAATCCAGGTAGCAACTAAAGAAGTGCCATCCCAAAGCAAAACAAAGAAAAAAGGGCCGGCAAGAAGTTTCAACAACGAAGAGAGTTAGCCCTACTCTACAAAGAATTAACATTAGCCACCATAAAGGAGGCAACAATTAGAAAAAAAAAAATTAAATGTCTGATATATAAAAAATAAAATGTGTAATCAATCTACTCTCTTTTATACACTAATGGTAGGACCCATTTGGGGCAACAAAATCGTAAAAGAAAAAATGGGAAAACCCCAAAGCAAAGTTGAAATACAAGAGAACATTGTTAATAATGGAAGCAGTGAAAATAAGAAATTTGTAATACCAGAGTATATTATAACCCTAATTATAGTAGCATTAGTATTATATATAGCTCATAAGATTAACAATTATTTTAAAAACTATGTACAGAAACATAGAGATAAGATAACAAATAATGCAATTACAGATGTTTAATAAAACACACAAAAAATTTGATATACATATGTATAAATGGAGGAAGTTATCACAGAATTAAAAGGATTATTGAGAAACTTAAAGAAAAACCCAGGGAGAACTTACACAGAAAAAACTATACAAAATAAATTAGAGTACATTCAAGAAATAAAAGAAAATTTTCTCACAGCTGAAACAGAAGAAAAAGATAGCGAAAAAGTAATAGCACTGAAACTAGAATTTAATAAGATTTACACCAATATTAAAGAATATTTAGTAAAAAACCAAAAAGAAAACAACACAATGGCAGCATTTAATCTTGAAACTATTTCAAAAGCACTACCATTATTCACTGGTAACTATGTAGAGTTAGAAAGTTTCTTAATAACCGCACAACTAATTAACAAAACTTTATCAGATACTGCAAAAATAGATTTCCTTCAGTATATTTATCATGCCAAACTATCGTCTAATGTTAGAACGGCAATAGGAAGTTACAGCAAACCAGAAAATTTTGAAATACTACAAAATTTACTGGAACAAAGATATAAAAGCACTAAAACAATCCCAGAATTACAAAATAAACTAAGCACATTGTCCCAAGGAAAAATGTCAGACAGACAGTCAGAGAGTTTAAACAAATTAGGCATAGAAGAATTAGGAAATACTGCGTCAGTAGCAGAAAAGAACGTAATAATTAAAATAAAAAACAAACTGGCCCTAGACACTTTTAAGAAAGGACTAAAAGAAGACTTTAAATCGACCATATACGCGTCAAGACTAACGACACTGCAGGAAGCAACAGAACTTGCAATTGAACTTGAAAATGAAAGGAAAACAATTCCGAACGAAATTCTACACGTCAGAAAAGAGAAACCACGGTATCAACAACAAAATCACAACAGAAACAACACTTTTACTAACCACAACGACAGGTCTAACAATAACCAAAATTTCATCAGAAACAATTACACTAGAAATAATAATTATAACAATTTCAATAATAATTCACAAAGAAACACTAATTTCACTAGATTATGTCTAGATTCAATGACAATAACACTAGAAACAACAACAACCACAATCAGAACACAAACAGGAACAATAATAGACACATACATGTCATACAGAACTCGGGAAACCCAACAGGCTCGGAATATATCAATATTCCGGACAGCCAAAACTGAGAATTTGGAAAATTTCAGACAATAACACAAATTTCATTATTAAAATCTACAAAAATAGAAAACTAACATTTCTTGTCGATACAGGAGCCGACATATCACTGTGTCGTATGGAACCAGAATTCGAAGGTGAACCATATAAACCAGAAGAAAAATGTAAACTAACAGGAATCATCAAAGAAGAAATCAATTCTTTAGGCACAATAAATTTAGAACTAACATTGAATACAATAGCCTTTTTTGTTAACAACAATACCATAACTCTTCCAATGCATACAAAAGCAACTACGTCAATCCAAATAAAAATTCCACCAAGAACAGAAATAATACAGGCAATAAAATTAAACTTAACAGAAGACAGCGTAATTTTTAATGATGAATTAAAACCAGGTGTATTTCTAAGTAATTCGATAGCCCCCAAAAATGGCATGACACATTTAAAAATTTTAAACACAACAAATGAAGAAATAACTTTACAGGGCATTACACTCCAAACTGACCCACTAAAAAATTATGACGTATTATGTTACAACAATAAAAACAGCAACGAACGTTTTGACAAAATAATGAATGACTTAAATCTAGATCATGACGACGAACATGCAAAAACACAGTTAAAAGAAATATTCAAAAAATATCAAAATGTTTTCCATTTAGAAGACGAAAAATTAAGCGTCAACTATTTTTACAAACAGAAAATCACAACTTCAGAAACTACACCCGTCTACATAAAAAACTACAGGCTACCACACTCACATACAAACATAATAAATGAGCAAGTACAAAAAATGCTTAATGAAGAAATAATAGAGCCATCAATTTCCCCGTACAATGCTCCACTCCTTCTAGTACCAAAGAAAAATATGGAAGATAAAAAGAAATGGAGACTTGTTTTAGATTTTAGAAAACTAAATGACAAAATTGTTAATGACAAATTTCCTGTAACTAGATTAGAAGATATTTTAGACAAATTAGGTAGAGCTAAATGGTTTTCTACGCTCGATATGACTAGCTCTTTTCATCAAATAGAACTAGATAGAGACTCCAGACCTCTAACTGCTTTTTCCACACCACAAGGACATTTTCAATTTAAAAGTCTACCATTCGGACTAAAAATTTCATCCAATAGTTTTCAAAGAATGCTTACAGTAGCATTATCCGGAATAGAATCTGAAGCATTTCTTTATGTAGATGACATAATCGTGTACGGTTGTAGTTAAAATCATCATAACCAAAATTTAATAAAAGTTTTAGACAGATTACAAAAATACAACTTGAAGCTAAATCCAAAAAAATGCAATTTTCTAAGACCAGAAGTAGTTTACCTAGGACATTTAATAACAAAAGACGGCGTAAAGGCAGACCCATCAAAATATGATGTTATAAAGAATTACCCAATACCAAAGAACGCGGACGAAGTACGACGATTCGTAGCATTTTGCAATTACTACAGAAAATTTATACCAATCTTTGCTGACATAGCCAAAGACCTAAATGCTCTATTAAAGAAAAAAACAAAATTTATATGGACAGAAAAATTCCAACATGGCTTTGAAGAATTGAAAGAAAAGTTAATTAATCCACCAGTATTGCAATATCCAAATTGTGATAAACCTTTTATTTTAACACCAGACGCATCTAATTACGCATTAGGAGCAGTTTTATCACAAGGCGAAATAGGCCAAGATTTACCCATTTCATACGCAAGTAAATCACTGCAAAAACATGACATAAACAAACCAGTAATAGAAAAAGAACTCCTTGCAATTCATTGGAGTTTAAATTATTTCAAACCTTACCTTTATGGCAGAAAATTTATAGTTTGTACCGACCATAGACCACTAATTTCACTCTTTTCACACAAAAACCCTTCGTCAAAAATGACTAGAGTTATATATATTAGCATATATACATACATAAATATGTACATTTTATTATATTATTTGATAAATCTACTTTACATATACATATATAAGTATTTATTGAAAATTTTAAGAAAACATAATTATTTTTGTCAGTCAGAATTTTTCAATTGATATAAAACATTGAAATTAGTAATATTAAAAAAATTGTAAAAAATATAAAAAATATATTTTAAAAGAAAATAAATAAATATTTATATAAAAAAAAAGGTGAAATAGTACTAATTAAATATATTGTGAGTTCCACCACTATACAAATAATTGGCGCAGTCGGACTTTGAACCTGCTTTTTATTCAAGAAACGAATCCAGAAAAACAGGAAGAAAATATTCAATTTTTTTAAATTTTTTCAAATAAAGAGGGCAGCAAAACCAACGAACCAACCAACAAACAAAGCGGAACAGGAACCGAATTATCAATTTCAAGAACCATATAAAAAGATACAAATTTAAATAAAAATTGATTAAAATATGACTACAACAATTACAATAATCCCTTTCCAATTACTGGGAGATATTCCAAAGTTTGATGGACAACCAGAAGAGCTAGAAATTTTTATAAAAAATATTGAAGGTCTTCGTCAACATGTTGATGCTACATCTATTGAACTTTTTGATCTTAGAATACGTAACAAAATTGTGGGTGCAGCCAACATTTCATTAATCAACAACAACAATCCAACAAAATGGGAAGAAGTCAAGGTAATATTAAGAATTAACTTTAATATACCAGACAGTGTAGAGAGTTTAATTCACAAAATTAAGACAGCTGAATGTAGAAATAGTATAAGTCAATTTTTTAATTATATAGAGTCACTCAAAACAAAATTAAATTTAAAAACTAGTATTGATAATACACAGTGGTATAATTGTAAAAACAATGAGCAAATGATTTTAAAGATTTGTATTAACAAACTTCCAAATGAACCTAAATTAATTTTAAAATCTAGGAATCCCTTTTCAATGTTACAAGCAAAAGAGATTCTTATTGATACTGATTATTTTTATAGTAATATACCAGACAATTTACAACCCTTCTCATCCAAAAATAAATTTTTCCTTAATAATAATTTAAACAAAAATAATTCTCAATATTCAGAACAATCTTCCTCTAGAAACATAAATAGAAATAATTTTAATAAAAACGAACATAGAAATTTTAAAGAAATGAACAATTTTTCAGAACGACGTTATAGAAACCAAAATTTTACGAAAAGAAATTTTAATAATGCTGAAGATTATAACAGAAACTACAGCTATGAATATTCTAACCGAAATTTTAATAATTACAGAAATTTTAATAACAATAGACACTTTAACACAGAACAAAATTATAACAACACTAATAATTATAATAGTAGTAACTATAATAATTATGATAACAACAATAATAATAATTACAATAATAGTAACAATAATAATATAGGAAACAGAAATATAATTAGTGATAATAATAGTAGATCTACTCAAAATTCTTCAAATAGAACCGTTCAAATGGATATTGATAATATTCAAACAGCAAATTTTCAGTTAACAGCCGAAAAAATTTACCCTGCATAGTAGTGAAAACACAATCAATTCCATTAAAACTTCTTATGGATACAGGTTCAGGTACTTCTCTAATAAGAAAAGATTTATTTCACTCGTCATTTCAAACAAAACTAGAACGTCCTATAATTTTAAACACTATTTGTTCTAAAACTATTGCTAAGACCAAAATTACTATACCATTCTTTAAAGAATTCAATTTACCGAATTGTAAACTTGAAATGATAGAAACAGAAATATTAAATGATTTTGATGGTATATTAGGATGAAATATTTTGAATCCATTAGGTGCGAAAATTAATTTAAAAGAAAACATTTTAATAACTGATAATGCAAAAATACCACTAATTTTTAATGAAACTGTTGAGCATTATAATGAAAATGATATATCATATTTTAATAGCATAACTATTGATATTCATTTTAATGAACCGCGAATCGAATGCATTATAAACAAATTACAAACAGATAATTTGAATAATGAAGAAATAACTGAATTAACAAAATTTATTAAAGAATTTAATTCTGCATTTTATATTGAAGATGAAAATCTATCGTCTGTCAGTAAATATAAACACAAAATACCTACTATAAATGATATTCCAGTATATAGTAGAGCGTATCGTTTTCCAGAAATTCATAGAAAAGAAGTGGAAAAACAAATGAATGAAATGCTTAAATCAGGCATTATAACTAAATCATGTAGTCCATACAATGCTCCAATTTGGATTGTTCCAAAAAAGATTGATAATTCTGGTAAACAGAAATGGAGAGTTGTGGTAGATTACCGAAAATTAAATAACGTAACAATTGAAGATAAATTTCCCATTCCTAATATGGAAGACTTATTTTCAAAATTAGGAAAGTCACAATATTTTAGTACACTTGATTTAGCAAAAGGATTCCACCAAATTTTAATTTCTCCGGAAGATAGGCACAAAACAGCCTTTTTCCACTCCAACAGGACATTATGAGTTCACACGTATGCCTTTCGGATTAAAGAATGCACCTGCATCTTTCTAAAGAATGATGAACGAAATATTACATGACTATATTAATAATATTTGTGTTGTATATCTTGATGATATATTGATATTTTCCACATCACTTCAAGAACATATCAATTCATTAAAGAAAATATTTAAGAGATTATCAGAATATAATCTGAAAGTCCAAATTGATAAATGCAATTTTTTTAAACGTGAATCTGAATATTTAGGACATATTATTACAATAGATGGAATAAAACCAAATCCAGAAAAAATTAAAATCATTAAAAAGATACCATTACCGAAAACAGTAAAGGAAATCAAATCATTTTTAGGTTTAACGGGTTTCTACCGTAAATTCATAAAAGATTACAGTAGAATAGCTCTTCCAATGATTTCCTATTTAAAAAAGAATTCAAGAACTGATCTTGAAAATCAAAACTATATTGATTCTTTTAATAAATTAAAAACAATTTTATGCACTAATCCTGTATTAGCATATCCCAATTTTGATAAACTATTTGTTTTAACAACAGATGCTAGTAACGGAGCCTTAGGAGCAGTTCTTTCACAAAATGGTCATCCTATTTCTTATACATCTCGAACTTTAAGCAAACATGAACAAAATTATAGTGCAATTGAAAAAGAACTATTGGCAATTGTTTGGTCAATTAAATATTTTAGACCATATTTATACGGCAGAAAATTTAAAATCCAAACTGATCATCGACCTTTAATATGGCTAAACGGTTTAAAAGAACCAAATATGAAACTACAAAGGTGGAAAATTCAATTAAATGAATATAATTTTGAAATAGAATATATTAAAGGCAAAACTAATAAAGTAGCAGATTATCTCAGTCGTTTAGATGTGAATATTTTAGAACAAGATATTCAAAATCCAAGTTCTACTTTAGCTACAATACATAGCGGAGTTGAAAATTTAAATGATCACATATTTATATCTGAAAAACCAATCAACTTATATAAAAATCAAATAATAATTTCTTTAAAAAATTCTTTTAAATATGAGAAACAAATATTATTCAATAAAAATACAAAGCACACAATTACAATAAAAAATTATTTCGAAGAAAAGATATTAAATTTTTTAAAGGAAATCTTTCCAATAAAAGGAACAATAGGAATTTTTTGCGATAATTTAGATATTTACAAGAATTTACAACAAACATTAATTCGATATTTTTCAAACTTACCGAATATGAAATTTGTACGCTGTACTAAATTTTTAAAAGATATAATAGATAGAGAAAATCTCTTAACTATTTTAGAAAAATTTCATAACGATAAAAATCACAGAGGTATTGAGGAAACTTTCTTAGAGTTAAAAAATAATATTTATTATCCAAATTTGAAAACTGAAATTCATAAATTTATTAATAACTGCACTTTATGTAATATGTGCAAATATGATAGAAATCCAATTAAAACAAAATTTTGTGTAACTGAAACACCTCTACAATCAAACGAAATAGTTCACATGGATATATGGTTTTTAAATAAAAATACAACATTCCTAACATGTATAGATAAATTAACAAAACATGTATCTATACATTATTTAAGTGATAAAAATTCAATAAGTATTGTTGAAAAAATTAGAGAAAGATTTGCAATTTTAGGAAAACCAAACAAAATTATAGCTGATAATGAATTTAATACAGCTTTGATTAAAGAATTTTTACGATCAGAAGAAGTAGATTATCATTTCACATCACCAAATACACACACGGGAAATGCAGACATTGAACGATTCCATCTCACACTTAATGAACACATCAGATTATTTAAACTACAACAAAAAGATCAAGACTTAAACGATAAAGCTATAGTATATAAATGCATTGAACTTTAAATTATACTATACACAGTATAACATGTGTAAAACCTAATGATTTATTACATAATAAATTTGATAAATCAATTTGGAAAAAATTACATAACGTTGTTCATAATAAAAAAGTTAAACGGATTAATAAAATGAATGAAAATAGAAAAGATTGTCACGAATATAGAGAAAGAGAATTTGCTAAAAATCTTGGATTTAATAATTTAAAACAAAAACCAAAATATATAATAAAACAAGTAAAAAATAAAAATAATACACATTTTTTAGATGAAAATGGTTGTAAAAGAGATAGACAGATTGTCAAAAGAACTTTTAAATATCAAAATGAAATACCAAATATTCATTTTGATAGAAAAATAACTGGAAGAAACTATTCCAAGAAATAAATAAATTTGATTAAATTTTTTTTTTAATAAAATATGTTCATTGATATTATTACCATTTATCTACTTATATATATATTTAAAATAATAAATACAAAAAAAAAATATGTTAAAACTAAAAAAAAAATATTTATATTAATATATTTATAAAGTTAAAAAATGTTCAAATATAATGTATACTTAAAACTTTGTTACTTTGTTAATATTTTTGTAATGAATTATTTTTTATGTATTTATATATGCTACATTCCAGGAGTAATGTTTTGTCAAAGGGTGGGGGAGTTATATATATTAGCATATATACATACATAAATATGTACATTTTATTATATTATTTGATAAATCTACTTTACATATACATATATAAGTATTTATTGAAAATTTTAAGAAAACATAATTATTTTTGTCAGTCAGAATTTTTCAATTGATATAAAACATTGAAATTAGTAATATTAAAAAATTGTAAAAAATATAAAAAATATATTTTAAAAGAAAATAAATAAATATTTATATAAAAAAAAGGTGAAATAGTACTAATTAAATATATTGTGAGTTCCACCACTATACAAATAATTCTAGGATTAAGTTAGATTTAAGTGATTATGACTTCACAATCGTGTATAAAAAAGGAAAAATGAATACAAATGCTGACGCACTTTCCAGAATAGAAATTAACTCTGACATACTAAAAGAAATGTTACCCCAAGAAATTGACGAAAAAGAAAAGAAAATATTAGTAACAACAAGGGCAATGAAAAATAAACTAAATGAGGCAAATAAGAATTTAAATGAGGCAAATAATATAATAAAGAATGGAAAGAATAATAAACATAATAATATGGAAACATGCATCTCTCAGAAGTCTGATCAACTTCAAATATAGGAATGCACATCCATAAGTGATATTAAAAATATTAAGAAACTGCAGTTTAATAAAATTGAAAACATAAAAGAAGTCGATATATATATCGAAAATAATATTGTGCACATAGGACGTGATGAAAATTCATCGAAACCAGTTTCGACTATGAAGAAATCACGTACCCAAAATGCATGCAAGAATCAGCGATAACTCAGCGAAACTACTATAGATTCTATTCTGAGGAAACTGATATCTAAAATAAACAAAGAAAACATAAAAGAATTAGCGCTTTCAAATGAAGATAAAATATTTAAAGAATATACAAAAGAAGAATTAAAAGAAGCATATGCAAAAATAAGAATCTATATA
Organism: Germaria angustata; assembly: GCA_963681545.1. NCBI lineage: Eukaryota > Metazoa > Arthropoda > Insecta > Diptera > Tachinidae > Germaria > Germaria angustata. The sequence continues at coordinate 92,175,971 of OY812998.1, forward strand.
AATAAAATAGGATGTGTGTATGTATGTATGTATGTATGTATGTAACGTAATGGCTCCAAAACGGCTGGGCCGATTTTGACGAAATTTTCAGGGAACCTTCAGAATACACGGGCGGGTGACACTGTGATTTTTGATTTTCGGTCTGTGGGCGGAGGGGCGTGGTAAAATCCAATTTTCATATTGCACCACCAATGACATGTAAACATATACATATTTATTTTTTTGTGCTTTTGTATTTTATTTTACTTTTTTTTGAAAGCCGTTGTCATGTTCTTCAAAACAAGATATCAAACTCTTAAATCGGTTATGTACTTCCGAAGATATTTACAAAAAATTTATGTTAATAATGATCCAAATGAAATTTTAAAACTTTCGAAATGTTGCATTAAAAAATCCGAGTTTTCGGTTTATTTCCAAATTTTTACATCATTCGATAATACAAGATATTCCGCGCTTACTAAGGTGCAACATTGTACAATAAGTTAAAGATCTATACATATAAAACAGGACATACTTACATATGTAACGTATGGACTCCAAAACTTTATGACAGGCATTCAATGGATTTTTATTTAAAGGCCGTAAATTTCGTTAAAAGCTCAATTTAAATCGTGTGGTAATATAACACTAATGTTTGCTTAGGGCCAGCAACGCGGAACGGGTCAGCTAGTAAATAATAAAAGTCCTCAACTAAAAATATTAATATATAATGCCCCAAAAAGAATAACAGATGACATCTTAAAATATAAACTAATTGACGAATTCCATAATACCACACACTCAGGCCACTTAGGAATTAGAAAGACAATTATCAAACTAAAACAACGGTACGTTTGGAAAAACATGAATAAAATGGTGAAGAAATTTGTAACATACTGTGACACTTGTAGTAAAAATAAACAAACAAAAAACACAAAAGAACCACTAACATTAACAGACACACCAAACAACAGTTTCGAAGTGATTTCAATTGACACAGTTGGTCCTCTTCATTCATTTCAAATGATTACCGATACATATTAACGATGCAATGTGAGCTAACTAAATTTGTTGTTGCATATCCAATGCCAACAAAAGATGCAATAACTACAGCAAAAACATTAGTCGAGCAATTCATTTTGAGATAAGGTACTTAAGTCCGACAGAGGGACAGAATTTAATAACGAACTTATGAAAAACATATGTTCGCTATTACAAATCAAACAAACATTTTCAACACCATACCACCATGAAACATTAGGTTCAATAGAAAGAAACCACAGGGTTCTTAATGAATTTTTGTTAACTACAGCGAATGACTATGAATCGGACAAATGGATTCCATATTTTACATTTGCCTATAATACGGCACCACATATATGTAGATACAGGTTATACGCCTTTTGAATTAGTTTATGGACACTTACCAAGCCTACCATCTGACATTGTAAACAAGAAAACAAAAATTTATAATTATGAAGACTGCGAGTCAAATTACAGTTTGCCTTAAATAGAGCAAAAGAATTATTAATAAAAAGTAAAGAAGAAAGAGTGCTAGAGAATAAACAGCAAAATAAATCAAATTTAGAAATAGGAGATTTATTTATTTATTTATTTATTTACTTACTTTAGTGAATTACAATACAACAAGACTTAGTCTTATTTAACAGTACTGCTAATACAATGGCATGTGTTTTTTTTGGCATTATCTCATAAATTTAACAAATATAATATTAATAATAATTAGAATATAAATAAAATTCAATATAGTAAGGGGAATAAGTTAGCGCTTTTATTTAACTAAAATGTGAAAATACTGCGAAGTTAAAGTGCTTAGCATTGCTTAAAATTTGTATATTAGGTGGGAGTTCGTTCCAGAGACGAATGGCATTTACGAAGAAGTGTCTTTCTGATATTAGTTTTCGGTATCGAATGGAGTTTATTCTAAGACCTCTGTTTGATCTTGAAAATGTTATTCTCCTGTAGAGATACTCAGGTTGTTTACTATAGACAATTTTATGTAAGAATAACAGAGTGCGACATTTTAGCAGATTTCCAAAAGATACTTTATAAATTTGATTAGAAAACTGTGAGATTCTACTGTATCTGGTACGCCCATATATATATCTAGCCACGTTATTAAATGTTACTTTGAGCTTATTCTGGCATAGTGAATCGCAGCTGGAAAATATTTCACAACCGTAGAGAAGAGTCGGCAGTAAGTATGTTTTAGCAAGAAGCATGCGTATATGAAATGGTGTAAAATATTGCGTGATCCAAAGATTTCTTAACATAGAAAAAGTTTTTCCACATACGGCATTTACGTGATTTGTCCAGGTTAATTTATTGTTCATTATAATTCCAAGATTTTTGGCAGTATCAACCAGTTCAATTATCGATTGCCCAATGTGTATCGGTGATAGGTTTGATCGTACATAGTTGCTTTTACTTATTAACAGTGCCTTGGATTTCTTTGCGTTTAAACAAAGACCATTTGCCGAAGCCCATCTATACACGTTGTTAAGATCATGGTTTACTTTTCTAATACATTCATTGATTTCGGATGGCAAACAGCTAATGAAGAGTTGTACATCATCAGCGTACATATGTATTCCGCAGTAACGTAGTCTAGATGGCAAGTCGTTACAATAAATTGTATATAGTAATGGGCCAAGAATAGAGCCTTGTGGTACACCTCTTGGTGTTAAGCAAATATATGATTTTTCAGATCCAAAATACACGATCTGGCTTCTGTTTCGAAGGTATGACGAAATCAGTTTCACAGCAGTGTTTGAGAAATGACACATGTGATTTAATTTCTGGCAAAGTACAGTGTGCTCGACAGTATCAAATGCCTTGGAGTGATCAAGTAGAACTAACAATGATATCATGTCGTTATCCATCCTTGAGCGTAATTCCTCACAAACATCAATAAGCGTAGATATGCAGCTATGATTTGGTCTGAAACCAGATTGTCTATCAGATAGTATAGTCCTTTCGTATAAGTGTTTAGACATCTGCGCATGGATTAATTTTTCAAACACTTTTGATAAATAGGGCAGTATTGCAATTGGCCGATAATTTTTGTCCGGCTTTTGGACAGGTATGATTTTTGCTTGCTTCCATATTAATGGGAAAGTTGAGGTTGTTATAATAGTGTTCATCAGGTGTGTTAATTGCGGAAGTATATATGGCACTATAAGCTTTATAAACTTAGGATGAATGCCATCATGTCATTGACTTTATGTCAATAATAGACTTTAGGACATTTTCCTGGGTAACGTTGCTGAACTCAAATCCTAACTGGTGTTCATGATTTGTAGCGCTAGCAATACAAAAAGCATTAGCAGAATTATAATACGTAGTGTTTGCATCTGGCATTGGTACACTTGAAAACTCTATATTTAATTGGTTTACGTCGATTTTATCCTCATCGCGCGTGCAATTTTTCCCAATACCCATCAAGCGTATTTCCTTCCATTTTTTCTTTGAGCAAGTAGCTGATTGAAATTTTTCTTCAAAGTATTTGCTCTTTGCAGCTCTGATTTTTATGTTCACATTTCTTCTGCAACTCTTGAAGATATCATGCAGTTCACTGGTTTTAAACCTTTTCCATCTTTCATATGCTTTATTTCTTTCATCTATCAAGATTTTCATATCGTTTGAAAACCAGGGATTGTCTACCTTTAGCCTTTTGGTTTTAACCAGGATATAATTTTCGTATAGATATAGTATGTTACAATGTAAGAACTCTGCCTGTTCATCACAAGTTGGCATTTGAAAAGATTGACTCCAGGGAATTGTTGCTAGTTTACTTTCCAGTGATTCAAGATCTATATTTTTAAAATCCCTAAAAGATATATTTTGTTCTTGTGCGGTTGTCTGAAAATCATAAGACAGAAATATTAGATCATGTTTGGAAAAAACAGAGGCAGAAAGTTGATCAAACAACAGCATACGGGAAGGATTATCAACAAAACATAAGTCAAGTAGAGTACTTGCAGTGGTTGTAAAATGTGTTGGGGTTGTGGTGTTAATCAGAGTTAAACCAATGGCACTCATTTCGTCTTTCAAGGATTTATCTATTAAAATATTAGAGTTAAAATCACCAATTAAGACTACATCAGTGTAACCCAAACTAAGCTCATATAATGTCTCTAGTAATGGCTTGACACTAATTCTGTTATTTGGTCTGTATACTGTACCCAGTAGTAATTTTTGGTTGTTATTAAATATCTCAAGAAATAAATATTCTGTCATTTGAGCATTTAAGGATGGTCCATCATTATCCGATGTTTCAAGTTTCACTCTACATGCAATGGATGATTTTACGTAGATTGCTACTCCTTCAGCATTCGTAAATCTATCTGACCGAAAAAGTCGATATCCTCTTAACTTGTAGTTGTTATCGTGAGCATCAATACGAAACCAAGTTTCAGAGATACAGATGATGTCAATTCCAGATCTATCAAAAATATATCTAAATTCGTCTATTTTCTTGTTCAAACTTTGAGCGTTGAAGTCGCAAATGCTTAGGCCAGAAGTTCTGTTAGACATTATCTTTATCATAGTGTAGAGGTTTTCTCTGGAATTAACTCTTCCGATATTATCAGCTTCTAACATCATATTGTATGATAAATATTATAAAAGCTATGCTAGCAAAAATATCGATTATTTTATGTTTATGACCGATAAGAATTATAAATCTAGCGGTAGAAATGGCATCATCGTACAATTTAAGGCATAATATATAAAATCTTAATATAAAAACAAAAATTATAAAAACAAAAATTATAAAAACAAAATTTATGTAAAAATTGTTATAAGATATCTTAACTTCAGTCAAGAAAGTTAACATTACGACCTTCCGCATTACTCGCATCATTAGTTCTGTTCCAGATGCATAACGAAACAGTCCGAACTAGCCCAAAGTTACCCAAAACCGTTCCACATAACAATTTTTGTGCAAAAAAGAGAGAAATTGAGAGAGTAATTTTTTTCATTTCCTGTACAAATTTGCACGAACTTTTTCTTTGGGTAAGTTCGGACAAGAATTCAACAATCAGCTGTTTTTTGTTTACATATGAAACAGATTATCAGAAAATTTGCAAGCAAAAGAAAAAGTTTAGTTTTTATAAATGAATATATTAAAAAGCAAAATGGAGAGTTTCAATGAAAAAATTAAAGTGGTAACTACGTTAGTGCTTAAACATTTTCTTTTTTATTTAATATTTAAAATGTTTTTATAGCTATGTGAAGAATTTTTTTGTTTTTCAATTATTTTACAGCTGTTGACAATGATGCAAATGTTTTGTTTTTATAATTTGAAGACTTTTAAGCGTCTAAAAGCATTTAAATAGATTTTATTTTAAAAAGTAAGCAGCATTAGTATTTCAGGAACTACAAAAATGGTTTTTTGCGTTCCAGCTATTTTGGGTAACTTAGGCAAATTTAGAGAGTATTTTTCATTTTGCTCTCAATAGTCCGAACTTGTCCGGGATCTTGTGGAACAAACCTATTATTTGGTGAACGAAACATCTGATGTAAAATTTTTAGTTCATTTATACATATCGGATCGCCCTCTCCCAATTTTTTTATGTAAACGAGACCTCTATTTGTGAATGCAACTGATATTGTTCCATTCTTTTTCAGTCGATGAGCTTGAAGAAAGATGCGGTGATTTTCCGGTGTAAGGTTTTCGTTTACATAAAACGGAACTGAGCTATCAAACCCAATGAGATTTAGACGTAAAAGACTTTTAGCTGCTTTTATATAGGAAGTTATTGATTTTAAGACAAAGTTCCTATCATATGGGCATTTGAACTTAATAATTACAGCAGTATCAGGAATATTATTTTTAAACTTTCCATTGGTTTTGTCGTTTTTAACACGAAATATTGCTTTAGTATTTCGCGGGTTTATGTTAATAGCCTGACAGAGTTTTAAATACATATCAGAAAGATTTTCATTATGACTATAAGGAATACCATTTATGCGAATATCTGTTGATACTATTGAGTTTTGTTGCTTTCATGTGTGTTTTTTTAGAGTTTCAATTTCATCTTTAAATATTTCATTTTCATTTATGAGTGCTATTATTTTTTCCGATGCTGTATTCTATATTTCTTGAACTGTCGATTCAAGACTTAATAACATAAGAAAATCTATATTTATAATTATTTCAATATCTAATTAAACTATTACAATGTACATATAAATTAAGACTATATACAATGATACAAATAGTGTAATACACAAAAAAATTATCCCCGTAATTTTTTCTTAAGGGTGAGGGTGTAGTGTACCTACAGCGCATTCAAAATGACTGTGTATATTTGCCAACTTCAAATGTGTAGAGTGACTACCAATTGACATACGATCGGGTTACACCTTTGAAGTGTGCCAAAGACCATTGTCCGCTTTCATGTTGTATGACCCTTATGAACCAATATTTATTTGTAACCCAATATCTATTTGTAATACACTTTCTTTTGTAAGTAAACATGTGTTGTAAACAAACATGTGTTAATCATTCTAGATGACTAGAATGATTTTCACAAGTAGTATATAAGAAAGTAAAATATGAAAATAAAATCAGACTGGATTTGGAAAAGACAGAATTCGGCTGCTTGGCCTTGTTTGATTGCAAATTTAGTCTCACGATTTCGGCAGTTCTTTGAACGCCTGCGCTTTAGCTGGGACCCCACCAGCTGTATAAAATAAAAAAGAAGCTATAGGGAAAACAATAGGTCCCGTACCAACACTCAAACACTACATCGAAATACTAACTTTCCCTATAACCACCACAGTATTTAACTACGTTTAATTAGTTCTATTGATCGAATTCCTCAATGTAAGAATCATTTTCGGAATTCAAAATTTATGTGTTTTTTCACAAAAACTTCGATTTTAATTAAAATTTTTTTTATTTACTTAACATTTTTTATATTATTTGTATATATTAATAAGACTGATTCGTCTATAGCTTTGCGACATATGATTATATCTTTCAATTTCTTATAAATTTTGAAAAACTATTGAGGGAGCAGAAAAAAATCAGCAAAAGTATATAAAATAGTCTAATTTACTTGTTCTGTCTTTTTTAACCATGAAGAATATATATAGAAGTCTAATGAGATAATTAATTTATGTTTTATACATAAGTATGTACATATGTATGTACTATGTATGAAGGTACATATGTATGAAAGTCCATACCATCCGTTCTATCCGTATACGTTTCTGTGCGTTCTATGCGTTTCTAAAGTCAAGTTACATACAATGCGTTTCATGCGTCAAGTTTTTTATTTTGATCAGTTGTAGTGTAAATATTTTTATCAAATAGAACAAATTTAGGCAAAAATGGAATGTGAAATTGTGATTTTAAAAGAATTTATGGAAGTCATTGAGTTTATATACATAATATTTTGGTCCTACGGAAAGCTGCAAAAGAACACGGAATGAGAAGTGAGTTATATTTTTGCAGCTTCAATAAGAATATTTTCCCTTGTAGTTGATTAAAAAGTAATAAATGAAACAGAGATGACACTCAGTACATAAAAGTAATCGATAACTAGAACGCAATTTTTCTTAATGAAAAAAATTTGTTAAAAATTGACTTTAATATATTTTATCAATAAAAGTAGTTGTAAACTTTAGTGCGAAAGGTTTTTCTTTTATTAAAAACTTTCTTAAAGCAAAAAAAAAAAATTAAAATCCACCACACAAATTTTTTACCGATATCATTGAACATAAAATATAATTTGTCATCCCTGGTTAACAAAAACCACTGACCTTTTTTCACCTCTTTCTCATGACGCATGAGACGCATAGAAAGGTAGAAAGTAAACCTACTTCATGCGTTCTATGCGTTCTATACGTTCCATACGTTTTGCTATGTAACCTGTAACTTACATTTACCCTGATTCTACTTTTTTGACAGACGCATAGAACGGATAGTATGGACTTTCAACTTAACTATCTATACGATGTATCAACACTGTATTAATACTATATTTTAAACAACGTTTAGACGTTAGGAAGTTTTTTAACGTGAAAACACTTGCAAAATTGTTGAGGGATTGAAATAGTGGAAAAATCTTCTGTCTTGTGTCGCCTCTGTATACTTTGCGGTTAAAAATAAAGTGTTCTTCTATTTAGGTTACGTTCCGATTTTAGCTTAGAGTATACTTATAATAATGTAAAACTAGATCTGATAACATCTTAATAGTAGTTATAGCCAAGTTAAAATAACGTCTTTTGATGGTATTATTATTTGGCATTTCTTCGTAGCGCCGCATTTAACATTAAATCTATGATACTATCATTTTATATAGCTTATATTTATACTCTTCACTTGTTAATTCATTGTTAGTAGTTATTTATTTATTTATTTATTTCAAATTTATTATAATTAAAACTATAATAAATAATATACAAAAGCACTAGCTACTACAGGCTATCGGCTTAATTAGTAAGTTTAAATACTAGATCTTATTAATAAACTTAATGCAATGTAGAAATTTATAAATATAATTGATATTTTGTATTGTTGGATTTTTTAGTAAGTGTATAATATTTGATGAGTTGAATAATTTTATACGAGTTGGATGCAAAGCTTTACAGTCTTTTAGAAGGTGGAATATTGTTAGAGGAGCAAGGTTGCAAAATGTACATAAAGGTTTAGATTCTCCTTTCAGGAGATGCTGATGGGTAATTTGTGTGTGGGTAAGCCTAAGCCTTATGTAACATTTGTTTTTGTACCAATCACTTGAAGGAGGCAACACAATTGGACTTTTTTCAGGGTTTATCTCTTTGTATGTGTGGTTAAAATCGTCCCATGACTTTCTTAGTGATTTGCTTAGTTTCAACAGTGCTGTCCTGGTTATGAAGGATCTTGTGTGAGGAATGAACTGAAAAGTTGGGTAAAAGTGGGTGGATTTTGCTTCTTTGTCTGCAAGCTCGTTCCCCTGTATGCCTATATGGCTAGGAATCCGCATTAATTTCATATTGTTATGGTGTTGTATTAAAAGTTGTCGAATGTTGCAAATAGTTTCATTATTGTTTTTTTCGTTAATTATTGCTTCAAAAACAGAACGACTGTCGGAGCAAATTATAGCCTTTTCCGTGCTTTTTTTAAACAATATGATAGCTCTTAAAATGGATTCAGATTCAGCTTCGAAAACTGAGGCGTTTAGTGGTAAAATTCCGTTGAGTAGTAAGCCCTGCTCACTAACTGCAGCAAACCCAATATTTGACTCGGTTTTTGATCCGTCAGTATAGATAAATTTCCAGGATTCCGCTTTGAATTTGGCATGAATTTCGTTGAAGCAGTGTCTATAGATGGAGTTCGAAGTGGCTGTTTTTTTTGTATAATAGCAAATCTTTTAGAAAAATTTCAGGTTTCAATAACCACGGAGAATAATTTTCTGTAGGAAACCTTGTTTTATTAATTGGTAGTTTTTCATAAATTTTATATATTTGGCACAGAGTGGAAGGATATTTTAACATAGTTTTTCTTTTGGTTAATTGAGATATAAGTGCGTTAAGTAAGTGACTTGGTTGGCTTAAAATCTTGTAGACGAGACTGTGTTTAAGTCTATTTGCTTGAATTCGAAGAGGTTCTAGGCCGCTCTCCGCTTGCAGAATCTTTATCGGAGTTGTTCTATAGGCTCTAAAGGTGAATTCACCCATTCGTTTTTAACGTTCCGAACGCTTTTTTTATATGTAGTTTGAAGTCTCTATTTTTGAGAGAGAGAGAAAGAGAGTAAAAACCAATTCAAGCAAAAATTGTTCTGCATTAAATTTACTCTCTCTCTCTCAAAAAAAAAAAAAAAAAAAAAAATAGAGACTTCAAACTACATACAAAAAAAAGCGTTCTGAACGTTCAAAACGAATGGGTGAATTCACCTTAAGACTGGATCTTGCGGCCGCGTTCATGATACTTTCCAAGACCTTAATGCTTGATTTTCCAACCTTGCTATAAATAATAAGCCCATAATCAATTTTTGATAGAATTATAGAGTTCGTTAATCTTAAAAGACTGTTTGAGTGCATGTGGCTATTTCGGGATGATAGGTATCTCACAATGTTTAGTCTTTTTAATAGATCAGCTTTAAGATAATTTATATGCGACTTAAAATTATATTTGCAATCAAAAACTAGTCCAAGAATTTTACATTTAACTACATTATTGATAGTATTGTTGTTAAAATTTAAATCAATGTTTGTACAATTTATCTTTCTGCATATGTGCAGATGACTTGACTTCTCGAAGGATATACTTGCTCCTGAAGTGTCTGACCATCGGTCAATTTCTGATAAAATATTTAAAAAATCTTCTTTAATTTTAGCCATATTTTGATTCTTAGAGATAATGTACAAGTCATCTGCATATAAGCAGTGGTGTATATTTTTGTTAGTATTGATGATTCTGCTTAAATCATCGAAGGCAATTATGAAAAGGGCTACGGATAATGGAGAACCCTGTGGAACACCATTATGTAAAGGAAAAAAATTAGAATGTGTCCCATTAATGCGAACAGCAAATTTTCTGTTGGTTAGAAAGGATTTTACAAGCTTGACAAGGTGGGTTTTTAGCCGGTAACCAATACAAGGAGTCCGGCATACGGCGTGGATGACGATTCACGTAACATGCATAAAGCATTTTCCCATCCTACCCCCAAAAAAAAAAAAAAAAAAAAAAAATATGTGCTCCTATGTTATCAAAGGCTTTAATAAAATCAATAGAGAGAATAGAAGTGTGGTTACGAGTTGAACGATTTTTGCAAATAATGTGATCCATGTAAAGTAGAGCGTCTGTGGAACTTAAGGAAGATTGAAAGCCGACTTGGTTAGAAGAAAGAAGTTTGTGTTTTTTAATGAACCACATCAAACGTCTCGAAACCATTTTTTCTAGCAATTTTGCTAAGCAAGGAAGCAGAGAAATGGGCCGATAGGATTCTATTAAGTTTATGGGTTTACCGGCTTTGGGGATTGGAATAACTAAAGCCATTTTGAAGTATTGTGGAATGATACCACTTGTGAAAATATTATTAAATAGATTAAGAATACGAACTTTTAAGATATGAGGGGCATTTCTGATCATTATATAGGAGATTTTGTCCAGACCCGGGGATTTCCCTTTAGCTGTTTTAAGACTGTAATTCAGTTCTTGGATATTAAACAATACTTCGATGGCTTTATACTTATTACCCTCAGGGATTTGTAAACTACGGGATATAATAGCTTGTTTGGACTGTCGAAAATTGTATGAGTTAGTAGTTACTTTAACATAGATAACGTAAATAGATTATCTTGATCGCTGCTATTGCGGAGGCCAACATTTACCAGCTGAAGCTATTAGAACAAGCACTTGACTTTTATACATTTGCATATTTTTATTTTATAAAAATTTGTTTAATTTAGATCACAGCAAACTTCATTCATCTGCCACTGTGCTGCCTGCTTGTAAAAATAACACACATCATTTACAGAGTTGTTCCATATGGTAGCTTTGTTTCTCCAGAACATTTGTTCGATGTGGGTGAATCTTGTGTGAGCAAACTCTCAGTAAACTAAAATTATCTCACAACAAAAATTTCATTCTGAACGAATGGGTGATTCCACCTTAATAAGAATACTCCAATTCTCGCGTTTCTTTGATACACAATCTCTTCGTGCAACAAACACTGTCTCACCGCTGAAGTTTATTTAAGTAATGGATAAACTTTTCGATAAATAAACTGAGAGGTTAGAAACAATGATACAAACAATAGCTCCGTTCCACATGCATAACGAAACAGTCCGAACTAGCCCAAAGTAACCCAAAACCGTTCCACATAACAATTTTTGTGCAAAAAAAAGAGAGAAATTGAGAGAGTAATTTTTTTCATTTCCTGTACAAATTTGCACGAACTTTTTCTTTAGGTAAGTTCGGACAAGAATTTAACGATCAGCTGTTTTTTGTTTGCATATGAAACTGATAGATTATTAGAAAATTTGCAAGCAAAAGAAAAAGTTTAGTTTTTATAAATAAATATATTAAAAAGCAAAATGGAGAGTTTCAATGAAAAAATTAAAGTGGTAAATACGTTAGTGCATAAACATTTTCTTTTTTATTAATATTTAAAATGTTTTTATAGCTACGTATATGAAGAATTTTTTTATTTTTCAATTATTTTACAGTTGTTGACAATGATGCAAATGTTTTGTTTTTATAATTTGAAGGCTTTTAAGCGTCTAAAAGCACTTAAATAGATTTTAGTTTAAAAAGTAAGCAGCATTAGTATTTCAGGAACTACAAAAATGTTTTTTTGCGTTCCAGCTATTTTGGGTAACTTTGGCAAATTTAGAGAGTATTTTTCATTTTGCTCTCAATAGTCCGAACTTGTCCGGGATCTTGTGGAACAAACCTATTGTTTAAAGAGCGTGAAGATCGCCTTTTATCTTAGTTTGAGAAAAGTTTATATATTATAAAGTGTGAATTAAACAATACAATTGAAAGAGTATGGAATATTATAGCTTGTTTCCACGACAATTTGAATCTCCTGTTTCGCTTTCTGAAGCAAATTTATGAATTTACAAATTAGCAAGGCGTATTAACCATATCATCAAGGCCTATTTAGCATAATAAGTCTTTGACTGTACATACTATGTATATTAACGTGAATTTTACAATAATTAGGTATTAATTTGTATGAGAGGTACTATTCCCTATAGTATTATCACATATTGATTAAAACATGACCACCTCTGGAATATATGTATGTACTCTTTCATATAAAAAAAAGAAATCAGTTCATAAAAGAAATAATCGCTGTACATGCAAAAAATTATCGACTTTGGTCCTTGTTTGAAGTCGGTTAAAAATAATTAATGAGATTAGACTAATTCATCCCCCTTCTTATATAACAAATAATTTTTTCTTGTGTCTGACTTTTGCATTTGCATCCCTAGAAAAAAAGATAACATTCATTTTTATAGTGCGTCCTATATTTCCAAGTTCTGCAACGAACTTGGTGCCTTCTTAAGGATCTGCCCTTACAAAGGAAGTAAGAATTCCTGATCTCCACTCCTAGAGTATGAAATTTTTCTACTTAGGATTTATAAAACATAAGTATAATAGTTTTAGAAAACTATGTACAACAACATTATTACAATTAGATTATCAAAAATTTATTGTTTGTTGTGGCTTTAGCTGTTCATATGCTGACATTTCATCGATCGCCAAACGTGAGTGAACTTTAAACTGCCGGCATATGAACAGCTAAAGCCACAACGAACAATACATTTTTGAAAATCTAATTGTTTGAAAAATTAGTTGAGGAGAATATTCCAAAATAATTAATTTCAATATTATTTTATAACATTAAAAACAGTACAAAGCTAAAAGCGGGTATAACTCAGGAACGGTAAAAGCAAATTCAAACATTTTTGTTTCTAAATTATTTAAAATGATTTATCTTTCAAACTGCATCATTAGTTTTTTTCAATTTTATAGAAATTTTAAAAGTTATAAAAGATTATTTACAAAAACTTTGGAAAAATTATGAAAAATTGTAATGTAGGGTACCTAAATAAACAAATACCTTGCGAAAACATATGTATAGTTTTTGCACATAGAAATAAAGCCTGGACATTTTTCTTTTAAGCTATGTTCTTAAAAGTGAAAAAATCGTGGTTTTTGACAAAGTTATGAAGAAATCTGAAAAAAACGGCCGTCAAAATCGATTTTTGGCAAAAATTCGCGACCTCTTGAGCGACCTCTACACCTTTTCCGAAAATTCTGAAAAAAATCTCAAAAATACTTCACTCCATAAGCTTTCAAATTATGCTTGATGCAAAAAAAAATGTTGTTTTGGGACAACGCAATGCTCATATGTTTATTGTAGGTCTGAAATACTTTGGGAGTATTAACAGAAAATTTTGAAAACATTTTACATTCCCCAATGGCTCTATTGTGTCAAACCTATTATCATATCATGCATGATCTTTTTTCATAGCACCTTCTTGTTTTGAGTATATTGACATGCGAGATATGTTAACTTATTTCTGAAATTATTTGTCCATTTTGTCGCTGTCCGCAATTGAGTACAGCAGTATTTCAAAAACGATGTCTTTGTAAATACTATGTGAATATTTTGTGTTTATAATATTATATAAAGTAAGATGCGTGGTATAATAAACATACATGTATATGTACATAATAGAAAAAATTACGTCACTGAAATAATAAAATGGCGTGCGTACTTGAGTACAGGAATATGCCATAGCCTTCGAGGCAGCACTACGACGACTGTAATTACCACATCTCCAATTTTGTATATTTTTACACACTATTGCATACAAAAAATCAAAAGTTTGTTGTGGCTTTAGCTCTTCATATGCCGACATTTCATTGGTTGCTAAAACCAAATCGTCAGTGAAGTTTAAGCAGTTTGAAAACATTCAACCTCGGATGTTTATGCCACATAAATCAAATACAATATGAGAATTTCAATATTGCATATGAATTACAACAAATACATAATCATAGTAGGCTTAGAATGTTTCTATACAAACAACACAACAAACAATTTACTCAACGTGAGTCTATTTTATTTTTCTCTCAAACTGCTTAAACTTCACTGACGATTTGGTTTTAGCAACCAATGAAATGTCGGCATAAGAAGAGCTAAAGCCACAACAAACTTTTGATTTTTTCTATGCATTTTGCAAAGGCTCTAATTGTTTCTAACGATTAGTTGGGGAGAATATCCCAAATAATGAATTTTCAATATTAAGTATTACGCACTATTTTTTACTATTAAGATGACAAAAAAAGAAGAACTTCTCGTTTTTAAAATCGTGTTATTATTCTAGATAGTAATGTTATACACAATCGAGTATTAAAATGGGTTAATAAAAAAATTAAAAATTACTGATATGGAATTAAAATCCAAGACCCGAACTCAAGCTAGATTAATAAAAGCTCAACCAAAATTGCTTGAGGAAGTAAATAAAATAATTAAAAAAATATTTAGTAAATAGACATAAAATATTCCAAGCAACTTTTTTTCTCCATTACGCTTTTGAGAGCATTTGGCTTCCACAAAGCAGTTGCTTTTACATTATTTTTGCTTTGTGTCAATTTTATTAATCGGTTGTTGTTCCAGCTAAGAAGACGATTGGTATGCTCTTGCAGGTGTAGAATAATTGGACTGCCATCTGTCGTTGCCTAGAAACAACGCCCTCTGTATATTTGGTAGGCATAAAATATTTGAAGCAACTATTTTTGTTCTATTGTAGTCTCATTTGTATGACAATACTAAACTAAATTGTTCATGATCTGAATGATAATATTTTTTTGTTTTAAGAGTTTAAACAAAATTAATTTTTTCGTTTACTTGTTTTATGGTATATTCTGATTTTGTTATGTATTTCAGCAATTCAGTTTTCTTGTTACATATGGTCTCTACTAACATGGACAGAGAACAGTCTTCATGTGCAACGTATGTTAGTAGCACCAACAGAAGTATTTTCTTCAAGTGTATACAGGAATCTAAACAGAGTTCATGATTAAAATATGTATATTCCAAACACTTCCGTACACAAAAAGCTAATTTGACATTCGCAGCAAACTTCACTCAATAAACACACTGTCCACATTTGCAATTTTGTTGCATGAAATTCTGCTACGGAATTGCTTTAGTGTCCACATTAGAAAAAATCTGGTATTGCAATTCTTGTATAAAACATATATAAAACGTCAAATACAAGAAACCAAACATCAAGTTGAATAGTAAGAATTTCAAAGCAAAAGAGAATTGCAGAGAACATGAAACTCTGTACCCCTCCCCAAGCTTCTTACCTCTCTCCCCTAAAACAACCAAGAATTGCTGCAACAAAATTGCAAATGTGGACAATGTGAAATAAAGTGCCTCCGCCATGATGTTTCCTTTTTCTTTTCTGTCATCACAACCACAGATAAAAGGTGCGACTTTATTTTCTCTTCTGAATTTGTTGAGTTAGCACGTGTGGAATTTTGTGAATGATTTAAATTGAAACGCACCATTCATATAAGTACATAAATAGAGACATATGCTGACATTGAACAACATTAAAGGCACGGGTAAATATTCCAAATTTTTACACGTGATAAGCTCAAATGTATACAAAGAGAATATTGATTTGTTAAATATATAATGATGATCAAATAAGCGGAAGAGTTCCGTGAGGACACCAAGACTGAATAATTGATTTAACAAGTTAAATTTCTAGAAAAGGAAAGTTTTTTGATAGTGCTTAATTAATCAAATTGTGATTTTAATATAGATCTGAGATGGGCACTACTTCTTCGCACCTTAACTGGTTGATCATCCGGAACAATAATGCCTTCTTCTTGAAGAACCGTGATATAAAGAAACCATTCTCCACTGTAAGTACCTTCTTTCAAATGTAATGAAACTAAAAATGACAATGATGTATTAATTCACAATGATAGTTGATGTACCACATGATAGAAACCTTACTTAAACCTGAGGAAATACAAAATGCTGCTGTTTGGTTATCACTTGTTTGAATAAGCGTTTAATTAACTTTTGATCTTTCAGGAGCTTAACAACTTGAAAAATGTTAGTTCTTATCGCTACAGTGGTATCGTGCACAAGAAGACACTTGGAGTTGTCCCTGCTGCAGATAAGAAAGGTTTTACGGTGTTAAGGAAAAAGGGCAAATATGCTCAACGTCCTGCTAAAAACACCGTCAAAGTAAGAATGAAGGTTGGTCCCAGAAGGTCTTTAAAAAAATTAAGAAATCTTTTGGCAGATAACAAATATCGCAAGGACTTGACTCAGGTTTGTAGCAATTATATTTTATTTGTTCTTTACTGTTTTTGTTAATGATGATTTAAATTTACTACCAAACCAAGATCGCTGAACCGCGGTGTTGAAATCATAGAACTGATAACAATAACAAAATTTCTTAAATTAATCCACGAATAAATTTTTTTTCATGTAGAAATTTTTTTAATTTCTTTTTAGGCCGCCTTACGTGGTGCGTCCGCTGTGTTGCGCTCTCAAAAATCCCCACAAGTCATTTTAATAAATTTTTAATTATTGTTTTACAATATGACAATAATTATGGAAGTGCCAGTGAAAATCTATACACTATGATCAGAATACTTCCTAAAAGGACTTCTGGTCTAAACATATGTCATATAAATGCCCAAACCCGTGTCGATGTTTATAGTAACATTTATAAACTAAGCGGATATCATGACAGGTTTTTGAATGCTGGATGAGCGGCTATATATGTAAAGATATCAATATCATGCAAAATAAAATGCCAAAGTTCTGATGATGAGGAATTTATTAATATTGGATCAGTGCCTACTATAGATGAAATTGTTGATGAAAGTTTAACTAGATACGTTGAAGATGTTAACCCTACGATGCACACCCAACTTTTTCTACGAGAACACACACCCGGGGTACGTTTGTACCTACTAGCTTATTTTGGCTTTTTTTAGTGTTTAAGTGGTCCAATTTCGTTATAATTTTTCTTTAACTGCGTATATTAATATTTTACTAATGTTTTGGTTTTTATTTCATGCAAATATTATACCTGGTTCCATAGATATAGGCATGAAAGGCCACGGGCATGGGATAGCCAAATATTGTCTTTCAGATTTCTGATGAATACAAAACAAAATTTTTTAATTTTTGCTTGTTAAATGTGTACTCCAGGAGTCACCAACTTGCGGATCGCTAGCTTGTTTCATGTTAGACTACACCAGCTGGCATATAAGCAACCGAAATTCTCGAATCATCAAATCATTCAAGTGTTTTATGAGCTTGGAAATGGAGGATATAATTATGCGTCACACAAACAACAAAGCAATAGCAACGTATATAGCTTACAACATAAGGCACCCCGATGCAATTCCCAAGTCATGGAAGTCACTGATGATAGCTGAGTTGTATTCATTTTTTGGCATACTTATTATGACTGGCGCAAACCATAGCAATTCAGAAAGTGTTCGAGATTTGTGGAGTATCAAAAGCTATCCTCTGTATCGCGCCACGATGGGCGATTTATAAGGTTTGACAACGCAAACATTCGGGCTGAACGCGCACCAAGTCATAAAGCAGCCCCGATCACTGAGTTGTGGCTCATGATGAATGCCAATCTTCATGCACACTACAAGCCCAGTGAAAACTTAACCATTGATGAACAATTATATCCTTTCCGTGGACGCACACACAATGTGTAAACCCAGTACATACCATCAAAACCTGCAAAATATCGTATCAAAGTTTGGTGGATTTGCGATGCCAAAAATACATATCCACTGCACGGTCAAATATATACTGCTCAAGCAGCGTCCGGAAGGGAAACGAACCAAGGGGAACGAGTTGTGAAAGATTTGGCTAGCAGATACCAAGGAAGTGGAAGAAATATTACGATGGACAATTTTTTCACGACGTTGCCAGTTGCAGAACTTCTTCTCGGGTGGGACGTAACAATCGTTGGAACTCTGCGCTAAAACAAGACGTACATTCCTGCGAAAATGCAGGCGCACAAGGACAGGCCAATTTATTCATAATTATTCGGCTTCAGAAAAAATGTGACGATGTGCTCTTATGTTCCACGAAAAAATAAATCAGTGATGCTGCTTTCGGCAATGCACTATGATGGCGAGGTAGTTGAGGGTGGGAAGCCTGAAATCATAAAATTTTATAATATGACGAAGGGTGGCGTTGATAAAATGGACCAATTGTTCAGTGAATTTCCTACACTACGACAGACCAAGCGTTGGCCATTGTCGTTATTTTTCAATATGCTGGACATAACGGCTCTTGCAGCGTATATAATATATGGAATGAACAACCCCATGCTGCCTGCTAAATCTAACAAGCGTAAGCAGTTCCTTCGCAGCTTGGCTGAATAATTGTGTATGCCAATTATTGAAGAACGTGCACTAAATCGGCAAGTCACGCGAAACTTCTCCACTAAAATAGCTATTGAATCATATTTCAACCGACCGCTGGAATGAATGTTGAACAGGGAAGCATCGACATCTGCCGCAGACCGCACGACAAAACTTCTCAACGGTTCGTGCTATTTGTGTTATGCTCAAGACACAAAACGGCGTAGAAAAATGTGCGGCAAATGTAAGAAGCCAGAGTGTCTTCAGCATTCGATCACCAACACCGACTGCATAATATGTAACGGTAATTTGTAATTATGTATATTAAATTACATATTTACACTTACATATTTTCCTTCCTCAAATAAAATAATATAATTTAAACATACTCAGGATGGTTTGTTGCTTTTATTTTGATATAAACTGGTGTGGTACAAACGTATCCCGGGTGTGTGTTTACGTAGCTTGTAGCTCCTGAACCACTGATCCGAATTGGATCAAATAGTCTTTAAAATATTAGAAATAACTTATATTTCCTAGATCTGAAATCTCCATGCCCTAAGTTAAGTCGTTCTTGAGTTACAGCACTGCAAAGTTGCAAGTGGATACATTTGTACCCGGGTGTGTGTTCTAGGGTTAATAGTGGTGAACCTGTATCGAATACTCAGAAACTGGAATACTTGTTTCTTGAAATACTTACAAGAAGCAACAACTTCTGCTGAGTATGATTTACAGGTCAAATAAAAGAATCGATTTCAAGCCTTTGATATATAAAATCACTTCACTTACTCTTGGTTACACAGATGTTTTTACTAGTGATTTTGGTATAATTTTAGTAAATTGTTCTCTGCCAACGAATTTTACATTTACCACTAGTACTCTACTTAATCTTTGTTTTGTAGATAATCGTTCTCGACTGCTCTTCTTTGACCAATTTTCTGCAACTGTATTTTCAAAACATGACCTGATTTTTATATCGTATGATATTATGACAACAACATTATATGAAACAATAACATTTAGGGATTTTAATAATATTGATCTTTAATCATTGGAAATGGAACCATCAACAATACCATGGAACCGAACACTCCATATGCCTATGGTAGATGAACAGTTAAATTTTCTCCATTACAATATACAATATTTATATGAGAAATTTATCCTTGTTAAAAATAAAATCAGAAAAAATTTAAAACCCTGGTTTTCATATGAAATAAAAGTTTTAATTGACAGATGGAAAACATTTAAAACTACTGAGCTTTATAAAATTTTCAAAATTAAGATTCTATGGAGAACAATTTCAATCAGCTGTTAGTTCAAAAAGAAAATGGATTGAAATTCGTTTGATGGGTATCCCATAAACGTTACATAAACGTCATGTTACCCAAAACGATGTTCTTGGAGCTATGCTAAGCATCAAATCTGATTCTGTAGGGGATGATGGTGTTCACCAGAAATTTATTAAATTGATAATAAATCATATACTGCCGCAGATAGCGCACTTAATAAAGTCTATAATTATAACTTCTACTTTCCCATCAATGTGGAAATGTGCGAAGATTATTCCTGCACTCAAACCAGCTAAGAACTAAAGGCCTATTGCAATACTTTCATATCTGTCAAAAATTGTCGAAAAGTACTTTTATAATTTTTAGTTTTACTTGAACACACCATACTATCCCAAAAGCTGCAATATACATATGTATGTGCCATTTTTCTAACACTGCCACAAAATTGCTATCTTCATATCTATGCGATAGAGGCCAATTGGTGTGTTCTGGTTCAAACAAATGTTCAATAGCGAGAGGTATTCCGCAAGGTTCGATTCTTTGTCCACTGTTATATTCCATTTATTCAAACGCATTGCTAAATTAAATTTTGATCTTAATAATGTTTTCAGATGGGCATCAGTAAATGGTCTTTGTTTGAATGCAATGAAATCAACAGCAACAGCTTGACCGGGTCAAACCATGTAAATGCTACATGTGGTAAAATTTACTCACTGCTAAGGAATCTTTGGATGACGCAGTATTTTACTCCAGCTAATATTTGCATACTACTTTCCAAAACATATATATGTATATTCTTCCGGCTCTAATGTATGGTTCTGAACTATTTTCTAATTGTGATGCAATAAACAGAAATAAACTAAAAATTGCGTACAATGCACAGCAATATATTCTAGATTTCTTATTAGATCTTTAACATATACTTTGAAAACCTGTTACAGCCCCCGGACAATCCGATTATCTTCACAACAGGATACAATTTTCTAGATCGAATAGTGGTTATAGAATTAACTTCATCATATATCATAGACGTTTCTATGTAAATGCCATTCGTCTCTGGAATGAACTTCCACCTAATTTTCAAACATTAAGCAACGTAAAGCACTTCAATTCTGCGATATTTACCTACATGGGTTAATTGAAAATATTAAAGGTATACTTTTTTGTAATCTTTTATTTAAATTTAAATAGGCTACTTAGTTCAATCGTATTTTATAAGCCAAATTACATGTGATAGTTATCAAAGAACAAATTACACCAAAGACTCACGTGTAAATCATTCTGACAAACACTAGCAGAATGGAACAACATGCTGTTTTCGAAAGCCGCTACACTTTCATCATCAGCGTTCTTGTGTTTGGTCCACTTCTGTGGTGTCAGTTGATGTATATTTCAGCTATTTATACAAACTTTTTCACTGTAAATAGAATACGTGAATTTTTTTGATTCATTCGTATTACAATTTGTGAAAACTTTTTTTGTAATGGAAAGCCCAAATTACACCTCACTAACTTACAACAGTGTGGCCATTGTTATCTATTCTTTACCAACTATACACATGTTTTTTAATTTGCTTAGTTTGTTTTTAACTTATGACAAACTTTTTTGGTTTGTTACTATAAGTATGTATATTTATTAATTTTTGCTACAAGCCATTAGCTTTGTTAATTTATATTTTAGGTTTAAGATTTCTCTTTATTTATGAACATTTTTCTTGTTTGTAATCTTTTATTTAAATTTAAATAGGCTACTTAGTTTAAATTTAAATAAAAGATTACAAACAAGAAAAATGTTCATAAATAAAGAGAAATCTTAAACCTAAAATATAAATTAACAAAGCTAATGGCTTGTAGCAAAAATTAATAAATATACATACTTATAGTAACAAACCAAAAAAGTTTGTCATAAGTTAAAAACAAACTAAGCAAATTAAAAAACATGTGTATAGTTGGTAAAGAATAGATAACAATGGCCACACTGTTGTAAGTTAGTGAGGTGTAATTTGGGCTTTCCATTACAAAAAAAGTTTTCACAAATTGTAATACGAATGAATCAAAAAAAATTCACGTATTCTATTTACAGTGAAAAAGTTTGTATAAATAGCTGAAATATACATCAACTGACACCACAGAAGTGGACCAAACACAAGAACGCTGATGATGAAAGTGTAGCGGCTTTCGAAAACAGCATGTTGTTCCGTTCTGCTAGTGTTTGTCAGAATGATTTACACGTGTGTCTTTGGTGTAATTTGTTCTTTGATAACTATCACATGTAATTTGGCTTATAAAATACGATTGAACTAAGTAGCCTATTTAAATTTAAATAAAAGATTACAAACAAGAAAAATGTTCATAAATAAAGAGAAATCTTAAACCTAAAGTATACTTTTTTATTTTCTTTGTATACCTGTATATACTCAACTATTAGATCGTTATATAATATTTGTTGAAAGTGCTCTTGTTTTGGTATATTTTATTCAATATTTAATATCATTGGTTATTGGTAATTTATTTTATTTGTTAATTTTATTAATTTAATATATATTTTGTTTGATAAAATAAAACATGTATAATCGCATATTGCGATTATCTTCCCAGAACTGCTAAATAAGATTACATCTTGTACTGAATTTTTCTTAAATAAATGAATATAAATGAAAGTTAAACGTTGCCTATTATATCAACTTTTTCATCTCAACTGGAATTTCATTTGATGATCTGCTCAACTCAAGAGTTTTAGTCCTTATGCACAAGATAATATATATGCGCCAGCCAGAACACCTTTTCAATAGACTGTCTTTCGTAGATAACTGCAGAGGTAAAAGAATTCTATCTTCTGGGTAAAAAAGCCTAATGTCAAAATGACATTTCTACATATTCGTAGCAGCTCTCTGTAACTCGATACCTTATACCTGTCAAGTTTTAAGTAACGCACAACAATTTAAAAATCAATTTATGAAACATTTCTCACCGTAATTAAGTTTTAGTTTACATATGTATATACACTATATGCTTAAATTTGTATTACTATTTAATTATATTTCCAAAGCCAACTTGTTTGGGTCTGTGTAGCGGGCATTTATCCAAACTATTAATACTCCATATGGACAATTCAAATTGTTAAGGTTACCATTTGGTATCAAAGTTGTGCCGGAGATTTTTCATGGGTAAATTAATTTGAGGACATATTATATATTTCGTATGATTTTAAATTATCCCACGTAAACACACTGTAGCGTTTACTATTCTTACTGAATAGTTTTCCTGTTTTAAGTTGCCCTTATATAAATCCTTCGTTAAAATATTTTCTGTTTATGTATTTTCATATTTTCCTCGTTCTTTATGTTGTAAATGTAACAGTTTAACCATTTTTCTAATGTGAGCTGGTGTACATATGCTATCAAACGTATTGTTCGCAGAACTTGCTATGAATTAACAGATTTATTTGTATGCCTCCTGTTTGTCCCAAGGGCCTGTTTCGTTCGTACTATTCTATAACATTATATCCAAGTTGTTTCCTGTTTCTGAATGATGTGTTAATGTTGTGATTCGTAAAATATTTTGGTAGCTTGTATGTTGTTTTGTATAGATGTATGTGTCATAGTAGGCCAAGCAATCCTATCCTGTCCATCTTATTTGTTCCGTCACTTTTCTTCCCTGAGGGCTCTCCTGATTCTGTCCACTGGATCCTTCATATATCCGTTGTTCTCCGCTATGATGTATATTGTCCCCATCTCCTCCATATAGCGGGCACGTGGTAATAGTGTTCGTTCAATTCTCGTTACATATCGTCTAATAGCTGCGTTCTTCCAGTGTTGAGGATGGTTCGATAAATTATGCATTATTGTATTTGTAGCCGTTGGTTTCCTGTATATTCAATATTCAAATGCATGCATTCTCTTGTTTGTTTTAATTGTAAGATCGAGGTAATTTATCTTCTCCTCCTCTTCCACCTGAATTGTACGAAAGCAAGAACAAAATATATGTACACATACTATGTACTAGTTTCCTTTCGTCTTGTTCTATTGCAAACTAATTGGTTCAACAAAAGCTGACAATAGTATGATCGCTGTTATTAGAAAACGAGGCAATTGCTTACCAAAATTAAATGTCACTTTGTCGAGTTGTTCCAATCTGCGTAAAATAGAACTTCGTAACATTATTACAAGACATTTGTATGCGATGATATATTAGCCTTTAAGTTTTTTTATTATACATACACTGAAAGAAATTAATGATGTAAAATTGGAATTTTTTATTTTTAAAGTCTTATAACGCAAGTTATGGTTGCAATGTGCATACATAAGAGAAAATATATAAATAAGATATATTTAAAACTTTGATATAATGACAAAATCTCTGCCTTAACTATAATATTCAGTTGAATATGTGCATCTAAAAATCTTGTAGATTGTTGTACTTTAAAAGCAAATTACGAAATACTAAAAATAACTGATTTAATATTATATCACCGTAGTAAAATATAATTAAATCATAATTTAAATATTTATCAAAGAGTTTAAATATTGTTTTATGCATTAATAAAGTTTTGATCCTATGTAATTTTAGTATATATTTTAAATAACACTAAACAACTTGAAGCTTAATAATTACCATCACTGTTGCGAATAGCTGACTGTGCATGTATCTATTTTATTATTTTTTTTTTAAGTATATTTTTATTTTATTTTTGTTTTAATGACATTCGAACACTTTTAAATATTATCGGTCTAATTCATAAACGCACAATAACAGCTTTATAAGAAATTAATAAGAGAAATTTAAAAAAAGAGTATTCATAAACGTTTAATAGTCTATTAATCGCTTCATAACACTATTTGAAATTAGGAATTTTTATTGTAGCCATTACCCTACTTTAACAGTTCAATAGAGTGAGATAATGAGAGACTTCAGAGCAATTAAAAACTTTCCTGGCGTTATTGGTGTAATTGATGGGACTCACGTTCGCATCAAAAAAACCGAAGATGACTTATCCCAATATTATATTAACAGGAAGGGCTACTATTCCACTCGGAGTGATACCTGCAAGTGTTGGTGCAAAAAAGAAAACAAAAAAAATTTAAATAACCCGCCCAGCTGCTGTGGGGAATTATAAAACATGCATGGGTGGCATAGATTTGTGTGACAGATTAATAGCTTACTATCGAAGCAGGATGCGTACAAAGAAATGGACTGTACGATCCTTTGCTCACTTTTTGGACTTAGTTGTGGTTAACTGTTGGATAATGTACATCCGCTGTTGTGCCCAAGAAAACATAAATGCAAAAGATAGACTTGGATTGCTTCAATACAAAATAAATCTGGCCAAAGTTATGATAAAGTATGATGGCGGGAGAGTTTCCCAAGATTTTTCACATCTTGGTTCAAAATCACGCCCTAGTACAAGCATATCTGCCACAACCAGTCAGAATTCTGAGGACGATCCATGTGAAAGTCCAAGCGAGCCCCCTACAAAGAAACATCGTGCGGTGGTTCCACATCGCGTTGTCGTACCATTTGCTCAAAATGTAACATTTACTTATGTACATACATACATACATATGTATGTATGTATTCTAAAAACCAATTGCTTTTAAAACTACCACACTGTTAAGAGCCTAGGTACTCAATAATTATATGTATAGATTTGAGGTGCACACATGTGCACCTACATTTTCCACTACTTCAAATAAAAAATTAAAACAAAATCACATAGAACTATTTCATTTGCTGCCCAAAGAGTAAACAAAATATGTATACAAAATATGAAAAAAAATACTTGAAACATTATAGTGATGCACAAACAAATGCAATCAGGTGGGTACCTAAATAATCGTTCAACGATGAAAAAAACTAACGTGTTTAGGTACATTTTTTATAAGAGATTTGTACTTTATAATTTCGTTTGTAGAAAATTATTTCTAAAACTTTGTTTTTTTAGCTTAATATATGTAATTACAATCGATTCCAAATATTTTTTGTTAATTTTTGTTGCATTTGAACCAAATACAGTAAAAACCGGATAAGTGCAACACGCATAAATGCAAAAAACGCTTAAGTGAAACGTGTTTCGAAGCCATAAGCCTCTTTTATATTTTCTCATTTAAAAATGCACGGATAAGTGCAACACGGATTAATGCAAAAAATGCATAAGTGCATAATAATTTCAAGCCTCAAGAGACATTTTTAGTACAACTTTGTATGCATAAATGCACAACTAAAATATATAATTTTAATTTACACATAAGCACTTTTTTCTACAAAAAGGTTTCCGATTTTTTCACCTCACGTGATCCAAGGCAATCTGATTCAGATTCTTCAGGTTGCGCGTCATCTATATTTTAATAATTGTTCTTGTTAATAGTAAAAAATTTTTATTTTGTTGTTGATTAAAAACAAAAGCAAATTAACTTTGCACACATGTGATTTTTTAAAGACTTTTTTTAAACTGAACTGATTCTTTAAGTTTTGTAAAAAAAAATTTTATTTACATAATATATACGATATATGAAAGTTTGTAAACATATGTATAGTATGTACGTTAAAACTTTATGATTTAGGTTTTTAAGTTCTTTTGTTGAACTCTATTAGACAAACAAAAATATACACGAATTACCAATAAAATTAAACTTTGTTTATAAAAATCATCAACAGTCTATTTTATCTTATATTTTTAAGGAACTTATGCTCATATGTATATATACTCTAAGCATATATGTATGTACATAGTTTGATTTCTTTCTCTGTAACTATATGTAAATGCAAAAAAAATTGCATTTACCCAATGATTGTATAATTGCAATATTTGTGCATTTATCCGAGGTTAGCATAAATGCAAAGAATGGATAAGTGCAAAAAAAGTCGGATGAAAACCGATGTGCATTTATCCGTACTTTACTGTACTCATATAACCCATTTAAATTATTTGTATCACTAAACATAAAATGAGAGAGGATTTTGTACATGGTTGCCAACAGCATAGATAAATCTGATAAGAGAGTTTAATTGCTAAAGCAGCGTTACTAATCGTTTATGAATATAAAATTTTATTGCATGTTAATAAATCGAAATTTGTTTAATAACTATTCTACAGTTTAAGGCTGAAATAAAGAATTTTTATGAATTAGACCGTATATATGTAAGTACACAAACGTTCTGACGTTACAGTTTGCAAGACGTTCACAGCAACGTTTGGCTAACAAGACCTTAACTGTATTTATATGAGCTAACGATTATGCTACTATATGTGGATCGTCACTTACCTTAGTTGAATCCTCTTGCATTTTAGTATGCTCTGCAATAAATTGTACGCAAAAACAGCTACGATGAACTCTTGGAGGGCACTTTGAGTGTGAGAATGCTGGGTTGGTTAGAATAGGACTCTTTATGCCAGTTGGTCCTACTTCTAAATCAGGAACTGCTGTCATGTCGTCAGACTCAGACTGTGTTAGAGGTGGAATTGGACCATGTATCTGGCAACTTCCTCCAAAAGGGCCACTTCCGGTGAGGCTAAGGATAGAAAATAATAAAGGCTTAAATATGGATCATATGTAAACGATATATGTATAATAAAATTACCTAAACAATATCGCATAAAAACATGTTTTATATTTTCTTTAGGCTAGTTCCCTTGCCCTATATTTTCCTCCCCACCTATATCACAATCATACCCGGAATGTTTTTAACTATGTGACCACCAATTTCAGTCAAACAACTTACGACTTACATTACCTTCATACTGTTGCGTCGTACCAATTACATACTAAAAATTTTTATGTTTTTTTTTCAAATGTAACAATTCATTCTTATTTTATAAAATTGAATATATTAATTAAAATTTTAACTCAACAACAATGGCAATTAAAATAAACTAGTGTTCGCCCAGTGGTTGAAATTCAACCATTATTGCAATAATACAAAACCGCTCAGATAAAATGTCATATTTATTACTCCATTCTTTAATAGTTGTATCTATTAATGTGAGCTTTCCAAATAAATAATAGAAACGGTTTTGATGTTTATTTAAGAAACATAAATTTATTGCCTATATTAAAAATATTAAAATTTTTTGATTAATTGAAGAACAACTAAAAGTAAAAAAATTCATTTTATTCAAAATATTTAAAGTAGTTGTACGACTGGCATCTTTATCTAAGGAAAATTTCTTTATATACAATATTCTTCGTAAAAGCTCTATTGTCATTGAGTATGTTTCCTTGACCATTTTTATTTGAAATATAAAATTTTCGGACGTCGAATGAACGAACTTTAGAAAAATGGTAAATTTATTCGTGGAATCAAAATTCTTTTATTACGAAATACTCCCGTTAATACTTCGCAATCTATGGTGTTGCGGTGCAAGCATTTTACTCTCTTTCGAGTTCAATTTACTATGGCTTGTGGCGTGTTCAAATTACGAATCAGCATAACAATGGAATTTATTTTCAATTTAAATTTATGCGGTGGCATTCCGCTTACGTTCAGTGAATTTAAAAATGGAGAACGATATTCATTTACGCCAATGACATCATTAGAAACTTTATCAAAACTGTAATAAACCTTCTCCTCCCCTAAAAGACGATTAAGTATATCATTATTTATTACAGCGCAGTCTTCATTGGTAGAAGCTAAAATTACGGAATTAAGACTTTGATCGGATCATATATTCTCACGAATATTACCATAATAATTAAATTATTAAAACAACCAATTATTTGTTGTGGCAATTCAATAATGTCATCACCTAACTCTGGATAATTTCTTAATTCACCATTACCAAGTTTATTTATGAAATTCGACAAATTCTATTTCTTCCAACTAATGATGTAATTTTCAATTAAAGTAAATCGGATCCCGTGTGAAACAACAGGTAAAATTTGCCTTAAATCGCACTTTAGTAGAATAGTTTTACCACCAAATGGTGGAACAGAATGAACAAATAAAATAAGTTTTTCCTTCTGAGTGTTTACGGAGTTGCCAAGCCAAATTTAATTTAGTTAATTTTGAGTTTTTTGTTGTAATTTTTTTTAGCGAATTAAAAACGAAACAATCGAACCTGTTTTTTCATAGATGCATATGTATTGGTTTTGTGCTGATAATGTAGGGTTATGACTGGTTGAAAAATTGTGCCGACGAAAAACCAATCCCCTCGTCTCTCTTGCGTACAAAGTACGATGTTATGCCCAGTGGCGTAGCGAGCTTAACTTGCGCCCAGGGTACAATACATTTTTAGCGCCCCCCCCCCATCCTTAAATTTGAGAAAAAACATTCAGTTGACAAAACAAAACTAGATTTTGAAATATATATGATCATCTAGAATTAGTTCAAACGATACCTTTTATTTATTTTACATAGTTATAAAGAAATTTTTTAAAAACTCGTAGTTTTCAAGCAATAAAAAGTAAATATTTATTATATCTAGGCAGATACATATATTTAATAATAATGTGATTATAATACATTAACAAAACTTATTACTATGTATAAATTTTCCTTGCTTTTGATGAAGCAAATTTATCAATAATATCATCAAAGTTGATCATTTAAAATTTTTCTCTTTCCACACTTAAAAATGCTAGGTCACTTAGGCGATCTTGTCCCATCGTTGATCGTAAATATGTCAAAATTAATTTTAATTTGCTGAATGAACGTTCGCAGCTAGCAATTGATACTGAGATAGTCAGTAGTATTTGAAGTGCCACTCTCAGGTTTGGAAAAACATCTTCTCCATACGAGATAATAAAAGTAAGAAATTCTAATGGAGTTTTAGGTTCGATTTCTTTTCTACTGCGGAGTAACATTTTGCAGTCACATATTTCGATAAAGAGTTCTATTCCGTTGAAATCTGTATTATAGAATTCACCCAAATTTTTACAATTTTGTTTAAGGTCGTTATCAACATTATCCTTCTTTAATAAATTTTCAACGTCTAGTAGAAATCCAAATTTGACATTAAGGTTACTTAATCGTGTAAATCGTGTACATATTTCTTGTTGGAGACGATCAAGAACGCTTTTCATAACGCGAGAAATTTCACTTTCTGCGGAAAGACCAACATCTCTAACAAATTCTCCGGGCATTTTGCGGCGTCGTCTTACACGTATTGTTCTATCAATAACCCATTTTTCACAAAGAGACTTCGCTTTTTCTATTGCCTCTTCACAGAGCTTGTCTCGAATTTCGGCTAGTTCAGTCGCTAATGATTCAAGATCATGGAACGCTTCTCTAAAATTCATTCTAGGATCTTGTAATCTGAGCTGCACACGATCAATCCTTCTTAAGATTTCATACCAGAAATGAACTAAAGTTATGAAATTAAAAGTTAGTACATTTTGCAACAAAATTGTTGCTTCACTTCTGGTGTCACTTGTTGTGTTAGTGTCCTCTGCTAATTTTTCTAATAGTTCTACTATATTCTAGTCCATCGACGATAACGCTAACTGCTTGTACTCTGGCGCTCCATCGTGTTTCAGATTCACGTTTGACAGTTTTAGTTAAAACATTTTTTAATAATTCCTATCTTAACGTTGAACGTGAGAAAAAGAGATAAATGTTTTCAATTACTCCAAAACATGTCACAACGATTGGATCTTGTTTAGCTGCAGTAACTCCTACTAAATTCAATGAATGGTTATCACAATTTACAAATAATGCTTTATGATTTTTTTCCATTATTCTTTGTTGAACGCCAGATATGTGACCTGCCATCACGGCAGCATTATCGTAACATTGTGATCTGCAGTTTGTTAATGAAATTTCATCGGAATTTAATTTCTCTAAAATTTTATTTTCGATCGAGGCTGCATCTTTAGCATGTATTTCAATAAAACCCAAAAAAGATTCTTTTATGGAAACTTTTTTATTGATAAAATCAACATCTACATACCTCACGACTTGGGACATTTGTTCTCGATGAGAGATATCAGGAATTGAATCAAACAAAAGTCCATAATATTTATTTCTTTTGATATCCTTTATTAGTTGATTTCGAACTGTAGATGCCAGAAGATGAATGAATTCATTTTGAATCTGTGGTGACAAATATGAGACAGTTTTTGGAGTTTCTGTGGCATGCTTAAGATGATTTTTTAGTACCGGATCAAACTGAGCTACAAGTCTAAGTAAAGATAATAGGTTTCCCACATTTGTAGCATCTTGAAGTGCTAGTTTTTCAACATGGCCACGTAGAGGAAGATTTTGTATAATTAAATACCTCATGCAAGCTAATATTCTTTGCAATATATTTCGCCACCATTCTTTTTCAGACTGAATGTTCGCTTCTAATGATATATCAATTCCTGTTCTACTTATTAATCTTCGTTCTGTTTCTTTCCAAGCCGTAAGTGATTTTCGGTGATTTGGATTTCTTTCATGGTTAATCAATTTATCTTTTTTCTTCCATTTATTAAAACCAGCAGATGTTACGAAAGATGATTGTGTAGCTGAATTTGATGAAATAAACAGTAAGCAACAAAAGCAGTACGCTGCATTATTTTTTGGTGAATATAATAACCAAGATCGGTTAACTTCAGTTCCTTCCTCTTCATTACCGACCCGTCGAAAAAACCAAGATTTTGGCATTAGACGATTAGTTGATGTTGTTGCTGCATTTAAACTGACTTCGTTTTGAAATGTGCAAGATCCACGAATAATCAGTTCGTTCGATATAATTGGAAGATTGTTGCTAAATTTTAAATAAGCAACATCCTTGAACTCCAGAACGGCCGGAATTACAGCAAGTATTTCTGTTGTATGTTCTGTGCTTTTTATTACATGTGAACTTGGATTTATCATTTCTGATGTACTTGGGCCACCTTCCTCAGAGTCTTGTATTTGTTGAGATATGTTATTGGTACATAAAAGTTTAGCAGCAGCGGATGTACAACCTGAATCTGGTTCTGACTCTGAATCTGATTTTGCATCTTCATCCTTATTATTATCCGGACTTTCTTTTTGCGATTTTTTCCCTAAGTATGATTCCATTAATACTCTAGATTTCAGAGCTTCGTTTTCTTGCTGTCGCTTTCTTTTCCGATTCTGAGAACCGCTTAGTTTTTTTCCTGGCGTTGACATGGTTGACATATAATATTTAATAACATTCAATTTTTATTAAATGCGCGATGACAAGGACTGAAATATACGCGCACAAGGACTGAGAAATACGCGCACAAAATAACTTATGCTAGAGTTAATGTCGACGTCGTCGACGACGTCAAATGTCAAAAAAATGTCACATTAACTCCAGCATTAAACGTTAATATTTTGGGAATTTCCCTTATTTCATTTTTCACTACAAGTAAGTTAATAAAGTCGGGTGTTGGAAACAACAAAACTAATTTTTTAGTGTTGGAAAACAATTACAATTATTAGACATTTTTGACCTTTTCTTTATAATTTGTTTAATATAATAGTCAAGCTTGAGGTCTTATTTTTTGTTAAATAATTTTATTCTAAAACTATTGATATTTCGATACTCAATGAGTATCGAAATATCGATAGTTTCTGAATAAAATTATTTAACAAAAAATAAGACCTCAAGCTTGACTATTATATTAAACAAGTTGTTAGAAAATATTTTTCAAAAATCAATTATAATAAAAATAAAAGTTATCCAGAAATTGTTTGTTTTGCGGACCACATTTGGCGCCCCTTGCGAGTATCGCCCGGGGCATGATGACCCCCCTTGCCCACCCCTCGCTACGCCACTGGTTATGCCTGCATAATTGCTCTCGTGTGTTAAGGCTCAATTAGAATAACAACAATTCAGTATATGTACGGAGTTGCCAAGCCAAATTTAATTTAGTTAATTTTGAGTTTTTTGTTGTAATTTTTTAGCAAATTAAGAGTGAAAGAGAGATCATGGCTTTATGATTGGCTAATATTCTTAACTGTTTTTAACTATCTTAGGCACAAAAATGTAGAATAAAAAATATATTCTGCACTGCTTCTATTGACAATCTATCAAACAAACAAAAAATCAAGCGAATACGTTAAGTTTAATTCAGTTAAAATGGTTTTTAACTTTTTCCACTTGCCTATTTATATATATATTACTTTTTATGATTATTCATTTTATAAGCTTTATTTTACTTATAACAACTTACGATTACAAAGTTCATAATAATAAACACAATTATTCATATATATACTTATATATATATATATATATATATATATATATATATATATATATATATATATATATATATATATATATATATATATATATATATATATATATGTATATATATATATATATATATATATATATATATATATATATATATATATATATATATATATATATTGTTATGTTTTTACCTTTTTAAAAACGTTTCCCGTGGGTTCTTAGATTGCAATGAAATTAAACGCACAATTCTTTGGTTTTCAGTACTTAACAGCTAATACTTTATTTAATTTAATACCACTGTACTATGCTCAAAAGCAATAGTAACCACTTAGTACACTTAACACGATCACGGTAAAGCCTAACAACTCACTCACTAATTACAGACTCAACACTGTCTGTCTACTGACTGAACTCTGACTCTCACTGAACTTTAACTCACTGACTACTGCTGACGTTGATGCGCGCAGCTTTTGTACTCTTAATGACCATTTCTCGAATAATCATCATGTTTGTTAAAGTTGTTTACATTATCGTACACTCAAATTAAACGTAAACACAAGCCATACACACATACACGTACCCAATGTTCGAATGCCGACAGACAACAACAGAAATAATCATGATCTTATTTGTTGTCGCTTTGCTAGTAAACAAGTAACTATGCATGCATGTATGTATAGCTGTTATTTGTTCATTTAAACGGGTATGTTCTAGAATCCGAATTCACTCGAAAGTGGATTACTTTAGCATTTTTGGTGTTCTGCAATTCACATCCCCATGTTTTTATTCGTTTTCAATTAGAAATTAGGGGTGGGTGAAAGTAAAACGAATCGTACTTTATTCTTATAAATGCTAACATTATTAAGAAAAATACAATTTTGGTTTTTAGTTTGAAGTGTTTTTTATTGAACTTCATCAAAAAAATTTAATTTTTCACAGAAATATTAATGCAAACAAATTTTTTTTAAACTTTGCCAAAAATTTCAATTTGATTTCGGCAGATCTCACTTGTGTAAAAAAACATGAAAAAAATACAACAATTTTGTTCATGTTCGAAAACACAAAGTTGCCCTACATAATAAAGTTTGATATGTCAATCTTTTTTGAACTAAATCTTAATGCATTTAGATCTTATTGATAAAGAAAAATGAATTTTTTGAAGGAAATTAAAACTAATTTGATATATATAAATCTATTTAAGCAATAATTATAATAATACGATTGCATTTAGTTGCAAAATCGCAATGTAATAATCAGGCAATACTTTGTTTAAGCAATATATGGTGACAAGACAACGTAGTCGATATGCCTATATGCGGCTAACAGCCGCGCTGATAAATAACGCAACTAGAAGAAGCAAAAAGAATAAAATTAATAATCTCTTTTAAAAAATTTTAAAATCAAAGCCAGCTTGAAAGATCTTTGTATTTGTTGATGTGAATTTAAATTAACAAGAGCATGTTTCATGTTCAGAAGTTGTACGATGTAACGGTATATTAAATTAAGCAGATCAACCAAAGACAAATAATTTTGTTTTCGTTCGTTGTCTTTTTTTGAGAGTATTGAATAATTTTATTTTCATTCTATGTTTCTTTAAGAATACACTAGAGCCCCGACTTGCGTCGTCCCGATTTGAGTTGTTTCGATTTGCGTCGCTTTTTGAAAACTGATAAAAGTAGATTTGCGTCGATGCAATTTCAAGTTTCGTCGGTCCGAGTTGCGTCGTTTTGATGTCGATTTGCGTCGTTTTGATTTCGTTAAATTGTTTACTGCAGCATTGTGTATTACCATTTTTAGCATTTGTAGTGCCTGATATAGCATATTTTCTGTCTTTTAGCATTTTCTCAACTTCTGGCCTGTACATTAAGAAGTTTTCAAATTGCGTGAAGTAAGGGGAATTCCCTTTTCTTTGTTATATAAGTGGTGCTAAGAACAACTGCCTGGTTATGGTAAGAATTTAGTGTGTTATTCCCCAAAATCCATCCAATCAAATGTTGTGTTGTTGATTTAGATTTATCATCTGAAGAGAGCTCAATGTAAGCTAAATAAATTAAAATTTTTTAATGCATCTACTTTTTATGACTATACATATATATGTACATATGTATGTATGTAAATGAATGTAATTTTTATTATGTTTTTTATTAATTTATTGTTTTATTTCTTTATAATAATTATAAACATTTGTTGAAGTAAACGAAATAAATAAAAATGTATTCATACTTGTTTTTTTTATCAAAAATACAAAATTTTTTGTTTTGTTTTGAATATTTTCCCCAATAAATTAAATTTCAGTGTATTTATATAGAAAATGGTGATTCGAATTGCGTCACGTTTCTCCGGTCCCCATTAACGACGCAAGTCGTGGCTCGAGTGTATTAATTTTGTTTTTATTCGCGTAGAAAATTAATTGAAAAATTTTATTATCTTTGTTTTCATACCCTGTAAATTGTTTTACTTTTGTAATTTTTTAATATTTTTGCAACTTTTTTGCCGACCGCCGTCGATTTTTGTGTAGCTGTAGCCGTTGACATTTAGATTTTTTTTCGAACATAAACTTCGAATGTGGAAAAACATGCTGAATTCAGAACACCAATTTATAAATTATGGGGATTCAAAAATTTTTCGTTTTCAAAAATGAGTAAACAAAAATAAAATAAGAATAACAACAACAATGTAGTGAATAAGAAATAGTAAACAATTCAGTACATAACAATTCAGCAAATAATAAACAACTCAGTAATAAGAATTAATAACACAGTGCAACACGAAAAAAATAACCATATACGGACACCACTACGTGATAAAAGACTAAAAAAAAGACCCGTGTCTCCCAATTTTTCCCAAAGTCATGCACTTTTTTTATGGGCCGCCAAAGATTTGGGGCCTCTGTATCATTTTCGCAAAAAAGTGATCATTTTCTCGGGCTCATATCTTGCAAACCGTTCCGAATTTCGACTTACTCTCGGAGGCGAACTTGTAGCTCTTGTCATAAAGAACAAAAATTGCGAACATATAAAATCAAAAAAACTTCACCTTCCAGATAAAAATCGCAAAAAACTTAAAAAAATTCGATTTTTTTTACCTTTTTCTCTTGTTCAGGTCCATAGGTAGCAAACCGTTCAAAATTCAAGGAAACAATCAACTACAAAAATTTACCTAAGATCTCAATAAAAAAATTTCTATAACATATAAACTTCCTGGGAATAATTCTGAACACCGTTTAGGTAGCGCTTAGGTAGTTACAAGACATTTGTATGCGATGATATATTAGCCTTTAAGTTTTTTTATTATACATACACTGAAAGAAATTAATGATGTAAAATTGGAATTTTTTATTTTTAAAGTCTTATAACGCAAGTTATGGTTGCAATGTGCATACATAAGAGAAAATATATAAATAAGATATATTTAAAACTTTGATATAATGACAAAATCTCTGCCTTAACTATAATATTCAGTTGAATATGTGCATCTAAAAATCTTGTAGATTGTTGTACTTTAAAAGCAAATTACGAAATACTAAAAATAACTGATTTAATATTATAACACATTGTAACATTATTAACATTTCATTCATTTGCCCACAGACCCACGTCGAAGCGAAACATGAGTACCTTCAGTTTACTCCATATGCAGTTCATTGCCTGGGTACTTGACCGTACTTAAGGGGTATTCAATAGCAAGTCAAATTTCATTTCTATTCTTGATATGTCAAATATCATAAATAGGAGAAATGCATTTTTGTGTTAAATTGATGACTATGCTGAACACTGATTGATTAATCGATCGGTAAATGCAATTGTAACATAGGTGAACAGTCGAACACTGTGTTACATAGGTTAATATGAGTAAATGAATGAAATGCATGATATTTTAGATAAATGTAGATAATTGTAAAAAACACTATATAAACTCAAACTTTGTCAGAAATAAAACAGAATTAATTTAGAACTTCAACACTCTTCTTTAATTTTCAAAGGCATCTAATGTGCCTGAATGTCTATAGCATTTCGAGTGCTTAAATGAACGGCTAGTGGAAGCCCAGTACAAATCCACCTAGTGTTGTACACGGTTAGATCCAACACTTGCCAACATAAGAAAATTAAAAAAGGTCTTCCTTCAAAACATTTTCCCTTTACCTGTATATGGCGATCCTGCCTGACTCAACTAGAATTTTCTGAGTAGCTGCTGTCTAACCTTTACACTACATGGAACCCGAATTCCATAGAATTTTTGAAAAGTTATATAGGGAGTTGCTTGCCTATGATCCCACAGAAGGACAACAGATCCAGGGTCCAGTATACGTTCCTACGCCGAAGAACCACGGTCCTCAACCTATAACGATTGAACAGTACAAGGCAAGAAATCCAAAAAAAGGAACAGCAAAAGTTGAAACTAAAAAACCACGTTCCAGAGGAGGAAAAAAAGTTAAGCTAAATAAGAAAATCAAAGAGCTTAAACGTCTAATTCCCTTGGCAGAAGGCGAATACAAACGAATGTTATATGAGGAACTAAAGGACTTAACTAAAAATTAGTAATCCAAAGAAGAATCGTAAAAATAAGAATTCATTAAAAAATAATATTGTAAAAATTGACCAAATGGGATTGTGGAGTAAAATCGGAAATGCAATTCTGATTGCAATCGCAGGGTATGAAGTAGGTAGTAATACTAATAATACACAAAAATCTACAGATATTAAAACTAATGACGAAGAACTATGGCAAATAACAACAATTGTAATTGTCCTTGTTATAATAATTATATGCATCTTAAAACTAAACGCATATTATAAAAGCTATGTTAATAAGAAAATAAACAATAATGTTGTGTAAGGAAAAAATTATTTAAGTAATGTAAATAAAAATAGATATTAGATCAAATTATAAAAAAAAAAAAATATATTAAAATGATTTGTAAATGGGCCAATTGATAGAAAGTTTGAATAAAATTATCACCAATTTGAGAAAATCAGGTAGCAGAGGATACACTAAGAGAACATTAATTTTAAAATTAGAAGAAGTAGAACTAATTAAAAAACAATTTATAGAGTTTAGCACTGGTAGAGAAATACAAAAAGATTCCATTGAGAAATTTTACAAATACTATGAAAAAGCAAAGACATTGTTAGAACAAGGATTAGAAAAATTGGACACAGATTCAACTCATAACATGTCAGTTGCAGAAAAAGAAATTGAAAACTCAGAAAAAGAAATTGAAAAATTGGAAACAGATTCAACTCATAGCGTGTTAGATACAGAAATAGAAACTGAAAACTCTAACTTAACTACTAAAAATTCAAGTTCAAGTTCAAACTCTACAGTGAAAATGGCATCATTCAATTTAGAGCTATCACTAAAAAGTATACCAGAATTTTCTGGAAATTTTAAGGATTTAACATCATTTTTGAAAATAGTTGAAATAATTTACAATTCTTTAACACCTGACGCGAAAATTCTGCTCATAGATTTTGTCATTAATGTGAAATTAACACCAAGTGTTAGAACTGCTATAGGTACTAGCGAAATTAATGATTTCAATGGTCTTAAAAGTTCACTTCAATCAAGATATAAGTCCACAAAAACAATAGCGCAAATCCAACTAACTTTGAGTAAATTCATGCAAAAGAACATGAAAATACAAAAATATAATGAAAAGCTTTTAGAAATGATTGCAGAACTGAATGAACTGCAAATAAATGAGATACCACAATGCAATACTACACAGAAAAACACGATTATTTCTCTTAATAACACTTATGCATTGAATATATTTAAAAATGGTCTTAATGCAGACATTAAGCCAACAATTTTTGCCTCTAAACCGAAAGACTTGAATGAAGCGGTACAACTAGCAATAGAACTAGAAAAAGACTTTGCCAGTAACGAAAATCAAGTATTATATTTTTCTAATAGACACAATTCAAATAAGCAGAATAATAATAACAATAGAAATAAATATAATAACAGAGACAACAATTCGAATCACAATAATAGAAATTCGAATCATAACAACAACAATAGGAATAATAATAATAATAACAGGAATAATAATTACCATAATAATAATAACAGAAATAACAACAACAATAGGAATAATAATAATAATAACAGGAATAATAATTACCACAATAATAATCGTTCCAACAATAGAGAAAACAACAATAATAATGGTAGACAAAACCAAAATAACAATGGTAATAACAACAATTATAATAACAATAATAATTATAATAATAATAGAAATAACGTACATGTTGTTCAGGAAAACTCCGAAGGCCCGGAGATGGACAATCAAACCTTAATCATTCATCCTCCGGAGCAAAATTAAATAAAATTTATTCCATTTCTAAAAACACTACTAATTATATACAATTAGATATAGGAACAAAAACTAGTTTAACATTTTTAATAGATACAGGGGCTGATATTTCATTATGTAAATTAGGTAAATTATGTGAAGACCTATTTGTTGATAAAGAACAATCATGTTCATTTTCTGGTATAACAGATGAAAAAATTAAATCTATTGGAATCACAGAATTAAGTTTTAATTTATATGATAAAGAATCAGAACACAATTTCCACATAGTCGATGATAACTTTCCAATACCAACGGACGGAATCTTAGGGAGAGATTTTTTCACAACATTTTTATGCAAAATAGATTATAAAACATTCACGATTTCATTAACTTTACAAGAAACAGAAATTACAATTCCCATGAAATCTAGAATAAATAGAGATTACTACATTAAAATAGAAAAACGATCTGAATTAATACACCCGATACAGTTAAATTTAACAGAGGATAGCATTATTTTAAGCAAAGAATTGGAATCAGGAATTTTTGTAGGAAATACAATAGTACCAGGAAAAGGCATTAGTCATGTTAAATTTCTAAATACAACAGATGAAGATGTAATATTAAAAAATATTAATTTTGAAATAGAACCATTACATAAATACGTTTTTCTCACCAAATCACAAAATCACAATAAAAATAACAATAAAGACAGATTTAGCAAACTATTACAAACGTTGAAAATTGACAATAATGACAGTAAAGCAACGGATGAATTGATAACAATTTTCAAAGACTATCAAAACATATTTCACTTAGAAGGAGACGTTTTAACAGCAAATAACTTCTATACACAACATCTCAATTTAACAGATAGAACGCCAGTTTACATTAAAAATTATAGACTTCCACATACTCAAATAGAAGAAATCGATCAACAAGTTCAAAAATTACTTGATGATGATATTATTGAACATTCAACTAGTCCATACAACTCACCATTACTTGTTGTACCAAAGAAAAGCGACGGAGACAAAGAGAAATGGCGACTTGTAGTAGATTTTAGGCAACTAAACAAGAAAATAGTCAATGATAAATTTCCACTTACAAGAATTGAAGATGTATTAGATAAATTAGGAAGGGCAAAATATTTTTCAACACTAGATATGACAAGTTCGTTTCATCAAATTAGTTTAGATAAAGATTCAAGAAAACCAACAGCATTTTCAACTTCAAACGGTCACTATCAATTTAAACGATTACCTTTTGGTCTTAAAATTTCATCAAATAGTTTCCAACGTATGCTTACAATAGCACTTTCAGGTCTCGATAGTAAAGCATTTTTATATGTAGACGACATCATAATTTTTGGATGTAGCTTGAAACATCACAATGACAATTTGAGACAGGTCTTTGAACGTTTATCAAAATACAATTTAAAATTAAACGCTAAAAAATGTGTATTTTTAAAGTCAGAAGTTGTTTATTTAGGTCATCTAATAACAAAAGATGGTATTAAGACAGACCCAGCAAAACACAAAGCAATTCAAAATTATCCGGTACCTAAAGATGCTGACGAGGTAAAACGATTTGTAGCTTTTTGTAATTACTATAGACGTTTTATAAAAAATTTCGCTGAATTAACAAAATGTCTGAACGATCAGACGAAGAAAGGAAAAATATTTGAATGGACAGACAAGTGTCAACAAACATTTGACGTACTGAGACAAAAATTAATTAGTTCACCAATATTACAATACCCAGACTTTGAAAAACCTTTCATTTTAACGACAGATGCTTCAAATTACGCTTTAGGTGCAATTTTATCACAGGGAGAAATAGGAAGAGATTTGCCAATAACCTATGCTAGCAGAACTTTGAATAAACACGAAATTAATAAACCTGTAATAGAAAAAGAATTACTAGCTATACATTGGGGCATTGCATTCTTTAGACCATATTTACATGGTAGAAGATTCATAGTAGTAACTGACCACAGGCCTCTTGTTTCACTTTTTACACATAAAAACCCTTCCTCTAAATTAACTAGAGTACGGATTGATTTATCAGATTATGACTTTGAAATTGTATATAAAAAAGGAAAAATTAATACAAATGCTGATGCATTATCTAGAATTAAAATAGATTCTGATATGCTAAAAAACATGATTCCAATAGAAGATGATGATACCAAACCAACAAAAATCTTAGCAATTACACGTGGAATGAACGCAAAGGGTAAAACAACTGTAAACAACTCAGATGAGAAGGACATATCCCAACAACTAAAATATACGAACATATGGGAATGTACATCATTACAAGATATTAAAAATGTGCACAAATTAAAGTTTAAAATTAATACCGGTATAAATAAAGATAAATTAAATGGTACCATTGAATATATAAATAATAGCTATCATATGAATATTAGTGATGATCTTGCAAAATACGTTTTGTTTCTAGAGAAGCTGATAATCTATATGCATAAGCAGAATATGAAAGATCTCGCATTAGCTAGCGATGATGAAATTTTTAAACTGATATCAGTAGAATATATGAAAAGAATTTATGATGAGGTATACCAAAGATTATTAAAATCTAAAAAATATAAAAACTTGAGCTTGAATATCATCTTGTATAAACCCTTGCAAT
This sequence comes from Germaria angustata, assembly GCA_963681545.1. NCBI lineage: Eukaryota > Metazoa > Arthropoda > Insecta > Diptera > Tachinidae > Germaria > Germaria angustata. The sequence goes on from OY812998.1 coordinate 92,218,239, forward strand.
ATATAAAAAATAAAAAATTACAAAATAAATTGATCGAAGAATTCCACAACTCACCATTGTCAGGACACTTAGGCATTCGAAAAACTGTACTAAGACTCAAACAAAGATATGTTTGGAAAAATATGAGAAAAATGGTTAGAGATTACGTTGTAAATTGCGATAAATGTTTAAGAAACAAACAAACTAGACACATTAAAGAGGAAATGAATATCACCGAAACCCCAAGTAATAGTTTTGAAGTAATAGAAATAGACACTGTAGGACCATTAAGAATTTCTAATAATTATAGATATATATTAACGATGCAATGCGTATTAACAAAATATGTTGTAGCATGCCCTATAGAAACAAAAGAAGCGAAAAATATAGCTAAAACTCTTGTAGAACAGTTTATTTTGAAATATGGTTGCTTTAAAATATTAAAATCAGATAGAGGCACTGAATTCAAAAATGAATTAATGAATGAAGTATGCAAACTATTAAAAATAGATCAGAAATTTTCAGCACCATATCACCATCAATCTATAGGAACGCTAGAAAGAAATCACAGAGTATTAAATGAATATATGTTAAACTTTGTTGAAGATTTAGAATGGGACAAGTGGATACCTTATTATACATTTGCGTATAATACCACACCTCATGTAAATAACAATTATTCCCCATACCAGTTGATTTTTGGCAAATTACCAACTCTGCCTACAGATGCATTATGCACTAATACTAAAGTTTATGATTTAGAAAATTATGCTAACGAACTTAGGACTAGAATTAAAAGAGCATTAGATAACGCTAAAAATTTAATAAAGATAGCAAAAGAGAAATCAAAATTAAAATATGATAAAAAGATGATAAAAAGTTCTTTTGATGTAGGAGACTTAGTACTAGTAAAACTAGAAAGTAGAAAGAAAAATCAGAGTCCCTACATTGGTCCATATAAAATACTGGAAAGACAAAATTGTAATTCAATATTAGAAATAAATAATAAAGAAAGACTTTTTCACAATAATTCATTAAAATTGTACAAAAAAAAAACAATGTAAAAAAAAAATAAAAAAAAAAAAAATAAAAAAAATATATATATAATTTTTGTAATCAAGCGTTAGGTCTTTTTTTAAAAATAATAATAATTTTATTCAATATTTCGACGCCTCTTTGGGCGTCTTCTTCAGGAAATTTTTTTATTTCCTGAAGAAGACGCCCAAAGAGGCGTCGAAATATTGAATAAAATTATTATTATTTTTAAAAAAAGACCTAACGCTTGATTACAAAAATTATATATATTAAAACAAAAAAGGTCGAAAAAATAGTGTTAATTAAAAAAAATATATATACGTATATACATATTCGTATCACATAAATTTATATTCATAAATCATACCTTAAGAAAACAACATATTAATTATATAATACAAAAAATTAAAACTACTAATTTGTATTCAGATTTAAATTTATTCAAAACTTCATAAATTTTATCTTAAGGGTAAGGGTGTGATGTACAGTCATATTTAGTTTAGTTCATTTTTTGTAATTATAATTTCCACTAAAATACGTCACACATTATTGTAAAAAACCAAAACAAATTCTTAAGATATCGTTTTGTATATTTTTAGACACACACAAAATATTATGACACATATGGTCAACACACACATTGTAACATTATTAACATTTCATTCATTTGCCCACAGACCCACGTCGAAGCGAAACATGAGTACCTTCAGTTTACTCCATATGCAGTTCATTGCCTGGGTACTTGACCGTACTTAAGGGGTATTCAATAGCAAGTCAAATTTCATTTCTATTCTTGATATGTCAAATATCATAAATAGGAGAAATGCATTTTTGTGTTAAATTGATGACTATGCTGAACACTGATTGATTAATCGATCGGTAAATGCAATTGTAACATAGGTGAACAGTCGAACACTGTGTTACATAGGTTAATATGAGTAAATGAATGAAATGCATGATATTTTAGATAAATGTAGATAATTGTAAAAAACACTATATAAACTCAAACTTTGTCAGAAATAAAACAGAATTAATTTAGAACTTCAACACTCTTCTTTAATTTTCAAAGGCATCTAATGTGCCTGAATGTCTATAGCATTTCGAGTGCTTAAATGAACGGCTAGTGGAAGCCCAGTACAAATCCACCTAGTGTTGTACACGGTTAGATCCAACACTTGCCAACATAAGAAAATTAAAAAAGGTCTTCCTTCAAAACATTTTTCCTTTACCTGTATAATATATATATATATATATATATATATATATATATATATATATATATATATATATATATATATATATATATATATATATATATATATATATATATATATATATATATATATATATATATATATATATACATATATATTTGGAAATTGTTAATAATTGTTCCAATAAAATGCGTGTTTTTTATCGGTATTTTAATTGGACTCTTTATTTTCCCTTGATTATCACAAAATATTTCTTAATTACAAATAATGATTTTTTGGTTTTTTTTTTATCTGTGCAAGCACACGCGTACGTCTATCTTTTTCGGTCGACCGGAAAACAAGAGGGCTTCTATATCTTTCTTTTGTTACGCGTTGCTTTTTTTGAAGTAAGATGGGTAATCGGTTTCTTGTACTTGACAGCTACAGGGTGCCACATCACTCCCCTCGCTGGAAAGGAGCTATCGGAACCTAACAGGAAGCCTTATGTATCTTCCCCTTTTAGTAGTCTTGGACACAGGTTCCGTTAATCTGTCGCATGGAGCATTTTTGTCACGACTAGCATCATTTTGGAAAGTGGGGAGCTGCTGAGATGACCACGTCTCGGCGCATGTCGTATTTTCGGGAAGGCTGGCACGCTCTTGAAGACTGACGGATTGCTCAGATGTCTGCGGCTCTGATGCAGGCAGGAAACATGGTTTTAGACGATCGATGTTGATGTTTGTTTTTCGGCCACGCATTAGCACTGTAAAAAACTTAGGGAAACGTTTTGCAACCGCATATGGACCATCGTAGGGATGCGTGAGCGATGGACGGACCGAATCGTTTCTGACAAAAACATGTGTTGCAAATTGAAGGTCTTTTGAAATGAATGTCGGCTTTATTGTGTGGTGCGAAGTTTTTGTTGGTTGTAGATTTCTCATTGACTTTCGAAATTCCGCAACAAAATCGCTTGAAGTTGTTGAAAAGTTATTATTGTCAAAAAAGAATTCTCCTGGCACACTTAAGGTGGTCCCATAAACAAGTTCTGCAGGCGATGCATTTATGTCTGGTTTGAAAACTACGCGAAGGCCTAGTAGAATCGTTGGAAGGTGATAGACCCATTTCGATGGCTCGCGACATAAAATGGCAGATTTAAATGTTCTGTGCCACCTTTCTATTAGGCCATTCGCTGGGTGAGGGTGGTACGCTGTCGTTCGTAAATGGGTGGCCCCAATCGTTTGCATTAATTCAGCAAATACCGATGACTCGAATTGCCTACCTTTATCAGAGGTGATTCGATGTGGGACGCCAAATCTGGAAATCCAGTGGGTCACCAGTGCTTTAGCTATAGTTTCAGCGGACATGTCAGGGATCGGTGCAGCTTCTGGCCATCGTGTGAACCTGTCGATAATAGTAAGGCAGTATCGTTGCCCTTCACACAACGGAAAAGGCCCGACGATGTCAATATTAATGTGTGTAAAGCGCTCGGTGGGCGGCTCGTACATATCGGGTGTAGAAACAGTGTTACGCTGCGTTTTTGATCGTTGACATGGTAAACACGTTCTGACGAAATTGGCGATTTCTTTTTTCATGCCTGTCCAGACGAATCTCGCTGTCACTAACAAGGTTGTTGCACGAATTCCAGGATGAGCCAGGTTGTGTAACGAGCTGAGAATTTGCTGTCGGAATCCTTTTGGGACATATGGTCGTACACGTGACGTGGATGTGTCGCATACAATTTGCTCGTCACAACCTAGAACATTCAGAGGCTTTAATACAAGTGAATTATTGGACGTACCTTGATTTTTTAAAAGAGATTGCAGCTCGATATCGACTTTTTGAGCTGCTGCCAAATCTTTAAAATTTACTGCTTGTTGAACAGGGCCGTCAATTAATGTTTGAATTCTAGACAATGCGTCAGCTGTTGCATTCTCTTTACCAGGCGTATGACGTATGTCAGTTGTAAACTGACTGATGAAATCCAGTTGTCTCAACCTTCGTGGTGATGCCTTCTCCATTTTTTGCTTGTAGGCGAATATTAATGGGCGATGATCGGTGACTACGTAACAGGGTCGTCCTTCTATTGCGTAGCGGAAATGGCTAACGGCTTGGTAGATTGCAGTTAACTCTCGATCGTACGTTGAATATTTCTGCTGCGTCGGTGTTAGCTTTTTGGAATAGAAGGCCAACGGCTGCATGACTCCCTTAACATCTTGATGCAGCGCTGCCCCTACGGCCGTGTCTGATGCGTCTACATATATAGCTAGATTGGCATCAGGGACTGGGTGAGCTAGTAGCGTAGCGTTGCAAAGCTCGGTTTTGCAGCGTTCGAATGCGTTTTCGGTGTCGATTGTCCATGCCAATGGTGTGATGTCGTTCTTTTTATTGCCCGAAATCATACCTTGCAATATTCCTTGATAGGCGATGGTGTGTGGCAAAAACTTTCTATAAAAGTTCATCATGCCAATGAATCTTTTAAGTTGTTGTGCGTTGACCGGCTTTTCGTACTCCTTTATGATTGCAACCTTATCAGGCGATGGTCGAATGCCTTCAGGCGTGACAAGATGGCCAAGAAAAGAAATTTCAGACTTGCCGAACACACATTTTTTTAAATTGATGGCAAGCCGATTTTCTCGAAGGCGTTGAAATACTGAACGAAGGTCATGACGATGCTGCTCTAGCGTGGCGGAGGAAACGAAAATATCGTCGATGTACGGAAATACGCAATCAATGCCTCTGAATACTTCGTTTATCAGACGCTGGAAAGTTTGCGCAGCATTTCGTAGGCCAAACGTCATGCAATTAAATTCATACAACCCAAATGGAGTACTTATGGCCGTCTTAGGAACATCGTCGGGGTAAATCGGAATTTGATGGAATGCCTTCTGGAGGTCGATTTTTGAAAAATAAATTTTACCTACTAGATTGTTGGTAAAGTCTGTTAAATAAGGCAGGGGGTATCGGTCTGGCAAAGTTTGTGCATTCAAAGCGCGATAGTCCCCACAAGGTCTCCACGTCCCATCGCTTTTTCTAACCATATGCAATGGACTACTCCAGTTGCTTTTTGACGGCTGGCATATTCCGGCTTCGGTGAGGAAATTAAATTCTTGTTTCGCTGCGGCAAGCTTTTCTGCAGTCAATCGACGCGGGCGACAAAATGTGGGCTGCCCGGTTGTTTCTATCCGGTGAAAAATTGTTGATTTGGTTCTGCAACCGTGAGGCGGGAGTACTGTGATGTCATTAAATTCATGCAAGAGATCTGCGAACGGGCTGTATGCGCTGAATGTTTTGACGCAAGCGATGTCTGTAGTCGACGGTAGCTGTAGCTGAGAATCGTGACCGGTAATGTTGTCTATTAAGCGATTACGACGCAAATCGATCAGTAAATCGTGATATTTTATGAAATCTGATCCTATGATTGGCGTCGTTACGTCGGCGACGATAAATGGCCAAACAAATTTTCGTTTTAAACCGATGTCTAAGTTTAGGCGCGTCTCACCTAAAACTTTTATTGGCGAACCGTTTGCAGCGTACAGCGTTACAGCAGTCGGGCAGATGTGTGTAGTTTTTATCGAAAGCGGCAATACTGAGACGTCAGCACCACTATCGACCAAAAAAATTTTTTTTGAATGGTTATCGATAACTTGGAGGCGAAAAATGTGGCACTTGGTGGCGGATTTTTCGCGTGAATCCTCCACCGGCCGCTCAAGTCAATTTAATGACTGCGCTGCCAGTGCGTGTACCTGTCGGTGCTTGTGCTTGCACGGGCTGCGACATTTGCGAGCATTACGTCCATACTTCTTGTGATACCAGCACTCGTCGAAACTTGAGCCGCGGTTTCCATCGGACGGAGAATAACGTGGCTGGGGGCGCTGACGTGTGACAGTCGGTCTACGAGATCGCGATCGGGATCGTGCGGAAAGTTGCTCGAATTTCTTACTGAGCTCCATTATGGCCGTACGGAGTTCTGCAATGTCGCTGGTAGAATTTTTATTCACTTTACATACCTGTGATGGCGATATAGCATCTACTACCGAGTCTGCTATCTTCGTAAATTCTGCTGCCGAGCCGGTTGAAGCTGCTACCACTGGTTGCGCAAACGTTGGCAATCGCTTTGTCCACAGGCCCTTAAGTGCCGACTCTCCTACTGAGCTACCTGCCACTCGCTTCATCTCGAAGAAAAGTTCCGAAGGCTTTCTGTCGCCTAGCGGCATTTCGGACAACAGCCGGTTGAGTCGTCTCTGCTCGCTGTCGGCAAAATGGTCAATAATTTTCCTTTTGACGTAATCGAAACGATCGGTTGCTGGCAAAGCTGTGATGACGTCGGTTAACTGCGCTATTGTGTTTGGCTTTAGCGCGGCAAGAACAGTGGCGGCCTTTTGTTTGTCAGAACTAATGCCCGAGGCGCTGAACCAAAATTCCATGGAGACAAACCATGCTTCGACGTTTGTGTCGCTCATTTCTGGAAACGGTAGGCGAGCAAAAACGGCTGACACGCTTTCGGTAGTGGTCCTTACCTCACGAGCTCGATTATCGTCATCCTCGTGGATGGATGCTGGGGATTCTTTGCCGGTCGCCATTTTGGGTTTTTCGATCACGTCGGGGTCACCAATTTGGAAATTGTTAATAATTGTTCCAATAAAATGCGTGTTTTTTATCTGTATTTTAATTGGACTCTTTATTTTCCCTTGATTATCACAAAATATTTCTTAATTACAAATAATGATTTTTTGGTTTTTTTTTATCTGTGCAAGCACACGCGTACGTCTATCTTTTTCGGTCGACCGGAAAACAAGAGGGCTTCTATATCTTTCTTTTGTTACGCGTTGCTTTTTTTGAAGTAAGATGGGTAATCGGTTTCTTGTACTTGACAGCTACAGGGTGCCACATATATATAATATATATATATATATATATATATATATATATATATATATATATATATGTATATATATATATATATATATATATATATATATATATATATATATATATATATATATATGTATATATATATATATATATATATATATATATATATATATATATATATATATATATATATATATATATATATATATATATATATATATATATGTTCCGTGTGGAGTTATACCAGTCTACCATTGGTCGCGTCCCCAGGTGGCGGGTAGGGTACTATCGGCTGATCTTCAGATCTGCAGGGAAGCTAGCAATTAAAATATTGCCCGCGGACCAAAATCCTGGAAAACTGTTCACCACGCCTGGTTTGTTTGTTTGTTTGTTTCTTTATTTAAGTCTATGGATTAATAAGATCCTTACAGACAACAATATTTAAGAAGAAAAGTTACATGTAATTATATAAAACTAAAATAGTTATTTAAATATAAAATTAAATTAAAAAATAATACAAGCCTGTGTTAGATAACACGGGTGCATAGGTCAGACGTAGAATACGTTAGTCATTTTGCAATTAAAATATATGAATTAAATACAATAATTTTTGATAAATGATTTAAATCTAGCTGCTTTCCAACTACTTCCCAATGTATTCACAGAAATGTGTTTAGGAAAAACGCCATTGATATAGTGAGCGTATACATCGCCAATCCTTTGTATTAATGTACATGCACAAACAATTACACGCTGCTCGCAGAAGTAAACAAACGACAGCAAAGATCTGTAAACTTTCAAGCACACACAAGTGTCCACGCTCCCCTCCCTTCATTTTATATTCCCCACCAAACGAACTAACAACCGACCGATCCACAGAGGAGTATTTGACCCAAAAAGCTGGCCAAAATTATTAAGCGTGTTTTTTGTTTTAAAAGTTTATCTTTTTTTCTAGTTTTAGATTTAGTTTGATAGAAAAAATTTATTGGTAGGTTATTATTGGGTTAGGGTTATTTTTGACACCCACCACCCACCGACCAACCGCCCACCTACCTTTTATAACTTTGTTAGATTTTTTTTCTTTTTGAAGAGAATTTAATTTTACATATATATTAATTTATTATCCGTACACGGTATGCCGCGCTACACGATTGTTGTGTGTTTTTATAAAAATTATTTATTATTACGTATGCCGGTCTCCCCCTCGCATTCCGCCAAAATTTGGTTTGCAACTGTACTTTATTCTAATAGCAACTCAAATTAAATTTAGATAGTCGAACTATTGTAGTTGTGTAGATACAGGGAAATAAAACAGCTTTTTATGGATGTTACAATGTCCCCCTTGTCAAAATTATAATTTATCCAATATTAAATATTAAAAAAATTGGTCTCGTAGCTTGGCTTCCTATAAGGGATAAACAACCAAATAAACAAAAACATATTCACTTTTAATATTTATTTTATATTATTAAATACTCATCACATGAAAAAATTAAACTAATTAAAAAGTTCAAATTATGATCATGTCATACGGATTTCATCATGGGCGGCATCATCCGTATCAGGAAGAAGTAGTTTAATAGTATCTGATGTTTTCGTGTATTTTGTGTATTGCAGCTTAAAAAAGGGTCACTGCTCAAAAATAACCTATTTAGAACATCATTTCCATGTTATCTCTCAAAGTTGCAAAACTCTTATAATAGGAATTCTGCGCAATAAGCCATATATGTATGTATGTATGTGTATTTTCCCCTTACTTAGTTAACAACCTGATACTTGGATGCATTTTTTATATACCTATACCGTTTTTAAATGTAATTTTGATTTACAAGGCTTTTAAGTTAGATATGTAGTACATATCTAAAGTGTCCTGGAGACGATCAAGTCTTATATAGACCGCAGGTAAACAAAAACAGTTTAATAGGTGTGTATGCGTGTGGACTTATAATTATTCCTGATAATAAGACAGTTAGTAAATTTGATTTTATGAACTAAAAACTGAATTTTAAGAAATTCATTTTTAAGGGCGGATAATCCATTACATTGGTAGTTGTTAACAGTGATGTAAATAATATTTCACATCAATAATTCCAAAAACACAAAAGTTTATGACGACCATAAAGTATAAGAAAAAGTGCCTTATGAGCAAAAATAGAAAAAAAAGATAAAATTTTCAAAAAATCACCAAAAATAGTGGCGCAAACTTGCGCAAACTTTTTTTCTTTTTTCTTAAATTAGAGATCTCATATTTTATTGAGAGAACAGCTAACCTCACTTTCAAAAAACGTTTCCTTTTTTTTGGTAAGAATTTATATACATGTATGTATGTGTATAATTTTTTTTATAATTAATATTTTTTAAATAAATATTTGAGATAATTTTTTCTTTTTAAATATTAAAAATAGCTCCTGATGGATTCTTTCAAGGTAAAAAAAATCAATGTAATACCTCTATTCGTTTAGCTACCAGAAAATATCATATAAATATCTTGAAATCGAAAAAATTCAATAAAAACGCATGCAATTTTCTTCACTTTCCTGACTTTAACAGTGTCCCACAACTACAAATCTTAACTTACAATCTTTAAAATGCACTATATGATGTAGAATTTTGTTTTCTATCGATCTGCGTAATTACTTCTTAGGATTTCATCAAATTAATTTTTGCCTTTTTGGACAGCTTTTTGGGTCAAATACTCCTCTGTGGGATCCAACAAAACGAAATGTACACACACACATTTACACGCTGCTCGAAAAATAAACAAAGCATAGCAAAGCCAAAATCATTTGATTTCACAACAACAACAAAAACAACAGCGGCATTTACAAACCAACAACAACAGCAGCATGTACAAAAAAAGTCTAAAATATCATGCTCTAAAATATTTATTTCCTTAACTACATAAAACTTTTATATATAGGCATAAAATTTTTTTAATGTAATTCGAAACAAAACATATTACCAAAACTGAGTAACATATAAAAATTGCTAAAATATGTTTTAATATATGTATAAGTAAAAGTGGGTGAAAGTTGACAAACATTTTTTCAAAATTTTGTGCTCAAGATCAACACCCCTACCTTACCGTATAACGTATTCTACGTTAAAATATAAAACTAAACTAGTTATTTAAATATAAAATTAAATTACGTTTAATCACATTTATGTTAGAAGACATATCAATAACATTATACAATTCATTGAAGCTACAGCAAATTTTACGGAAAGGATCAGCATTAGCATAGTTTTGGCGAAAATATTGCAGTGCCAGAGGATGAAATTGACATAGGGGTCGTTGCGGTACGTTAAACGTCAGCTCATTTAACAGAAACTCGGAACAGATGTCACCTTTTATAAGTTTAATAACAAATATTGCATTTAAAACTTTTCTACGGCTCTTCAATGTAGGCAATTTAACTTGTTTTAATCTGAATTCATATGATGGAAAATTTGACGAACGGTTAGGGTATGTATTACGCAATATAAAAAGTAGAAACTGCTTCTGCACGGACTCTAAACGATCAATGTGAATGTTATAGTGAGGGTCCCAGATGACAGAACAATATTCAAGAATAGGCCTCACCAAGGAAGTATATAGTTGCCTCGTTACTGCTGGATCATTAAATTCTTTGGCCCACCGTTTAATAAATGCAAATACACCACGTGCCTTATTAATGCACGTATTTATGTGGATAATAAAGAGAAGCTTTCGATCAAACAGAACTCCAAGATCAAGAAACTCATCAACGCACTCCAATAAGCAACCTCCTAAAGAGAAATACCCACTAGAGTTAACTCTTCTGGAGAAACGCATATGTTTGAGATTTAAAGCCAAAAGGTTCTCCTTACACCAAATAAAAATGAGTCCAAATCTCGCCGCAGGTATGATTGACCAAGTTGATCATCCGAATTCAAAAATATCTTGACGTCATCGGCATAGATTAGTATATCAGAAAATTGTACTGTTGATGGTAAATCGTTGATATAAAGCGAGAAAAAAATGGGCCCAAGGTGACTACCCTGCGGAACGCCAGATTTAACATATATTTCTTTAGAAAGGACATTTATGAAGCGAACGCGTTGATATCTTTCTTCCAGATACGATTTTATCCAATTCAAAGTTCTGTTGGAGAATCCCATTAAATACAATTTCCGCAACAAGAGGCAGTGATTTACTCTATCAAAAGCCTTGCTGAAATCAGTATAAATAACATCATTATGTTTTCCACTTGTGAATCCCTGATTAATTATTGTAGTTAAATGCAGCAGATTGGTTGAAGTATAATGACCTTTGCGAAACCCATGTTGAGATGGTTTTAAAAAAGATGATATTTGGTGGCAAAGAGGCTCACAGATACATTGTTCAAATAGTTTTGGAATAGAACTTAGCTTAGCAATACCTCTGTAATTGTTTATACTTGACTTACAGCCTGATTTAAACAATGGTATAATATATGACTCTTTCCATAGTTTAGGAAAATAACCACACTTAATTGACAAATTGAAAAGAATAGTAAGAGGGTAAGACAAATTTTTAGCACAATTCATCAGAATACAGTTTGGAACGCCATCAGGACCACTAGATGTTGAGAACTTTAGTTTCTTTATAAAAAAGATGACGCTAGATGTACTGATACAAGGAAGCATAATTGGTTGTTGTACGCATCACGGTCGTATTTAGCGTCAGAATAATTTGAGGCGAAGAAATCAGCGAATATATTACTTATTACAGGTGCCTCAGAAGATTCTATCCCAGAAAATTTCATAGTAGAGGGGTAGCTATTAGATTTTCTTTTGGTATTCACAAATTTATAAAACGATTTTGGATCACGTGTAAGATTTTGTTTTATATTATTTATATAATTTTTGTACAGCCTCAAATTACGTAAATTGTACTCTGCCCGCAACTTACAGTATTTTATATATTCAATTGCCGACGACGTAGACTTATATTTGTTATAATGTTTGTTTTTTTGATTTTTCAATCTTGGTAACATTTTAGGTGCCCAAGGAGGGCCAGATGATGGAGTAGCGTAGTGTTTTAGTACACACTCATCCATATAATGCTTTAAATTTTTATAAAAGGTGTTAATAATTCGATCTATGGCATCGGGAGAATGATCAGATAAAGAGAGGATATCAATCCAGTTTGTATTGGTTAACAAAAAGTTTAGATTTTCGTAGTTAGCTTTAGTAAAACAATACTCTTTAATACGATTTTAGCTTCGTCTAGGATTTATGTTGAACTGGAAATTAAATTTTAATTCGATTGTGGGGTGATACCGGTGCTCCGGGCTAGAGATTGGGCTGTGACGAGACGGAGTGCATTCAGTGCGTTCATTTACAAATATCTGGTCCAGTAATCTGTTAAAGTCATTGAAGATACTATTTACTTGAAAAAGACACGCATCAGAGAAGTTATTTAAAAATTCTTCAATAAAGTTATTCGTGTTCATCGGAAAGTAACAGGAAGACTCGGGTAAAAATTTCCAAGTCAGAAATGGTAAGTTAAAGTCCCCAAAAACAAAAATAGAGTCTTCGGGATTTGATAGGAGAACGATGGATTTAATGGCTTCAGAGTGTTGAAGATATATCGCTTGGTCAGAGTTCGGTGGAATGTATGAACATGTAATAAAGATTTGCTTATGATTAAGATTTATTTTTACACTAATAAATTCAATATTGCGTGCAGTATACAATTTAATTTCAAGAGTAGGCCAATGATTTAATACAGCAACCAAAACTCCACCTCCAGTAGTGTTAGTTTCTCTATCTCGTCTATATATATTCTAATTATTGCAAAAAAGTTCGTTATTTAAGATGTTACTATGAAGCCATGTTTCGGCATGATGACAAAACCCAAAACTTTTAATAAATAAATCAGATAATCTAGATTTAATTCCATTAACGTTCTGATTACAATATTTAATTGATTATCACAAGAGTGGATTAGTTTTTTGAGTTATGAGTTGTATTTTCAGGCAACCGAGCAATATTTGTGAGTCTGTGATTATTATTGCTAGTAAATTCACGTATTATGGCGTTATAAGGCCAAAAATTTGGATCAACGATAATATCAAATACATCAAAAGGCACCATGATCTTAAATGAAGCAATACTTCGCTGCTGAGCATATTTAAATTTGTAAGCTGTAATGTCAATATCACGGTTTAATTTATTTTTTATGTAGTAGACAATGTCATTGGTTGAAGTTTCATAGGCAAAACGCGAGATAAATATTGATTTCTTAGGAGGTATCACTAGGACGAGGTATATCATTATTTCTTGCAGCATTGTTAATTGAAACTCCATGTTGAGTAACCACGGATAACTGTCTGGTAGGAGCGGGTGCAGGCGAAATGGTATTATCAGCAGTAATCTGGGTTAGGCCTAAATGTTGCGGTGGAGTAAGTGATGAATAGTTAAACTGGCTGTCAAATAGTGGAACAATATTTAGTGGTGAAGCAGCATTATTAGCGCATGACGTAGAGTTCGAAGCTACGGATTTAGTAGTTTGCAATGGTACTGATTCAGTTAAAACTTCATTTCCTTCAGTAGGTGATGGTTTATTTAAATCAGCTACAAATTTATCTAAGTTTTTGTATTTAGTAAATAGTTCACCAAATTTGTTAAATTTAGTTTGTAACGCATTGAATTCGGCATTAATTTTATTAAACTCCTCCTTAGAAGATTTAAATACGTAAATTCTACGCTGATAGTTTTACAACCCGGGCAAGTCCAGTGAAGGCTTTTGGTTGAATCATTTAAAGCGTCAGCATCACGAGGTTTGAGTCCGCAACATTTTATGTGGCACTGGCCAAGACGTAACCAACATGACACCATACGATCATTTCCAGTTATTGAGCAGCTTACATTTAAACAGTTCATATTACAAACAAAAATAGGTTGCACAATACGGAAATTTTTAATTTGAAAATTTGGTAGCACTTATAGAGTAGTTGTGATAAATGAAACACTACGGATTTTTAATAAAAGTGTAATGGTATTACTTTTAGATTGTTTGTTTGTTTAAAATTTTATGTGTTTGTTGTACATAATTTTGGTAGAAGAAGATTACAAGTATTATTTTCTTGTTGGTTAATTTGAAACTTTGCTCCCAACACAGACGAAAAAAGCACTATTGACGATTTCAAATGTTTGATGTTTCGTTGTAATATTCATGTATATTGCATTGTTTTTTCCACTTCCCCTCCCTTCTTTCTCCTTTTTTCACAGAAGTGGCGATTTATAAATCTAACAACATTCAAATTAAGGGACAAGAGTCTAATAATGTATATGTAAAATATTTCTTATTAAAAAAACAACACAAAAACAATGTATTCTATAATTAAAACAGATTTGTACGGCAATAACAAAACAAAAACGAAAATTTATACAGAGCGACAATAAAAGTACGTGTTAATCTCATGGCAGATCCACTTACTGGTGTGGCTGATGATGACGGAATATGGAACGTTTGTGGCTTACGAAAATGTCTCACGATCCTGACCCGACTGCCTTGGGATGACGGCTGCAGTATTCCATTACCTTATTATATAGGAGTGACGTCCGCTGAAACGGCTGGCTGCAGTCGCCCCCGTCCCGTTAAAACTGTAGCGAGGCTCTGAGTACGTTCCGCATGCGTCGCCGCCGAGGTGGCTGTACAGGTGCAGTTGAGAATGACTCCTGCTTTTTTGCGCCGAGATCTTGGCTCTGAACACAGGGACGTATAAGGCACTGTACAAACGCGTCAGGATAGTGGCTCAGAGCGGGGACCCAACAAATATGAACGGCAATAATAGCCAATTTAAACAAACACATGAGAAAATGAATGAAAAGGTAAATGCCAAAACAAACGAAGGAAAAACTGAAGAAAAAATTAAGAAATGGCTAATAAGCAACATGCAACATGTGTTAAACCGGCAAAAGAACATCAGCATCGATGTCAAGACCGGGGTTGCCTAAATGTCTGAGCTGCTGGATGTCACGCTAAATTATAAGCGCACGTGGAAGACGGCGGAATGGGAACGGTTGTTTTCGAATCGACGCACAGTGGGGCCTTTTGACTTTTTTAGTTGCAAAAATCATAACTTTTGAACTGATAAAAATATTTAAAAATTTTAAAAAGCATTTGAAAGGAAACTCCGTTAGCTATAACATACATGATTTGCACGGTTATAGGTTAGGCGCGGCACTGTGCACAGTATCTGTTTTCGACTGTTTTTATTACAAACATCAACTTTTAAGGTAAGAAAGATATTTTAATAAAAATGAGTATCATTATTGGCCATAGCTTTGTGGAGGCACTATGCACACTGGTTTTTTGTTGAAAACATCATAATTTTTGAAGTTATCAAGAAATTTGTAATGGGGAAAAAACACTTGATTTTTAAATCTTTTAAGATCAAAATAAGTGACCCTTATTGTGATAGGCATTGGACACGATGACACATTTGACTTTTCTTGTCGCAAAAATCATATATTTTGAAGTAATGATATTTTTAAAATTTCTCAAACATTTAAAACACAATTTTTTGTGCTTTAAATGACATTCTCATAGGGAAGTCTAGAAAAAATGCTACTCTAATATAACATGTTATATTAATATAACTCTTTTCATTTATATTACAGATAAAAATTATTGAAATATTTTTAATACTAATGTTAATTTATAATATTATTTTATAGTATGATATATTATAATATTATATTGAGTTATTTTTATAAATTTTTTTAATAGTTAGTTTTCTTCAAAATAATCATTAACATTTTGAGCGATTTGGAATAGACTTAATATATCCGGGCTATAATTATATTCTTCCAAATCCTTGCGAGATCTTACATGTCTCCGCAATGAAATCAGTGCATCTAAAGAGGCCGCCAACATATTAAAAAGATCCTCATTCTGTCTAATCCGTGAAATTCTGCAAGTATTCGCATATCTAAAGTGCTTGTAATCTTTGTTTTTGCATTCCTGGGCTTCTTCTGATGACTCTCCAATTGGTAAGCTTTGATATTCAATTAAATTTTGGCCATGAGCCAAAATCTTATGGACCGTAGGAGTAAGTTTCTTCTAAGGGTACTTTTGAGTCAAAAGCTGGGCAGTTTTTGGTGCATAATCCTGAAACTTTGGGCAATTTACCACTTCTCTAGAGTTAATAACATTCAGAATAACTGCCAACCTTTTTATAATATGGTTGTCGACAACAGTAATTTGACCTGTTACTTCATCATTTTCAAAAAACGATCTGGACATGTTACCATCGTTCATCCTTGTTGAACCTTCGTAGTGAACAGACGTGTTATCGGAGTTTTTTTCTACATACTAAACAAACAAAAATACAAACAAAAAATATATTCGTAAAAAGTACTGATTCGTAATAAGTACTGATTTTGTTAAATTTGCTTTTTTGCATTAATAATATTTTTCGTATAATCTGAAACAACAAAAACAAAACAAAAACACAAACAAAGTGACTGAGGAATACTCTGCATGGGTACCTCAAAAACAAACAATTGTGAAGTGAGTTCTAACGGCAGGAATGCCTATTTTACTGTGAGTTCTGAAGCTCTTAATGCAAACAATAAAAATAAAAAATCTGATGATTGTCTTTTTCTAACGGCAAAGCCAATTTTACGTGAGCGATCAACTTCGCTTACTCCAATGCCAAGTAGTGATTCGCTAACATTGCCGTTGCCTAGTACTTCTGTATTTAAGTCAGCGCCATTATCTCCTCCGGGCTCGTGTTCATCACTTAACCAAGTTATTACAATAGACAATAGTATTCAGAAACCAAAGGTGCCTGTCGGAATGGACCGATATATTACAGTAGTAAAGCGCGGGCGAAGCCCAAATTCATCTAAAATCTCATCGGTTCCCAATATATCCAGGGATAACGCCGCCGCCACAGTTAACCGTAAAAATCGTTTTAAAATATTGCAAGATGACAGCGACAAACCCAGCGAATCCTCGAAAAAAAACCTCAAAACCACCACCAATCTACCTGAGACAAAAAAATTCAAACACGCTTATAAAAAAATTAATCTCGGTCATTGGTGAAAAGGCATTTCATATTGTTCCAATAAAACGTGGCAACGTTGATGAAACAAAAGATCAAATATACGAAGAAAAAGATTTCCGCAAAATAGTTAATGAATTTGAGAAAAATAAAACAAGTTTCTACACATTTCAGCTTAAGAGTGCTAAAGGTCTACAGATCGTATTGAAGGGCATAGATTCTTACGTTGTCCCTGCTGAAATAAAAGATGCTCTCACCCTGAAAGGATTCAAGGTAAAAAATGTATCCAACATAATAAACAGGGAGAAGATCCGCAACCCCTATTTCGCGTTGAACTGGAGCCAAATGATATATTATTGAAGAAAAATGAGATCCATCCCATTCATAATTTAAAATATCTCTTATAGCGAAAAATCACAATTGAAGAACCACTCAAGCGTTCAGGACCCGACAGTGCCATAATTGTCAAGAGTATGGCCATATAAAAACTTATTGTAAATTACCTACTGTTTGTGTTGTGTGGGGTGAATTACCCAATACGGCTATTTGCAATAAGTCGAAAGATCGGAAGGAAAAAAAGTGCAGTAATTGTGGAGGTAATCACACTGCTAACTACAGAGGATGTCCTGTATACTCCTTCGTTAAACAGGCTATGAGTCAAAAGCCTAAATAACCCCAGCGCAAACAGGAAATACGTATTCCGCTACTTATCCTCTAATGGCCCAACCAATCTCTAAACAAGTATCGTATGCTGACGCTGTGAAGATCAACTCTGTTCCCATGCAAAAAGTGTCACCACCAAATAATACAACAAATGCAAACGCATTTCAGTCGCCTTGAAGCTACTATTGATAATCTGGTGCAAACTTTAAACAAACTTTACAACAAATATGACTAGCATGATGGAAGAAATGCTGGGAATGCAAAACACACTGCTCCCAGCATTAGTTACCAAGCCATGAACACGTTAAAATTATGTTTCTGGAACGCAAACGGCATTCGCTAACATAAAAACGAAATTGAGCACTTCATCGGGGTAAAAAATATTGATGTAATGTTGGTATCTGAGACTCATTTGACTTTGAGAAGCCTTTTTAGATTGAATGGCTACAACTTATATGATACAAAGGACCCGAGAGAAGGAGCATGCGGAGGATCAGCAATTCTAATAAAGTCAAGAATCAACCACTTTATTCTGGAGAACATTTGTGAAGACCATCTACAAGCAATAAATATTTGCATCGAAAATTTTTGTACAAATCTCGTTATATCATAAATTTACTCCCCTTCCAGATTTTCGATCACTGAGGATCAATACGATGATTTCTACAAAACTCTTGGACCTTGTTTAGTAGCAGCTGGCGACTACAATGCAAAACATACGTTCTGGGGATCGCGTCTTATTACACCTAGAGGTCGAGCATTGTTCAAAAATGGGCTTGGACGTCATTTCGAGCGGGGAGCCCACTTACTGGCCTATTGACATAAAAAAAATTCCGGATGTTATAGATTTTGGCGTCAAGAAAAATATCTCTAGGGATGTAATTCATGTTGAAGCTTCTCATGATCTCTCCTCCGATCACTCTCCAACGATCGTTAAAATTTGTAGCCCACTAAGAAGTGACTTACCTCACCCATATGTAAAGATGGTAATTAATGTTAATTGGCTGGAGTTCAAAAAATATCTCAGTAGTCCTTGTACGGAGAACAAGACGCTAAGAACTTCCGATGATATTGAATTTAATATTGCCAATCTTACAGAAAATAATAAACAGGCTGCTAAACATGCCACTACCTCCCATCCGCAGACTGGATTTAATAGAATTTATTCTGCGGATATTGAACGTCTCGTATGTGAAAAAAGAAGAGCTAGAAGGGAATGGCAACAGCACAGATCGCCCCAACATAAAATCAGACTTAGAGAATGCACTAAACGACTCCAAGAGTTGCTTGCATCTGAAAAATCTGCTTCTCTTAAAAACTATCTGGAAGGTCTCGATGTCACAGCAGCATCTAAAAACGTTTTTACCCCAAACACATGTACTGGTCCTGTTGATTTGCCGGGTGCAGTTGCTCTACACGCTCGACCTATGAATTTTAAGATGCGTGATGTACAAAAATTTATTGCTGAAACCAACCCGAAGAACGCTCCGGGTATTGATGGAATTAGTAACAAGATGCTGATGAAGTTGCCTCGTGTTGCTATTAGAATCCTGTTATTTATTTTTAATAGCATTTTACGACTGCAGTATTATCCACACAGCTGGAAACTTGCCATGATCAAAATTATTCCAAAGGCGGGCAAAGATCATAGTACCGTTGAACAAACTTATAGATTGGTTCATTTCATAAGAAGAACATTTGAAGAAAAAAAGTATTGTTCTTCCCTCTTTATTGATGTCTCTCAGGCATTTGATAAAGTGTGGCATGAAGGCCTAATTCTAAAATTGAAGACATATCTGCCAATAAACATTGTAAATCTTTTGGAAAGTTACATTCTTGCCCGGAAGTTCACTGTTGTAGAAGGAGACTTCATGAGTGTGCCCGAAACTATCCCATCCGGTGTGCCACAGAGGAGTATACTGGGGCCAGTATTGTATTTGATTTATACCTGTGATATGCCTTTGAGCAGTAATATCCTCACTTCTACTTTTGCCGATGATACAGCCTGCCTTAGTATGCATGAAAACCCTCACGAGGCATCCCGTTATCTCCAGGAACATATTAACCTGTTGGAACTGTGGTTGAACTTATGGAGAATAAAAGTAAATGAACAAAAGTGTGTTCATGTCACATTTACCCTACGAAGAGACACTTGTTCCCCCATTCGAATCAACAATCAAGTTGTTCCTCAACATTAACAGGTGAAATACCTTGGTATACATCTTGACCGACGGCTTACATGGAAACACCACATTGACTCTAAGTTAACAAAATAAAACTTAAATTAACTCAGATACATTGGCTGATTGGTAGAAATTCTACCCTCAGTCTCGATTGTAAACTTTTAATATACAAGTCGCTTTTGAAACCCATATAGTGTTATGGAATTCAGCTATGGGGCACTGCTTCAGCTTCCAATGTAGAGAGAATACAACGAAGACAAAACAAAATTTTAAGGTTAATTACATCAGCTCCATGGTACATCAAAAATTCAATTTTACATCGTGCCACTTGTAACCGCTGAAATTGCAAAATATGCAGGCAAATATTTAACCAAACTCGAGTCCTATCCTAATCCCCTTGCTCGTAACATCTTGTACTTTACTGGACACATCCGCTTAAAAAAAGAGGAATACTATGGTCTTAATACGCAACACTCCAGATGAAACTTTTCGAAAATATTTTTGTGCTTAACACGACATTTATGTATTATTAATTACTATCACTAAGTTTATGTCCGACACTGGTTGGGCCTAATTATTATATTTGTACTTAAGATTTGAATACTTATTGTTAGTTCAATTTGAAGATACAATAAATAAATAGTAGTGGAAAAAAATGCTACCATCGTTAGTATTTCCATATCCCTGCTTCAGGCAGTCTATTTTTAGTCCAAGGTTCTTAAGAAATTCATTTTGTATAATATTTTTTCGAAATGACATTATGAGCTCTGGTACTGATAACTACTTTTGCAAAGTAAAACCTTAACTTATTGAATTACACAATTGCAGATTAATTTATACCCAAAAATAAACTACATGATTTGCGAAACATAAATCTAGGCCACAAATAACTGGATTATACACAACTGCACTTTTTATTTTACTTAGTATAAAAACCAAGTTTTAAAACTACCTGCCTATTTTCATAATGTGTTCTTAAATTTAAATAAATAAATAAATTAATTATGCCTACCTGATTGACACAGCAAAATATTGTTTATCATTTATATGGGATTCATACTATGACTTTTTATGGTGACTTTTCAAGACTTTATTGACAAATGGTGTACAAAGGCTATCAACTTAAAAGAGAATTAAAGAAAAATATGGGGAAAAAGTCACTGCGAAAATTTTGTATTTACGAGAAGCAATAAATATTAGTAACAAGTGATGCAGTGAAAACAATTGTATTTATATAATATAATTTCTTTTCATATTTGGAACGCATCTTTGTTATATATAAAATAACTTTTTATCTTTTAGTAATAAAGTACATTTTATAACATAAAGTAAAAGTTCTTTTAATCTTATTTTTGTAAAAAAAGAAAACTAAGATTTGATCCTTTTATACGATTATAATATATTTCAATGAAATAAGGCTATACACATATTTTTAAGTAGGCACATATGCATACATTAACAAAAATATGTCATTCAGTTCCACATATATTTAAATTTTTGTGCTGTAAGATAACATAAAATATAAAATATATTAAAATTTTGGTAGCTTTTTTCCTTATTTGGCAATATTTTTTTTTTAATTTTGGTTGCAAAAATATCTTGGCTGTGGCAACGCTGGCTATAAGATTGTAACATCCTTCTTCCAATTTCAAGAAAACCTGTCATTTTTTATGGCCCAATTTAGCTAAATTATTTAAGTACTGTGTAGTAAATATGCTAAGAAAGTATGGGCGTGACCATTTTTAGATATTATCTATTTTATTTGTAAAAACTACCTAAATATAGGGTGTCTAAAAAACCGCAACTGCCGAAAAAGTAGGGTATCTGGTGGACATTTTCTTACTTTTTTAAACAATAAATATACCTTTAAAACAATACCAAAAAAGTAGTGATCACATGGCAATATTTCTGACACTTCAATTCTAAAATGTCTTTTTTTTCTCAAAATCGCCTTTTTTGGACTTTCTAAAAAACTGTCCACTTTAAGCAGCTCCACCAACTATAATTCTTATCCAATTAAGAAAAATTTGAATTCTGATCAGTAAAATGGTCTTTATACGATGTGTTCATTCATTTTACTAAATTTTGTCATCAAATTTTGTATTTTTGCCACAGTTTTTGGGAAAAGGCGTCACAGTGCAACGCGTAGTGGGTGTTACACGGCAGACTGAACGTGATTCAACCCCTGTAACGGCGAACCCCAGAAGAACAGCCACTAGCCCTCCAAATGCCCGAAAAAAGCAAGAATACTACATCGAAAGAGCCCAGTGGGGACATAATTGAACTCCCTCATAAGGGAGAAGAAACCTGGCGGACCGGAGAACAAAAATAAGATGAAAAAAACCGGCCAAACCGATCAAAAAGAAAAACGAGCGGCAACAGCGCGCGAAGTCGGAAGCGGTAATAATTAAACCCGCGGCGGGTCACAGCTACGCGGAAATTTTAAAAGATCTCCGTGACAAAATAAAGACGGACGACTCAGTTAGGATAAAGACGGTTAGAAAAACGCAGACCGGAGCTATCCTCCTCGAACTCGGAAAAGGATAACAAGTTAGGCCGGATTTCTTTCAACAGTTGAGGAGTATCATAAGAGATACAGCCTCCGTCGCGGAACTAAAGCCGAGAAACAGCAGTTCAGAAGATGATCAGTAACCCAGGGGAGCAGATCCAGATAAGGATCATCGCACCGAATGTGAGAGAGCAGGTACAAGCCTTCCTCACCCTGTCAGGCGAAAGTGCTGCAAAACTGCTTGATTTTGGCTATATAAAGATTGGGTGGGTCCGAGCGAGGATGCGATTGAGAGAAGACGTTAAGAGATGTTACCGATGTCTTGGAACGGAACACATACAAGCAAATATTTCAAGCTTAGATAGGAGGAACACTTGAATTATGTGCGGGGGTCGGGACACAAAATGAGGGACTGCAACGAAGTCCCCAAATGCGTCCACTGCGCAGATGCAGAACGCAACCACACTGACCATCTTCCGGCATCGAAGAGAAGCCAGTAAACGATGAATGTGTTTCAAGCAAATATGCACAGAAGTCGGATGGCAGACGCTCTGAGCGAGCATAATCTCGCTGAAAACAAGGTAGACGCAGTCATCATTAGCGAACAGTATAAACGAATACCCCAAGGGTCTTGGTACGGCTGCTCTGTGGCTACCTAGCGGCAGTAAGATCGCGATCACACAGCACGAGGCATGTCACTGATAAACGTATGTTCGGACGGGACAATACACACTGATCAGCTGCTACCTTACCCCTAGTGATAGATTAGGCCAGTTCAGGACAAAACTAGACCTGATCGAGGATAGGGTTAGGGAAATAGGCGGACCGTTTATAGTAGCAGGTGATTTCAATGCTAGGGCTGTAGAATGGGGGGGCCGGGCAACGAACTCACGCGGAAGAAGCATTCTAGACATGGCTGCTAGGTTAGGTTAGATAGTGGCAAATACCGGCAACGCCACTACTTTCAGAAGACCGAGAGCTTCGCTACAAGTGTTAAAGGGTGGAGAGTATTGGAAGACTTCACTGGTAGCGATCAACAGTATATTACCTTCTGGACCACGGAACGAACGAACTCTGACCGGACGCCAAGAATGAGAGGCACACGCAAGTGAAATGCAACTGAGCTGAACCATGAAAAACTTCTAAGCAATTTCGAAGGGGTCTCAGCTGCGCACACCATTAGTTATGCTGACTCCATGGCAATGGCATTGAGGCAGCGCACAGTTCAAAGCTGTGAGGCATCCATGCCCAGTGTAACGCCACACTCTAGAAGACTGGTGGACGCTAGAAATAGCTGAGCTCAGACGAATCTGCCTTCGCAACAGAAGGAGATACACCAGATCCAGGCGAAACGACGAGGCATCCGTGGAGGCCGAAGAATTCAGACAACGATAAAAGGACTGAAATGGGCGATTATTAGAAGCAAGAAGTCGAAATGAGAAGAACTTCGGAACGATCTGAACAGAAAGCCCTGGGGCTAAAAGTTCGTTACGAGGAAGCTAAATGCGAACCATGCCGCTCCGTTCATGGGGAACAAGGATATCAACTACATCGTGGATAACTTGTTCCCCGTTCACCCTCCACTGCACGATGAACGCGAAGCCTTTGCTGATTGGGTGCACACGCCCTTCTCTGAAAAAGAGCTAAAAACAACGGGTAGAAGCTTTAAGAAGGGTAAAGCTCCCGGGCCTGATGGAATACTATCGAAAATACGTATATTTTTGGCCGAAAACCTGACAGACGCTCTGCTTGAAGTGTACAACGTTTTTACAGCCCAAGGCACTTTTTCCAAAGAGTGGAAAAGACAAAAGCTCACGCTGATTAGCAAGGGAGGAGGCGACCAAACGCAACCATCAGCTTACCGCCCTCTATGCATGCTAGGTAGCACCGGCAAACTATTGGAGAAGCTTCTGCAACGCAGATTAGCCGAATCCATCGAGGCAGCCGGAGGACTATCGGAGAGGCAGCACGGCTTTCGACCCGAAAAATCGACTCTTGGCGCCATTGAGGACGTAGTGAGAAGTTTCGAGAATGCATAGAGTAGATGCTACTACCCGAAACGCATAATGGTCCTGGCTACAAATGATGTATGCAACGCTTTCAATAGCCTACGTTGGGCAACTATTATCAAGGCATTGCGGGAAAGATTCCGCATACCTGGATACCTTACGAGAATCCTCCAGAGCTATCTTAGAACCCGTAAACTTGTATACGATACACCAAACGGCCAGAGAAATAGATCGATTAAATCGTTTGCAGCCCAGGGATCCATCCTGGGTCCTGACCTCTGGAATCTAAGCTATGACGATATATTAAGAATAGATATGCCAGAAGACATACACCTTGTAGGTTACGCGGACGATATAGCGGCGGTCATTTCAGCACGGAACGAAAACGACGCCAAAAGAAAATTAAACCAGGTAATTATAAACTGTCTTGGAGAACAACTGACTAGTCATTTAGTAGCACTTTAGATCTACATATTTCGTAATTTCGGCTTGCAATTACTTGGCTTCATTTCGGCCTGAATAGGAGGCAGTTGAAAATTTATGAAATTAAAATTCTTAAGAATGCTTTACGAAATTAAACTTAAGACCAACTTTGAACTTTTAATTAGTAGCTGA
Source organism: Germaria angustata (assembly GCA_963681545.1). Classification (NCBI taxonomy): domain Eukaryota; kingdom Metazoa; phylum Arthropoda; class Insecta; order Diptera; family Tachinidae; genus Germaria; species Germaria angustata. The sequence goes on from OY812998.1 coordinate 92,243,316, forward strand.
TTGCAAAGAGAAAAATATAAAGGCGAAAGTAAATTGATGTGAAAAAATTAAATTTTTTGGAAAAAGTTAAATTGTTTGACTTTTAAAGTGAGAAAAGGGAATTTAGTAGTCCTTAATAAGTGCAAAATTATGAATAAAAAGCACGCAATCCTGTAAAGTAGATAAGTTTTTATAACCAGAGCGATACATTTATGAAAAATATTGCACTTTTTTAGAAACGAAATCAAATTACTTGTGCTTTTCTTTTTCGAAATAAATTACTCGTACATACGTAGATATTTTACACGTGAGGGTTGAAATAAGAAGTTTGTATTGTTGCTTGATATATGTAAGTGTTATGAATTATATGAACGCTCTTCGTACTATTACCGAGTTTACATTATTTAATTCATTTTTTCTCTTACTTCTTTAAAGTTGCGCTTACGTTTTAATATTTTGTTCTTTTTAAAGTTTTCAGTATTATTCTACTATTTTAGTGTGTGTATGTATGAGTAAATATATACGAACCAGGGAGCAAAACGGAAGGAACGTACATATATAAGTATACATGTATAAGTATACATGTATAAGTATCTCCTTGTTTTGCCCCCAAACTAGAACTGATCCCTCAAAAGTTGAGAGTTGTTAGCTCAGTTCGAGCAATTTCACCTCAGTAGTGAAAAATTTCTGTTTTAACTTTTCTGTATTGGGCGTTTTGTGTTGATAAAGTTTGTAACAGATGTCAAACTCCATACAACTTATTGCATAAATATGGAAATTGTTTTCAATTTACCGCTCATTGTTGAAAGCATTATAGTTCGCTCATTTACATAGCCACGACTAAAAAGTCTCTGACCGTATTTTGAAATGTGCTATGGAAAGATATTACGATATATTTCGTTATTGCTTTCGCTAATTTATTTTGCATAGCAAAATAACTACATATATTCCAAACGTAAAACTTACACGTTGTTTTGAAATTTTAATTCAGATAGAGAAAACGTTTTTATATATCTTACTCCTAACTAAATCAACTTATGCATTTAAAATTACCAAGTGGAAAAGAGAAGTAAATAAGCGATTGAACTTATACACGTCCAGTTTTTTTGCTTAAGTTTTAAATCAGCTGGGAGAAATAGAAATTAATACACTATACTTTCCCTCAGTTAAACTGAAATTTGAGTAAGAAAATTTGACGAATAATAATCAGTTATAACGCATCGATTTAAGTAAAGGACGGTTGAAATAAGCAGCGAATAGGCCGTTTCGTTACGCTTAACGAAAAAGGGCGCTTATTCTACAAATATTTTTTTTATTCATATGTACAAACGGCCTTATTCAAAATAATATTTTACTGTAGCTTTAAAGTTTATATTAGTAAACAAACACTTTAAGGTATATCAACTTTTTTTAAGAAATCGTATTCAAGGTATTTCTTTAAATTGCTCATGTGTTGAAATTTTTTCGATTCTTGCTTCACATAATTTTTTTCACGCTAATATTTTTTTATTGTATCTTCAAAACTGAACTAACAATAAGTATTCAAATCCTTAATATATATATATATATATATATATATATATATATATATATATATATATATATATATATATATATATATATATATATATATATATATATATATATATATATTGTTATGTATTGATTTATTCTTGCTGTGAAAATTGTGTCATTTGAAATATTATCAGTTTTTGCTTTTTTCATATTCAATTCTTATAAGTCGTTATTCTGAATAAATACATTTAATTTTTATAAAATACAAAATTGGTGTCAGAAGTGGGATCCAGAATGAGTATCTCACAGGAGCAACTGTCGTCTGTAATGGAAACGCTTGCTGGAGCAATTCGTGCTGTTGTTACGGATGCTACACAATCTGCAATATCAATGAGGGCTTCAGTATCCACACCTTCTTCGGAATGTTCTACAAAATTTCCGCAGTTTTCAATGTGCCAATACAAACAAAGCGATGGATTGTTGCAGATTACTTCACGAGATTTGATTGGGCGTTGCAGCTTTCAAGAATAGAAGAAAACGAGCATGCGAACTACGCTCGTGTACATATGGGCTCGGAACTCAATACAGCCTTAAAGATTCTAATAAGTCCAAGAATTCCGGGAGAATTAAATTACGATGAAATTAAAAATATCCTTATTCAACACTTTGATGGAAAGAAGAATAAATACGCCGAAAGTGTCAAATTTAGGCAGATAAAGCAGGAATCAGCCGAGTCAATAGCTAACTTTAGTTTACGTCTAAAAAATGGTGCAGTTTTCTGCGAATATGGCCAATTTTTAGACAGAATGTTAATCGAGCAGCTGCTAGTGGACTTAGAAAGCACTAGCATCTGTGATGAATTGGTTGCTAAGCAGCCAAGAACTTTCAATGAAGCTTACGAAATTGCGTATTCGCGAGAGCTGACGCGTAGTGCAACTAGAGAAGTAAATGCTCGAGATAATTTACATACAGGACAAACATTTAAGTTGGGTTTTGCTCCAGTAAAAACTAAAAACAAAAATTCCTTCAGTGATACTGATATTACCAATAAGCTTAAGTGTTTTGGATGTAATGGTAATCATATGAGGAAGGATTGCAAGTTTAAGAACGCTAAGTGTTTCACATGTGGTAAAATGGGACATATTTCTAAGGTATGTAAATCAAAAACAGGGCAAGTTTATATAGAATGCGATGAGGATAAAGAGTCAGTTGTAAAACTGAGTGCCATAAATAACGTTAAGCCGTCAAAACCATATGATAAGAAAATGATTTTTGCAAATATCGATGGGAAGCCACTAGAAATTGAACTAGATACGGGTGCTCCTTGTAGTATCATAAGCTTGAAGAAGTTACATAAAATAAAGTCTCATTTCAAGTTATATAAGTCCAAAAGGAAATTTGCCAACTATGCTGGACATTCGATTAATTGTATTGGAAGAATTGTTGTAAATGTAAGGATAGGAAAAACTTCTCATACGTTATATAAAAAGAATTATTCCCAGGAAGTTTATATGTTGTAAAAATTTGTTTATTGAGATCTTAGGTAAATTTTTGTAGTTGATTGTTTCCTTGAATTTTGAACGGTTTGCTACCTATGGACCTGAACAAGAGAAAAGGTAAAAAAAATCGAATTTTTTTAAGTTTTTTTTTGCGATTTTTATCTGGAAGGTGAAGTTTTTTGATTTTATATGTTCGCAATTTTTGTTCTTTATGACAAGAGCTACAAGTTTGTCTCAGAGAGTAAATCGAAATTCGGAACGGTTTGCAAGATATGAGCCCGAGAAAACGATCACTTGTTTGCGAAAATGATACCGAGGCCCCAAATCTTTGGCGGCCCATAAAAAAGGGCATGACTTTGGGAAAAATTGGGAGACACGGTCTTTTTTTTAGTCTTTTATCACGTACAGGTGTCCGTATATGGTTATTTTTTTTCGTGTTGCACTGTGTAATACATAAATGTCATGTTAAGCATAAAAATATTTTCAAAGAATTTCATCTAGAGAGTTGCGTATTAATGCCGTAGTGTCCCTCTATTTTAAGCGGATGTGTCCAGTAAAGTTCAAGATGTTACGAGCAAAAGGATTAGGACTCGAGTTTTGTTAAATATTTGTCTGCATATTTTGCAATTTCAGCGGTCACAAGTGGCATATTTAAATCACGATGTAAAATTGAATTTTTGATGTACCATGGAGCTGATGCAATTAACCTTAAAATTTTGTTTTGCATTCGTTGTATTCTCTCTACATTGGAAGCTGAAGCAGTGCCCCATAGCTGAATTCCATAACACTATATGGGTTTCAAAAGCGACTTGTATATTAAAAGTTTACAATCGAGACTGAGGGTAGAATTTCTACCAATCAGCCAATGTATCTGAGTTAATTTAAGTTTTATTTTGTTAACTTAGAGTCAATGTGGTGTTTCCATGTAAGCCGTCGGTCAAGATGTATACCAAGGTATTTCACCTGTTAATGTTGAGGAACAACTTGATTGTTGATTCGAATGGGGGAACAAGTGTCTCTTCGTAGGGTAAATGTGACATGAACACACTTTTGTTCATTTACTTTTATTCTCCATAAGTTCAACCACAGCTCCAACAGGTTAATATGTTCCTGAAGATATGGGGATGCCTCGTGAGGGTTTTCATGCATACTAAGGCAGGCTGTATCATCGGCAAATGTAGAAGTGAGGATATTACTTCTCAAAGGCATATCACAGGTATAAATCAAATACAAAACTGGCACCAGTATACTCCCTTGTGGCACACCGGCTGAGATAGTTTCGGGCACACTCATGAAGTCTCCTTCCACAACAGTGAACTTCCGGGCAAGAATGTAACTTTCTAAAAGATTTATAATATTTAGTGGCAAATATGTCTTCAATTTTAAAATTAGGCCCTAACGCCACACTTTATCAAATGCCAATAAAGGACATCTAAGACATTGTTCAACGGTACTATGCTGACTTCTAAAACCAAATTGATGGTCCGGTATACAAACATTGTTAGTTAAAATTGGGGACAATTTTGTCATGAGCAGCTTTTCGAAGAGTTTGGAAATTGCTGACAGCAAACTTATTCGCCTATATGACCCAGCCTTGGTAAGATCTTTGCCCGCCTTTGGAATCATTTTGATCATGGCAAGTTTTCAGCTGTGTGAATAATACTGCAGTCGTAAAATGCTATTAAAAATAAATAACAGGATTCTAATAGCAACACGAGGCAACTTCATTAGCATCTTGTTACTAATTCCATCAATACCCGGAGCGTTCTTCGGGTTGGTTTCAGCAATTAGTTTTTGTACATCATGCATCTTAAAATTCATGGATCGAAGGTGTAGAGCAACTACACCCGGCAAGTCAACAGGACCAGTACATGTGTTTGGGGTAAATACGTTTTTTAAATGACCAACCAATATGTTACCTTTTTCAGTATTAGTTCTTGCCCAACCTCCGGTAGAAGTGCGCAGGGGTGGTTTAGACTCAACGGATGTTTTAAGTTTTTTAGCAGCGCGCCACAAGGAGTAATTAGATGCTGCTGTGACTTCGAGACCTTCCAGATAGATCTTAAGAGAAGCAGATTTTTCAGATGCAACAGCTCTTGGAGTCGTTTAGTACATTCTCTAAGTCTGATTTTATGTTGGGGTGATCTGTGCTGTTGCCATTTCCTTCCAGCTCTTCTTTTTTCACATACGAGACGTTCAATATCCGCAGAATAAATTCTATTAAACCCAGTCTGCAGATGGGAGGTAGTGGCATGTTTAGCAGCCTATTTAATATTTTCAGTGAGATTGGCAATGTTAAATTCAATATCATCGGAAGTTTTTAGCGTGATGTTCTCCGTACAATGACTACTGAGATATTTTTTGAACCCCAACCAATTAACACGATTTATCACCTTCACTTATGGGTGAAGTAATCACTTCTTAGAGGGCTACAAATTGTAACGATCGTTGGAGAGTGATCGGAGGAGAGATCATGAGAAGCTTCAACATGAATTAAATCCCTAGATATATTTTTTATGACGCCAAAATCTATAATATCCGGAATTTTTTGTATGTCAGTAGGCCAGTAAGTGGGCTCCCCGCTCGAAATGACAACCAAACCCATTTTTGAAATCGTGTTGAACAATGCTCGACCTCTAGGTGTAATAAGACGCGATCCCCAGAACGTATGTTTTGCATTGTAGTCGCCAGCTGCTACTAAACAAGGTCCAAGAGTTTTGTAGAAATCATCGTATTGATCCTCAGTGATCGAAAATCTGGAAGGGGAGTAAATTTATGATATAACGAGATTTGTACAAAAATTTTCGATGCAAATATTTATTGCTTGTAGATGGTCTTCACAAATGTTCTCCAGAATAAAGTGGTTGATTCTTGACTTTATTAGAATTGCTGATCCTCCGCATGCTCCTTCTCTCGGGTCCTTTGTATCATATAAGTTGTAGCCATTCAATCTAAAAAGGCTTCTCAAAGTCAAATGAGTCTCAGATACCAACATTACATCAATATTTTTTACCCCGATGAAGTGCTCAATTTCGTTTTTATGTTAGCGAATGCCGTTTGCGTTCCAGAAACATAATTTTAACGTGTTCATGGCTTGGTAACTAATGCTGGGAGCAGTGTGTTTTGCATTCCCAGCATTTCTTCCATCATGCTAGTCATATTTGTTGTAAAGTTTGTTTAAAGTTTGCACCAGATTATCAATAGTAGCTTCAAGGCGACTGAAATGCGTTTGCATTTGTTGTATTATTTGGTGGTGACACTTTTTTCATGGGAACAGAGTTGATCTTCACATCGTCAGCATACGATACTTGTGTAGAGATTGGTTGGGCCATTAGGGGATGAGTAGCGGAATACGTATTTCCTGTTTGCGCTGGGGTTATTTAGGCTTTTGACTCATAGCCTGTTTAACGAAGGAGTATACAGGACATCCTCTGTAGTTAGCAGTGTGATTACTTCCACAATTACTGCACTTTTTTTCCTTCTGGTCTTTCGACTTATTGCAAATGGCAGTCTCCTGCAATTCACCGCACACAAAACAAACAGTAGGTAATTTACAATAAGTTTTTGTATGGCCATATTTTTGACAATTATGGCACTGTCGGGTCCTGAACGCTTGAGTGGTTCTTTAACTGTGATTTTTCGGTATAACAGATATTTTAAATTATAAATTGGATGGGTCTCATTTTTCTTCAATTTTATATCATTTGGCTCCAGTTCAACACGAAATAAAGGTTGGGGGATCTTCTCCCTGTTTATTATATTAGAGACATTTTTCACCTTAAATCCTTGGAGGGTGAGAGCATCTTTTATTTCCTCAGGAACAACATAAGAATCTATGACCTGTAGTCCTTTAGCGCTCTTAAGCTGGAATGTGTAAAACCTTGTATTATTTTTCTCAAATTCAGTAACCATTTTGCGGAAGTCTTTTTCATTATATATTTGAACTTTTGTTTCGTCAATGTTACCACGTTTTATTGGAACAATGTGAAATGCCTTTTCACCAATTACCGAGATTAGTTTTTTTATAAGTGTGTTAGATTTTTTTTGCCTAAGATAGATTGGTGGTGGTTTCGAGGTTTTTTTCAAGGATTCTTCGGGTTTGTCGCTGTTGTCTTGCAATATTTTGAAACGGTTTTGACGGTTAGCTGCGTCGATATCCCTGGATATCTTGGGAACAGATGATATCTTTGAAGAATTTGGGCTTCGCCCGCGCTTTACCACTGTGATATATCTGTCCATTCCGACAGGCACCTTAGGTTTCTGACTACTGTTGTCTGTAGTGATAACTTGGTTAAGTGATGACAACGAGTCTGGAGCGGATAATGGCGCTGACTTAAATAAAGATGAACTAGGCAATGGTAATGTTACCGAATCACCACTTGGCATTGGAGTAAGCGAAGTTGATCGCTCGCGTAAAATTGGCTTTGCCGTTAGAAAAAGGCTATCATCCGATTTTTTATTTTTATTGTGTGCATTAAGAAAATCAGAACTCACAGTAAAATAGGCATTTCTGCCGTTAGAACTCCCTTCACAATTTTTTGTTTTTGAGGTACTCATGCAGAGTATTCCTCAGTCACTTTGTTTGCGGTTGTTTTTTTTTTTTTTTTTTTTGTTTCAGAATATATGAAATATTATTAGTGCAAATTTCACAAAATCAGTACCTATTACGATTTTTTTATTTTTTTTTTGTATTTTTGTTTGCAAAAAAAAACACCGCTAATACGTCGTTCACTACGAAGGATCAACAAAGACTGTTTCTATCGATTAAGGATTTGATATTCCCTGAAGAAGTTACATAGAGCGTAACGATATATTAGAATAATGGGGAACATAACTAAATAAAAAAAGATCGAAGAAAAATAAAGATTATTTTAAGACACTACTGTAACTTTTTTTATGATTAAGCATTATTATTGGCGACACAGTCGTAATGTACAGTATTTGGGGTACAAAAACGATTAAAATTTTTTAGATGCAAAATTAATTATTTTCAAAGCTTATGATTTTTTATTACGATCGTAAAGGATATAAATTTTTCTAAGAAATAAAAGCAACAAAATGTAATAAATATGTAAAGAAGATATTTCTTTATCAGAATGCATAGAGTATTTGAGTGTGGATGTATTTTACGTTTGTTTTGATTGTATATAGACATATATCGCACAAAAAAGTGTATTTATATTTTTTCGAACAATTAACTCCTCAAATTTGTTTCAAACTTTTCATTAAATAATTGTCTTCGAATGTAGTTTTGCCTAAAAATGGTTGGTAAAGCTCATATAAGATTTTTTAATACGTCCGAAAAGCATAACTTTTCTATTATTTACTCAAAATTATTAAAATCTCAATAACAACACTCTTTAATCCTGTGCTTTTCTTCAACTTTTTAATAATAATGTAACTATTTTTTTTAATAATAAACTCATTATATTCTCAGGACAAAAAACATCCATATGTAAGTATGTATGTGTGTAATAATACGAGCGAACATAAATATATGAGACACCGTAATCATCACAGGGTTCAATACTTGGGATCCTGAACTCCGGTAGTATGAACTAGTTCCATCAGACTTCCATAATATCGAAATGATTTTTTACGTTGCGATATGGAGAGTCGTGATAGTTTGCCGACCATTGTTATAGACACCACAACAAATTATTTTTGTTTGTTTATACTGAAATGTTCAAATACTTTTGACTTAAAGAATTAACCGTTTCTGCACTTTTAACCGTATTCATCTCTTGCTGCAAGTAATTTTTTTTACTCTCATTTTACCGAGCAAATTAACGAACTTCTTTTTTAGTTACATAAGTTACATATGTATGTAAGTAACTCTGGCTTTTTAGTCAAATGCCTATTGCAGCCGGAATGTAAACCAAGAGATAATATGGCAATATAGAAAGCAAATTTATCTCTACCATAAAATTTATTAAAATGTCTTATTATAAATACATTAAAAAAACTTACCTCGTTTCAAAGCTATATTTTGGTCTCTTTATGAAAAGAAATTTTGGCAGATAATCAATAAACACATTTTTTACCCAAGGCGCCATTCGTTGCGTCTGTGGTGATCTAAAATGTACGTTTAGAACAACAACAGTGACACATATGCTAGAAGAAGAAAATTTAACATAATTAAATTGGTTTTAAAGAAAGTGTTTTTAAGGCAAGTAAAGTTTATTTGTCGTTGTAGATAAAGCGGAGCAGAGCCCCTTCAAATTATTATTACATACATGCATATATATATATATATATATATATATATATATATATATATATATATATATATATATATATATATATATATATATATATATATATATATATATATATATATATATATATATATATATATATATATATATATATATATATATGTAAAAAAATTTAATAATGAATTCCTTTATTTAAACATCTGACATATGATAAGAAGGCATGGAATTGGAATTCTGGAAAAAGGAACAGCTGTTTGAGAAAAGAAGCTATTAAATAATTTTACAGAAATTTAATTCAGGAATTGACATTGATTTATAAACTTTAAATGTCGTTTCTTTAATTACAGGTGAATATAAAAAAAAAGTTATAGTTAAATATATTGTATTGTAATGAAATGTATTGTATTGTAATAAATAATAAAATGATAAAATCTTTATTGGTTTTTGTAATTGTTGTACAATTCCGAATCTGCCTCCGTCTTGTATTAAATATCCTTATAAAACGACATTTTTGTTTACGGAAAATGGAGAAGCTGAAATTTGAATTTGTGGTAAAAGCAGCGGCCGATGGTAAATCAAATTTTTTGGCCCTAACCTCAATCTTGACAATTGAAGGAAGAACTTTCATTATGCCAGAGCAATATCAAGATATTATGAAATACCATACAGAATTGTCGAACACCACTGCGCTTAAAAAAGTAAGAAACTCAATCAAACAGAGACACCAAACAAGAAGGGTATGGATAAAAATGGATGAAAAACTATCAGAAATCTATTTAGATGAAGAAGAAAATGTTCAATTCAGAGACTTTTATCTAGAAGAACAAAACCACGAAATGAAATTAACTACTGCAGAGGGAACATATAAGGAAAATATTCAAAGCAACGATTGTAAAAATAGTATGAAAGATTTGTCTGAAAAATTTGTTTTAGAAAAATTTAAAAATGGAAATTCCAATGTAAGACAGTGGATGGAGTTTTTCGAAAATGAATGTGATCGATTGAAAATAGAAACAGATAGTAAAAAAATAGAAATATTAAAATTTTTTATAGAAGGATGCTCTGTAGATTGGTATAGTTCTATGCTCATAAAACACACATTAGATTCACAGTGGATAGAGTGGAAAAGGAGCTTTTGCGAAACATATGCTGATAAGGGATGGCTATCGGTGAAGTATGCATTATCTTTCAAGTATAATAGTGGAGCTCTGTTGGAATATGCTCTCAAAAAAGAGAGAATTCTACTGGAATTGAATAAATCAATTGATACAAAAACACTTATTGACTTAATTGCGACGGGGTTGCCGGACCTGGTAACAGATAGAATAAATAGAGAAAGCCTGAAGACAACTGAAGACCTTTTTAACAACTTAAGAAGCCTGGAACCTTTAATGAGAAGTAGTTACCGCGAAAAGAAGAAAAGTACGTACATAAATTCTAAAGAAAGGCCTCAAGAAAAAACACCCTGCAAAATATGTGAAAAAATTCGAAAGAAGCTTCGCTATCATTCTGAGCAAGTATGCTGGTTCAAAGTAAATGAAAAAAATCATCAGGAAAGAAAGAATGAAGTAAGGTATGTTCATAATTCAGAGATAGAGGCAGAACTTAATGATATAAACCCAAAAAACTAGATATACCACTATTAATTAAAGTAAAACTATTGCTGGAGAATACAACAGAAACAGTTGGAATATACGATTCAGGCTCCAACGTTTCTTTAATAAGCTCAAAACTTTTAAATTAAAAAATAAAAAAAATAAATGCACATAGTACAAATCTACGGACTATTAATGGTGAAAAAAAAAAGGAATGATTAAATTAAGAATTAAAGTATTCGAAATAGAGGAATAAATAGAATTATTTATCATCGATGAAGAAAATTTTAAATATGATATTTTAATTGGACTGAATATGATAAAGAAATTTAGATTACAGCAAGATGAGAACCTAAAAATTATACAAAAAATGGATAATCATAAGAAAAAAAATATAGCTGCAACTAAGAATTATGAGCGAAATAGAAATGTATTTAATGAATATAAAGTAAATCTTGATGAACATATAAATATAGAAAGTTTTGAATTGAATATAAACCACTTAAGCAAAGAACGTCAGTTAAAGATAAGAAAACTTATTGAAAATTATAAAAATATATTTGCGAAAGATAAATATGATACAGGGACGGTAAGACAGTTTGAAGCACGTATTGACTTAAAAGTAGACAAATACTGCAGTAAGAGACCTTATAAATGCTCAATAGAGGATAGAAAAGAAATAGAAAAACAAGTCTCAGAACTGTTGAAGAATAATCTTATTGAGGAGTCGTACAGTCCATTTGCGGCACCAGTAACTTTAGCTTATAAGAAAGAAGATGGTAAAAGAACAAGACTTTGTATAGATTTCAGAGAATTGAATAAGATTGTAATTCCTCAGTCACAACCTTTTCCCCTAATTGAGGACCTCGTGGATAAAACAAGGAATTGTAAATATTTTACAACACTGGATATTAACTCCGCATTTTGGGCAATTCCACTAAGAATTGAAGATAGACAAAAAACAGCATTTGTAACCCAAGAAGGTCATTTTCAATGGACTTGCTTACCTTTTGGTTTGAAAACATCGCCAGCAATTTTTCAACGAATATTGAGCAATATTATGAGAAAACACAAACTTGCAGATTTTGCGGTCAATTATATAGATGATATTTTGATTTTTTCAAACTCTTTCGAAGAACATATCATACACTTGCAGAAACTATTATATTCTATTATGGAAGAAGGCTTCAGATTAAAGTTATCAAAATGCAATTTTGCTGCAAATTCCGTAAAGTATTTAGGCCATATTATAGAAAATAACTCTATAAGCCCGTTAAAAGATAATTTGATTTCAATAAAAAATTTTCCTGTTCCGACTACCTCAAAGCAAGTTCGGCAACTTCTAGGAAAAATTAATTTTTATAATAAATACATAGAAAGGAGCTCAATAATATTAGATCCACTGCACAATTTATTAAGAAAAGGAACAAAATTTAATTGGTCAAAGGAATGTAATGAGTCATTTGAACATGTGAAAAGATTGCTTTGTGAAAAACCAATCTTAACAATTTTCGACAAAAATTTGCCAATATACATTTACACAGATGCTAGCATTGAAGGTGTCGGTGCAATTTTAAAGCAACCACAGGAAAATGGTGAAATTAAACCTGTTGCTTATTTTTCAAAAAAATTAAATGCTAATCAAAAAAGGAAGAAAGCTGTTTATTTAGAATGCTTAGCGATAAAGGAAGCTATTAAATACTGGCAATATAGGCTTTTAGGAACAAAGTTTACAGTTTTCTGTGATCATAAGCCGCTTGAAAATATGAATATCAAGGCTAGGACTGATGAAGAACTAGGTCTCACAATTATAATAAGCAGATATTTGATAAACACAGAAAATATGTTGATTTTCAGATAGGAGACTTGGTTTATATAGAGAGTGGTAATAAATTGAATAGAAGAAAAATGGATGAACTGCGAGTTGGACCATATAAAATAGTAGAAAAAATTTCAAATTCGATATACAAAATAAACACGGGGCATAAAGAGTCGGAACTCAACTACTTCCACATCACAAAATTAATTCCTACTCCAGTTTTTGAATATCCTGAAAACGAAAAAGAAGAAAAAAGACAAAGTAAGATAAAGGAAATAAATAAATAAAAATTTAAATTTTTTTCTTAGAGGGGGAGATGTAAAGAAATTTAATAATGAATTCCTTTATTTAAACATCTGACATATTATAAGAAGGCATGGAATTGGAATTCTGGAAAAAGGAACAGCTGTTTGAGAAAAGAAGCTATTAAATAATTTTACAGAAATTTAATTCAGGAATTGACATTGATTTATAAACTTTAAATGTCGTTTCTTTAATTACAGGTGAATATAAAAAAAAGTTATAGTTAAATATATTGTATTGTAATGAAATGTATTGTATTGTAATAAATAATAAAATGATAAAATCTTTAATTACAGAGAAACACAGTTTGGTTTTTATAATTGTTGTACAATTCCGAATCTGCCTCCGTCTTATATTAAATATCCTTATATATATATATATACATATATTCTTTATTTTATTGTCATTTAAAATAAATGGAAATTGTATTCTTTCAATAGAAAAATTGTTACACAGGGGTGTCATAGAAACCAATAACTGAAATTCCTTCCGACAACAAAACACACAACGTGATAACCACCTTCCAAGACCTGAACGTATGAACATCAATAGCATTGAAATCATAATTAAAATGAAGACGAAAATTTTTAATCTTTCGCCTTAAGAAGCTTCCATATCATTATAAAAGTCAAAACTAAAGTTGGACACCTCAAACTAATAATATATTCAGCTGCAACCAACTCCATTTTAAGTCCTCATACAGGACTGAAGATTTTTTTTGTAATCAACACCCTCTTTGTATAAATCCTTTTATTACAAGACTTGCCTTAAATTTTTTTTCACGCTAAAATTTATTTATTGTATCTTCAAATAACTGAACTAACAATAAGTATTCAAATCTTAAATATATATATATATATATATATATATACACTAGAGCCCCGACTTGCGTCGTCCCGATTTGCGTCGTTTCGATTTGCGTCGCTTTTTAAAAACTGGAAAATTTCGATTTGCGTCGTTGCAATTTCAAGTTGCGTCGTTTTGACCCCGATTTGCATCGTTTTGATTTCGATTTGCGTCGTTTTGATTTCGATTTGAGTCGATTAAAATTGGTAAATTGTTTACTACAGCATTGTGGATTACCACTTTTAGCATTTGTAGTGCCTGATATAGCATCTTTTCTGTCTTAGCATTTTTACAACTTCTGGCCTGTACATTAAGAAGTTTTCAAATTGCGTAAAATAAGGTGAATTCCATTTTCTTTGTTATATAATTGGTGCTAAGTCGATTTTGAGTCGATTAAAATTGGTAAATTGTTTACTACAGCATTGTGGATTACCACTTTTAGCATTTGTAGTGCCTGATATAGCATCTTTTCTGTCTTAGCATTTTTACAACTTCTGGCCTGTACATTAAGAAGTTTTCAAATTGCGTAAAATAAGGTGAATTCCATTTTCTTTGTTATATAATTGGTGCTAAGAACAGCTGTCTGGTTATGGTAAGAATTTAGCGTGTTATTTGTCAAAATCGTCTGAAGAGAGCTCAATGTAAGCTAAATAAATTAAAATTTTGTAATGTATCTACTTTTTATGAATATACGTACATATATACACATGTAAATGAATTTAATTTTTATTGTTTTTTATTAATTTATTGTTTTATTTCTTTATAATAATTATAAACATGTGTTGAAGTAAATGAAATAAATAAAAATGTATTCATACTTCAAAAATAAATATTTTTTTGCTTTTTTGAATATTTTCCCCAATAAATTAATTTTCAGTGCATTTATATAGAAAAATGTGATTCGATTTGCGTCGTTCCGATTTGCGTCGCGTTTTTCCGGTCCCCATTAACGACGCAAGTCGGGGCTCTAGTGTATATATATATATATATATATATATATATATATATATATATATATATATATATATATATATATATATATATATATATATATATATATATATATATATATAATTGTTAGGCCCAACCAGTGTCAGACATAAACTTAGTGATAGTAATTAATAATACATAAATGTAGTGTTAAGCACAAAAATATTTTCAAAAACTTTCATCTGGAGTGCGGCGTATTAAAGCCGTAGTGTCCCTCTTTTTCAAGCGGATGTGTCCAGTAAAGTTCAAGATATTACGAGCAAGGGGGTTAGGATGGGACTCGAGTTTTGTTAAATATTTGCCTGCATATTTTGCAATTTCTGCAGTCACAAGTGGCATATTTAAATCACGATGTAAAATTGAATTTTTCATTTACCAAGGAGCCGATGTTATTAACCTTAAAATTTTGTTTTGCATTCGTTGTATTCTCTCTACATTGGAAGCTGAAGCAGTGCCTCATAGCTGAATTCCGTAACACCATATGGGTTTCAAAAGCGACTTGTATATTAAAAGGTTACAATCTAGACTGAGGGTAGAATTTCTACCAATCAGCCAGTGTATCTGGGTTAATTTAAGCTTCATATATGTTAGCTTAGAGTCAATGTGGTGTTTCCATGTAAGCAGTCGGTCAAGATGTATACCAAGGTATTTCACCTGTGAATGTTGAGGAACAACTTGATTGTTGATTCGAGTGGGGGAACAAGTGTCTCTTCGTAGGGTAAATGTGATATGAACGCACTTTTGTTCATTTACTTTTATTCTCCATAAGTTCAACCACAGCTCCAACAGGTTAATATGTTCCTGAAGATATCGGGATGCCTCGTGAGGGTTTTCATGCATACTAAGGCAGGCTGTATCATCGGCAAAAGTAGAAGTGAGGATATTACTGCTCAAAGGCATATCACAGGTATAAATCAAATACAAAACTTGCCCCAGTATACTCCCCTGCGGCACCCCAGATGAGATAGTTTCGGGCACACTCACAAAGTCTCCTTCCACGACAGTGAACTTCCGGGCAAGAATGTAACTTTCCAAAAGATTTACAATGTTTATTGGTAGATATGTCTTCAATTTTAGAATTAGGCCTTCATGCCACACTTTAGCAAATGCCTGAGAAACATCAATAAAGAAGAAGAACAATAATTTCTTTCTTCAAATGTTCTTCTTATGAAATGAACCAATCTATGACATTGTTCAATGGTGCTATGCTGACTTCTAAAACCAAATTGATGGTTCGGTATGCATCCATTATCAGCTAGAATTGGGGACAATTTTGTCATGAGAAGTTTTTCGAAGAGCTTTGAAATTGTTGACAGCAAACTTATTGGCCTATATGACTCAGCCTTAGTAAGATCTTTACCCGCCTTTGGAACCATTTTGAGCATGGCAAGTTTCCCGCTGTGTGGGTAATACTCCAGTCGTAAAATGCCATTAAAAATGAATAACAGGATTCTAATAGCAATTCGAGGCAACTGCATCAGCATCTTGTTACTAATTCCATCAATACCTGGGGCCTTCTTTGGATTGGTTTCAGCAATTAGTTTTTGTACATCAAGCATCCTAAACTTTATGGGTCGAGGGTGTAGAGCAACTACGCTCGGCAAATCAACAGCACCAGTACATGTGTTTGGGGTAAATACGTTTTTTAAATGACCAGCAAATATTTTACCTTTTTCAGTATTAGTTCTTGCCCAACCTCCGGTAGAAGTGCGCAGGGGTGGTTTAGACTCAACGGGTGTTTTAAGTATTTTAGCAGCGCGCCACAAGGAGTAATTAGATGCTGCTGTGACATCGAGACCTTCCAAATAGTTCTTAAGAGAAGCAGATTTTTCAGATGCAAGCAACTCTTGGAGTCGTTTAGTGCATTCTCTAAGTCTGATTTTATGTTGTGGTGATCTGTGCTGTTGCCATTCCCTTCTAGCTCTTCTTTTTTCACATACGAGACGTTCAGTATCCGCAGAATAAATTCTATTAAACCCAGTCTGCGCATGGGAGGTAGTGGCATGTTTAGCAGCCTGTTTAATATTCTCGGTAAGATTGGCAATGTTAAGTTCAATATCATCGGGA
The DNA here is from genome assembly GCA_963681545.1 of Germaria angustata. Lineage (NCBI taxonomy): Eukaryota > Metazoa > Arthropoda > Insecta > Diptera > Tachinidae > Germaria > Germaria angustata. The sequence continues at coordinate 92,260,147 of OY812998.1, forward strand.
GTTCTAAGCCTGATGTTTACCGTACAATGACTACTGAGATATTTTTTGAACCCCAGCCAGTTAACACGATTTATCATCTCTTAGTGGGCTACAAATTGTAACGATCGTAGGAGAGTGATCGCAGGAGAGATCATGTGAAGCTTCAACATGAATTAAATCCCTAGGGATATTTTTCATGACCCCAAAATCTATAACATCTGGAATTTTTTGTATGTCAGTACGCCAGTAAGTGGGCTCCCCGCTAGAAATGACATCTAAACCCATTTTTGAAATTGTGTTGAACAATGCTCGACCTCTAGGTGTAATAAAACACGATCCCCAGAACGTATGTTTTGCATTGTAGTCTCCAGCTGCTACGAAGCAAGGGCCAAGGGTTTTGTAAAAATTCTCGTATTGATCCTCAGAGATTGAAAATCTGGGAGGGGAGTAAATTGATGATATCACAAGATTTGAATAAAAATTATCGATGCAAATATTTGTTGCTTGTAGATAGTCTTCACAAGTGTTCTCAAGAATATAGTGCTGGAGTCTTGACTTTGTTGGAACTGCTGATCCTCCGCATGCTCTTTCTCTCGGCCCCTTTTTATCATATAAGGTGTAGCCATTAATTTTAAAAAGGCTTCTCGGAGTCAAATGAGTCTCAGATACCAACATTACATCAATATTTTTTGCCGTGAGGAAGTGCTCAAGTGCATTTTTATGTTGGCCAATGCCGTTTGCGTTCCAGAAACATACTTTTAACGTTTTCATGGCTTGTTAACTAATGCCTTAAATTTATCAAAGCTTTTATTTGGATTCATTTTACTTTATATAAACATTTCGAAGGAAGAGTATTGGCACCTTTTGGTAAGGAGTCCATAACCCACGTTTTACTTTCTTGATGTGACTTCATTTATAACCGCATAGCTTCTTTACATTGTGAATTTTGTTTTCCATTACTTGTCTCATCATATATGTATAAGAGAATTAACTATTCCGTGCACAAAGTTTTTAAAGTACATGACATAGACTTCATATTTTGAGTTTGAAATCAATGTTCGATCTTGTAATCGTTTCGAAATTGGTTTCAGTTCCTCGTCTTTTCACATGGTGTCTTTCCTACATTAATTCCTCAGTAACCAAAGAGCTACGATTCTCAAGAATTTCATGTACAGAAATGTCATCTTGAATTCCATCAGAAGAACTTCTTTGATTTTCTTCCGATATTTCATTTGTATCTGTATTATGATCTTAAATAAAATCATTTTTATCATTTAAAAACTACTGATTATTAACTACTAATGAAACACTCGGAGTATATTGATTCGTTTTGTATTTGTACAACATTTTTATTATTTTTGGTAATTCTTACCCAACAGTCTTTTATATTTTCATTAAATTAACATCTCTAGAAAATATAAAGTTTCTGTATTAATTCGGTAACCTTCATCCTCATCGTATTCAATTAGATAGCTTTTCACTGCTTTAGGGTCCATTTTAGCCCTCTTGGAATATGAGCAAAGCCTTCACATCCAATAATTCATAGGTGTTTTATTCTTGGCTTATTATTAAGCCAACATTCAAAAGGACTTTTACAAGCAATAGAAGACTTTTTAGTGCATAAATTTATGTTTCCACCAACTCTGGCCAGGCCAGGTCAGGAAAATCTGCATCTTTTTTAGAATGTATAAATGTCCTACGAATTTCTATAACAGTTCTATTTCCTCTTTCGCTTGCACCATTTTATTAAGGTATAAACGCGCAGTAAGCCAATGTTTTACTCCATACTTGTTCAATATCATACGCGCATCATGATTACAAAACTCTCCTCTATTATCCGCAAGGGACTCTTTAACTAAAAGACCTTGAGCTCTTGATAAATTTAACGTATTTTCGAGAACTTTTGACTTTTGTTTGAGTAAGTAACTAAAACGATATTTAATAAATGCGTCTCTAAATATTACTAAGTACCTTTTGCTATTAAATGATTCTAAAAATGCACCACATATATCCGCGGAAATGAGTTTTACTATTTTTCCAAAAGGAGCTCGATGTGCCATTCCGATTAAACGGGTTTCACAAATATTATTATGTACAATATAATCAATTTCAATATTTATTATGTACTATATACTTGGCTCACCATTGACAATTTGATGCATTCTGAGAACCATCAAACTTCTGGCTTTCTTCTGAATTTCCAAAGTTTCCCTGAAACATACAAAGTTGTGTTGACGTGTCATCGAAAGATTTCTCCTCATTTTTAGAAAGTAACATCAAACTAAATTTAAATGTTTCAAATTGATTCGGCAATATTTGCAAAGTTTTGACTTCAAAGCGTTCCATGTGTTGGCAGCAGACTCTTGATCCATAATTTTTTTCTTAATTTCGTCGCTAAATGCACTTATTACCATATATTATGCATAACTGTAAGCCTTTCTATAAAGATCTTCTTTATAATTAATATTGAAAATTTATTCTTTTGGGATATTCTCCCCAACTAATTGTTAAAAACCATTAAGAGTTTTAAAAAAATATTTTGTTTTTTGTGGCTTTACCTGTTCATATGAGGACATTTCATTGGTTGCTAAACCAAATCGACAGCGCTTAAAGTTCACTGACGATTTTGTTTAGCGAACAATGAAATGTCGGCATATAAGGCCACAAAAAACAAACCATTTTTTTTAAAGATCTTTCTTTATTTTACATTCTTTTCGAACTTCTGAACTTGCATATAATACTAATATTTGAACACTTATTGTTGAGGTGAATTCACCCATTCGTTCTGATCGTTCCTATCGCTTTTTTATATGTAGTTTGGCGTCTCTATTTTTGAGAGAGAGAGAGAGAGTAAATTTAATGGGGAACAATTTTTGCTTGAATTGGTTTAATTTTAATCAGGGATACGCAAAACAAGGGCGCCGCGCCAATGCTTACGCTCTTTTTTTGTGTACATGTGCACACGTATTGCAGAGAAATAAAAAACATAAATCAGTCTCACTCGAGCACTAAAACACGATGGACGTGTTACGCTTGTTGTTAGAAATTAGCGTTGCCATATGCAAAAAGTGAGATCCCCAGAAATTCATATGAAATTAACCTGAGGAAATACTAGTTCTTATGAACAAAATTTTTATGAGAAAATGGAGATTTAAGATTTCAAATTTAGGTATGACATGAAAATGTCAGATCTGGCAATAGTGATTCTTTATGTGTGTTTGTGAGGGCAAACAAAATGTTTATATGTATTTTTGCCTATCGCTGATTTTAATAATCGTCCGGAACGAATTGAACTGTGCTGCCAGATAAAATTGAAATGAGCTGAGACATCATATTATATGTACATATGTATGTATAATAATATACAGATTATATTTGTAAACTTTTTATATTTATTTAACAAAATAGCTATTAGAACATGCACTCGACTTTTATTCATTTGTATATTTTTATTTTATAAAAATTTATTTAATTTAGAACACATCAAATTGCAATCATCTGCCACTGTGCTGCCTGCTTGTAAAAGTAGCATGCATTATTTACAGAGTTGTTCCATATGGTAGCTTTGTTTCTCCAGAGCATTTGTTGGATGTGGGTGAATCTCTTGTGAGCAAACTCTCAGTAAACTAAAATTGTCTCTTTAGTGCAATTTACAGTGAAGTCAAAATATATGGTATGTATAATATATAAACGCTCAAGGGACATTATGGATTTTATAAAAGAGCAGTATACATTACATATTTTGGAGACAAATGTAAGATTCCCTAAAGTCCACTTCTTGAGCAAGCATATAGATCTTCAAGCTAAAAGAGCGAATTGCAGAAAGCCGCAATAGATGAAATCGAGTTCAGCCCAAAAAATTATATTAATACCGTTGCGACCGTTAATTTTTCTTAAATTGAATTCTTATTAAATACATAGACATACATACGTATGTACATATTTCCAAATGTTATATTTTTAGTATTTGTTGTTATAAACGTAGTAACACATGTTTTGTAAAAATGACAAGTTCTTACGATTAGAAACCTGTCATCGACGGATAGATGGGTACGTCAGTAAAAATAAGGGGGAATTTAAAAAAGCACTACTTCAAATAAAATGTTTGTAATTGTCATGAGAGGGCCGAAAAATAAAACATTTTATTGTGGTTATGGAAGACAAAAATAAATTGAAAAAAATGTCTAATAGTGCTTATGTTTAACTGTACTGACCTTCGTATACCAGTAGGTAGTGTACTAGACTCGTAGTGCGAAGGTCCCAGGTTCGAATCCTACCGCAGAACTCTAGCAGTTTGTGTTTGATAACTAAAGGGAGCACACAACAAGCCTTCACTGGCTTGTATGTATGACATGGTCTACCACACCCCTCCAATAAACCTAACCTAATCTAACCTATGTTTAACTGTCATTCAGAGAGAAAGAGAAAGACCTTCAGAAATAATAATTTCAAAATTTTTAAAATATTGGTTATAGTAGCTATGCCCTACTCTAAGCACATAAGTGATACACTTATAGGTTCGCAGGTATTTGAAGCATTTATTCTGATCAGTATTGCGGTTTTTTACTTCTGACTTGTAAAATTTCTAACCGCAGAATCTATAGAAAACGTGAAAATAATGCTTCTGCTTCTGTTAGATGCAAGGTCAGGTGACAAAGTTTCATCATCTGTGTTGGCATAGTGTTGGTAGGAACAAAATAGAAAAACAATAAAAAGTAAAAAATTGCTTTATAAATTTGTTGTATTTAATAAGAAATAAGTAAATGAATTCTTTATTATAAACAAAAATTTAAGAAAAGCTGCAGCTGAGAATGCTAAGAGGCCGTGTCAAATGGACGTTTGAAAGTGAGAACTATAAATCGTCTGTGAGTTGGCACTTTCGACATACATGGAAGTTACGTATGGGTCGCAAAGTAGAAACTAAACCATCTAAAATCGCCTAAAAAAGTAAGGGTATAGAACACGCGGCCTGTCTTTGAAACTTTTAAAGCTTTAAAAACAGCACGTTACACACCTCACTTTAGACTTTTTCCAGTCAGTTATTTGTTTTTTATTTGCTCACTTATTAAAGACATTCATCGAAATGGATAGTTAAAATGCTTTGCTGCAAGATTATTTGATTTTTCTTTAGAATTTGCTTAATTAATTTTGAGTGTAGTGCATATATATAATTCACGAAGAAAAAAATGTAACAGAACTCATATAAAGCTTGAAAGGGTTCAAAGTTGCTGATATTTTTGCGAAGAACGAGTTTATGCACTTACTTTATGCAAATGCTACGAGACAGTGTGTAAAAGTCAACAACTGGGCCAGAAAACAAAATTCTATACTTGAATATAAAAGTCATTTAACCGACATTGCTAACCGAAACATAAGTACCGATATTTACTCTTCGTGATGCAAGAAACTTACTGCTGAGTGGTGGTGCTCGTGGACGGAATGACCACTGCACGTGACAGGTGTCAGATTTGAGCAACAAGAGATTTGCCAACATTAGTTTAGGTAAAATTTTTATTTTATATAATAAACGTAAGTTGGAGAATAGACTCATTTCCAGTGCTCTGATATATGTATTTATATATAAGTACATAACTTGCCTGCTGAAGTTAGTGCGTCGCAAATTCAACTGATGGAACTCACACAGCAATTACGCGATCTTGTATTTTGTAGCGATAAGGATTTTTTAATAATTAATGTAGACTCTCAGGTATCGGAATTAAAATTAATCACTTGTTAGGCATATAAACGGTTTGTGAAATCGCGTCTAAACTCCATCAAACATGTACAATGGTGACAGGGACTTTCCGAAAATCATAACTTAACTAGAAAATACAAAATTATGCACCTTTCCTAGATCTCCTTTCAAACGCTATTTCTTAAGACCAAATTTATCAAATTTTCATTAATTGAAATCAGTATTAAAAATCAACATAGCAAATAGTAAATAATAGCTTCGATCATCCTGTACGTATCATGAACTCGTACATTTTTTTCCACTAATTTTTATTTATTGTATCTTCAGAACTGAACTAACAATAAGTGTTCAAATCTTAAATATAGATATAATAATTAGGCCCAACCAGTGTCGGACATAAACTTAGTGACAGTAATTAATAATACATAAATGTGTTAAGCACAAAAATATTCAAAAAATTCCATCTGAAGTGTGGCGTATTAAGGCCGTAGTATCTCTCTTTTTTAAGCGGATGTGTCCAGGAAGGTTCAAGATATTACGAGCAAGGGGATTAGGATGGAACTCGAGTTTTGTTAAATATTTGCCTGCATATTTTGCAACTTCAGCGGTCACAAGTGGCATATTTAAATCACGATGTAAAATTGAATTTTTCATGTACCATGGAGCCAATGTTATTAACCTTAAAATTTTGTTTTGCATTCGTTGGATTCGCTCTACATTGGAAGCTGAAGCAGTGCCCCATAGCTGAATTCCGTAACACCATATGGGTTTCAAAAGCGACTTGTATATTAAAAGTTTACAATCCAAACTGAGTGTTGAATTTTTACCAATCAGCCAATGTATCTGGGTTAATTTAAGTCTTATTTGTGTCAGCTAAGAGTCAATGTGGTGTTTCCATGTAAGCCGTCGGTCAAGGTGTATACCAAGTATTTCACCTGTGAATGATGAGGAACAACTTGATTGTTGATTCGAATGAGGGAACAAGTCTCTCTTCGTAGGGTAAATGTGACATGAACACACTTCATTTACTTTTATTCTCCATAAGTTCAACCACGGTTCCAACAGGTTAATATGTTCCTGAAGATATCGGGATGCCTCGTGAGGATTTTCATGCATACAAAGGCAGGCTGTATCATCGACAAAAGTAGAAGTGAGGATATTACTGCTCAAAGGCATGTCACACGTATAAATCAAATATAAAACTGGCCCCAGTATACTACCCTGTGGCACACCGGATGAGATAGTTTCGGGCACACTCATGAAGTCTCCTTCCACAATAGTGAATTTCCGGGCAAGAATATAACTTTCCAATATATTTACAATGTTTATTGGCAGACATGTCTTCAATTTTACAATTAGGCCTTCATGCCACCCTTTATCAAATGCCTGAGAGACATCAATAAATAGGGAAGAACAATACTTTTTTTCTTCAAATGCTCTTCTTATGAAATGGACCAATCTATGAGTTTGTTCAATGGTGCTATGCTGACTTCTAAAACCAAATTGATGGTCCGGTATGCACCCATTATCAGTTAGAATTGGGGACAATTTTGTCATGAGCAGCTTTTCGAAGAGCTTTGAAATTGTTGACAGTAAACTTATTGGCCTATAAGACTCAGCCTTGGTAAGATCTTTGCCCGCCTTTGGAATCATTTTGACCATGGCAAGTTTCCAGCTGTGTGGATAATACTCCAGTCGTAAAATGCCATTAAAAATGAATAGCAGGATTCTAATAGCAATACGAGGCAACTTCATCAGCATCTTGTTACTAATTCCATCAATACCCGGAGCCTTCTTCTGACTGGATTCAGCAATTAGTTTTTGTACATCACGCATCTTAAACTTTATGGGTCGAGGGGGTAGAGCAACTACACTCGGCTAATCAACAGCACCAGTACATGTGTTTGGGGTAAATACGTTTTTTAAATGACCAGCCAATATTTTACCTTTTTCAGTATTGGTTCTTGCCCAACCTCCGGTAGAAGTGCGCAGAAGTGGTTTAGACTCAATGGGTGTTTTAAGTTTTTTAGCAGCGCGCCATAAGGAGTAATTAGATGCTGCTGTGACATCGAGACCTTCCAGATAGTTCTTAAGAGAAGCAGATTTTTCAAATGCAAGCAACTCTTGGAGTCGTTTAGTGCATTCTCTAAGTCTGATTTTATGTTGGGGTGATCTGTGCTGTTGCCATTCCCTTCTAGCTCCTCTTTTTTCACATACGAGACGTTCAATATCCGCAGAATAAATTCTATTAAACCCAGTCTGCGGATAGGAAGTAGTGGCATGTTTAACAGCCTGTTTAATATTTTCAGTAACATTGGCAATGTTATATTCAATATCATCGGAAGTTCTTAGCATGATGTTCTCCGTACAATGACTACTGAGATATTTTTTGAACCCCAGCCAATTAACACGATTTATCACCTTCACATATAGGTGAGGTAAGTCACTTCTTAGAGGGGTACAAATTATAAAGATCGTTGGAGAGTGATCAGAGGAGAGATCATGAGAAGCTTCAACATGAATTAGATCCCTTGAGATATTTTCCATGACGCCAAAATCTATAACATCTGGAATTTTTTGTATGTCAGTAGGCCAGTAAGTGGGCTCCCCGCTCGAAATGACGTCCAAGCCCATTTTTGAAATTGTGTTGAACAACGCTCGACCTCTAGGTGTAATAAGACGCGATCCCCAGAACGTATGTTTTGCATTGTAGTCCCCAGCTGCTACGAAACAAGGGCCAAGAGTTTTGTAAAAATTCTCGTATTGATCCTCAGAGATTGAAAATCTGTAAGGGGAGTAAATTGATGATATCACAAGATTTGAATAAAAATTATCGATGCAAATATTTGTTGCTTGTAGATAGTCTTCACAAGTGTTCTCAAGAATATAGTGCTGGAGTCTTGACATTATTAGAATAGCTGATCCTCCGCATGCTCTTCCTCTCGGGCCCTTTTTATCATATAAGGTGTAGCCATTAATTTTAAAAAGGCTTCTCGGAGTCAAATGAGTCTCAGATACCAACATTACATCAATATTTTTTGCCGTGAGGAAGTGCTCAAGTGCATTTTTATGTTGGCCAATGCCGTTTGCGTTCCAGAAACATACTTTTAACGTTTTCATGGCTTGTTAACTAATGCCTTAAATTTATCAAAGCTTTTATTTGGATTCATTTTACTTTATATAAACATTTCGAAGGAAGAGTATTGGCACCTTTTGGTAAGGAGTCCATAACCCACGTTTTACTTTCTTGATGTGACTTCATTTATAACCGCATAGCTTCTTTACATTGTGAATTTTGTTTTCCATTACTTGTCTCATCATATATGTATAAGAGAATTAACTATTCCGTGCACAAAGTTTTTAAAGTACATGACATAGACTTCATATTTTGAGTTTGAAATCAATGTTCGATCTTGTAATCGTTTCGAAATTGGTTTCAGTTCCTCGTCTTTTCACATGGTGTCTTTCCTACATTAATTCCTCAGTAACCAAAGAGCTACGATTCTCAAGAATTTCATGTACAGAAATGTCATCTTGAATTCCATCAGAAGAACTTCTTTGATTTTCTTCCGATATTTCATTTGTATCTGTATTATGATCTTAAATAAAATCATTTTTATCATTTAAAAACTACTGATTATTAACTACTAATGAAACACTCGGAGTATATTGATTCGTTTTGTATTTGTACAACATTTTTATTATTTTTGGTAATTCTTACCCAACAGTCTTTTATATTTTCATTAAATTAACATCTCTAGAAAATATAAAGTTTCTGTATTAATTCGGTAACCTTCATCCTCATCGTATTCAATTAGATAGCTTTTCACTGCTTTAGGGTCCATTTTAGCCCTCTTGGAATATGAGCAAAGCCTTCACATCCAATAATTCATAGGTGTTTTATTCTTGGCTTATTATTAAGCCAACATTCAAAAGGACTTTTACAAGCAATAGAAGACTTTTTAGTGCATAAATTTATGTTTCCACCAACTCTGGCCAGGCCAGGTCAGGAAAATCTGCATCTTTTTTAGAATGTATAAATGTCCTACGAATTTCTATAACAGTTCTATTTCCTCTTTCGCTTGCACCATTTTATTAAGGTATAAACGCGCAGTAAGCCAATGTTTTACTCCATACTTGTTCAATATCATACGCGCATCATGATTACAAAACTCTCCTCTATTATCCGCAAGGGACTCTTTAACTAAAAGACCTTGAGCTCTTGATAAATTTAACGTATTTTCGAGAACTTTTGACTTTTGTTTGAGTAAGTAACTAAAACGATATTTAATAAATGCGTCTCTAAATATTACTAAGTACCTTTTGCTATTAAATGATTCTAAAAATGCACCACATATATCCGCGGAAATGAGTTTTACTATTTTTCCAAAAGGAGCTCGATGTGCCATTCCGATTAAACGGGTTTCACAAATATTATTATGTACAATATAATCAATTTCAATATTTATTATGTACTATATACTTGGCTCACCATTGACAATTTGATGCATTCTGAGAACCATCAAACTTCTGGCTTTCTTCTGAATTTCCAAAGTTTCCCTGAAACATACAAAGTTGTGTTGACGTGTCATCGAAAGATTTCTCCTCATTTTTAGAAAGTAACATCCAACTAAATTTAAATGTTTCAAATTGATTCGGCAATATTTGCAAAGTTTTGACTTCAAAGCGTTCCATGTGTTGGCAGCAGACTCTTGATCCATAATTTTTTTCTTAATTTCGTCGCTAAATGCACTTATTACCATATATTATGCATAACTGTAAGCCTTTCTATAAAGATCTTCTTTATAATTAATATTGAAAATTTATTCTTTTGGGATATTCTCCCCAACTAATTGTTAAAAACCATTAAGAGTTTTAAAAAAATATTTTGTTTTTTGTGGCTTTACCTGTTCATATGAGGACATTTCATTGGTTGCTAAACCAAATCGACAGCGCTTAAAGTTCACTGACGATTTTGTTTAGCGAACAATGAAATGTCGGCATATAAGGCCACAAAAAACAAACCATTTTTTTTAAAGATCTTTCTTTATTTTACATTCTTTTCGAACTTCTGAACTTGCATATAATACTAATATTTGAACACTTATTGTTGAGGTGAATTCACCCATTCGTTCTGATCGTTCCTATCGCTTTTTTATATGTAGTTTGGCGTCTCTATTTTTGAGAGAGAGAGAGAGTAAATTTAATGGGGAACAATTTTTGCTTGAATTGGTTTAATTTTAATCAGGGATACGCAAAACAAGGGCGCCGCGCCAATGCTTACGCTCTTTTTTTGTGTACATGTGCACACGTATTGCAGAGAAATAAAAAACATAAATCAGTCTCACTCGAGCACTAAAACACGATGGACGTGTTACGCTTGTTGTTAGAAATTAGCGTTGCCATATGCAAAAAGTGAGATCCCCAGAAATTCATATGAAATTAACCTGAGGAAATACTAGTTCTTATGAACAAAATTTTTATGAGAAAATGGAGAGTTAAGATTTCAAATTTAGGTATGACATGAAAATGTCAGATCTGGCAATAGTGATTCTTTATGTGTGTTTGTGAGGGCAAACAAAATGTTTATATGTATTTTTGCCTATCGCTGATTTTAATAATCGTCCGGAACGAATTGAACTGTGCTGCCAGATAAAATTGAAATGAGCTGAGACATCATATTATATGTACATATGTATGTATAATAATATACAGATTATATTTGTAAACTTTTTATATTTATTTAACAAAATAGCTATTAGAACATGCACTCGACTTTTATTCATTTGTATATTTTTATTTTATAAAAATTTATTTAATTTAGAACACATCAAATTGCAATCATCTGCCACTGTGCTGCCTGCTTGTAAAAGTAGCATGCATTATTTACAGAGTTGTTCCATATGGTAGCTTTGTTTCTCCAGAGCATTTGTTGGATGTGGGTGAATCTCTTGTGAGCAAACTCTCAGTAAACTAAAATTGTCTCTTTAGTGCAATTTACAGTGAAGTCAAAATATATGGTATGTATAATATATAAACGCTCAAGGGACATTATGGATTTTATAAAAGAGCAGTATACATTACATATTTTGGAGACAAATGTAAGATTCCCTAAAGTCCACTTCTTGAGCAAGCATATAGATCTTCAAGCTAAAAGAGCGAATTGCAGAAAGCCGCAATAGATGAAATCGAGTTCAGCCCAAAAAATTATATTAATACCGTTGCGACCGTTAATTTTTCTTAAATTGAATTCTTATTAAATACATAGACATACATACGTATGTACATATTTCCAAATGTTATATTTTTAGTATTTGTTGTTATAAACGTAGTAACACATGTTTTGTAAAAATGACAAGTTCTTACGATTAGAAACCTGTCATCGACGGATAGATGGGTACGTCAGTAAAAATAAGGGGGAATTTAAAAAAGCACTACTTCAAATAAAATGTTTGTAATTGTCATGAGAGGGCCGAAAAATAAAACATTTTATTGTGGTTATGGAAGACAAAAATAAATTGAAAAAAATGTCTAATAGTGCTTATGTTTAACTGTACTGACCTTCGTATACCAGTAGGTAGTGTACTAGACTCGTAGTGCGAAGGTCCCAGGTTCGAATCCTACCGCAGAACTCTAGCAGTTTGTGTTTGATAACTAAAGGGAGCACACAACAAGCCTTCACTGGCTTGTATGTATGACATGGTCTACCACACCCCTCCAATAAACCTAACCTAATCTAACCTATGTTTAACTGTCATTCAGAGAGAAAGAGAAAGACCTTCAGAAATAATAATTTCAAAATTTTTAAAATATTGGTTATAGTAGCTATGCCCTACTCTAAGCACATAAGTGATACACTTATAGGTTCGCAGGTATTTGAAGCATTTATTCTGATCAGTATTGCGGTTTTTTACTTCTGACTTGTAAAATTTCTAACCGCAGAATCTATAGAAAACGTGAAAATAATGCTTCTGCTTCTGTTAGATGCAAGGTCAGGTGACAAAGTTTCATCATCTGTGTTGGCATAGTGTTGGTAGGAACAAAATAGAAAAACAATAAAAAGTAAAAAATTGCTTTATAAATTTGTTGTATTTAATAAGAAATAAGTAAATGAATTCTTTATTATAAACAAAAATTTAAGAAAAGCTGCAGCTGAGAATGCTAAGAGGCCGTGTCAAATGGACGTTTGAAAGTGAGAACTATAAATCGTCTGTGAGTTGGCACTTTCGACATACATGGAAGTTACGTATGGGTCGCAAAGTAGAAACTAAACCATCTAAAATCGCCTAAAAAAGTAAGGGTATAGAACACGCGGCCTGTCTTTGAAACTTTTAAAGCTTTAAAAACAGCACGTTACACACCTCACTTTAGACTTTTTCCAGTCAGTTATTTGTTTTTTATTTGCTCACTTATTAAAGACATTCATCGAAATGGATAGTTAAAATGCTTTGCTGCAAGATTATTTGATTTTTCTTTAGAATTTGCTTAATTAATTTTGAGTGTAGTGCATATATATAATTCACGAAGAAAAAAATGTAACAGAACTCATATAAAGCTTGAAAGGGTTCAAAGTTGCTGATATTTTTGCGAAGAACGAGTTTATGCACTTACTTTATGCAAATGCTACGAGACAGTGTGTAAAAGTCAACAACTGGGCCAGAAAACAAAATTCTATACTTGAATATAAAAGTCATTTAACCGACATTGCTAACCGAAACATAAGTACCGATATTTACTCTTCGTGATGCAAGAAACTTACTGCTGAGTGGTGGTGCTCGTGGACGGAATGACCACTGCACGTGACAGGTGTCAGATTTGAGCAACAAGAGATTTGCCAACATTAGTTTAGGTAAAATTTTTATTTTATATAATAAACGTAAGTTGGAGAATAGACTCATTTCCAGTGCTCTGATATATGTATTTATATATAAGTACATAACTTGCCTGCTGAAGTTAGTGCGTCGCAAATTCGACTGATGGAACTCACACAGCAATTACGCGATCTTGTATTTTGTAGCGATAAGGATTTTTTAATAATTAATGTAGACTCTCAGGTATCGGAATTAAAATTAATCACTTGTTAGGCATATAAACGGTTTGTGAAATCGCGTCTAAACTCCATCAAACATGTACAATGGTGACAGGGACTTTCCGAAAATCATAACTTAACTAGAAAATACAAAATTATGCACCTTTCCTAGATCTCCTTTCAAACGCTATTTCTTAAGACCAAATTTATCAAATTTTCATTAATTGAAATCAGTATTAAAAATCAACATAGCAAATAGTAAATAATAGCTTCGATCATCCTGTACGTATCATGAACTCGTACATTTTTTTCCACTAATTTTTATTTATTGTATCTTCAGAACTGAACTAACAATAAGTGTTCAAATCTTAAATATAGATATAATAATTAGGCCCAACCAGTGTCGGACATAAACTTAGTGACAGTAATTAATAATACATAAATGTGTTAAGCACAAAAATATTCAAAAAATTCCATCTGAAGTGTGGCGTATTAAGGCCGTAGTATCTCTCTTTTTTAAGCGGATGTGTCCAGGAAGGTTCAAGATATTACGAGCAAGGGGATTAGGATGGAACTCGAGTTTTGTTAAATATTTGCCTGCATATTTTGCAACTTCAGCGGTCACAAGTGGCATATTTAAATCACGATGTAAAATTGAATTTTTCATGTACCATGGAGCCAATGTTATTAACCTTAAAATTTTGTTTTGCATTCGTTGGATTCGCTCTACATTGGAAGCTGAAGCAGTGCCCCATAGCTGAATTCCGTAACACCATATGGGTTTCAAAAGCGACTTGTATATTAAAAGTTTACAATCCAAACTGAGTGTTGAATTTTTACCAATCAGCCAATGTATCTGGGTTAATTTAAGTCTTATTTGTGTCAGCTAAGAGTCAATGTGGTGTTTCCATGTAAGCCGTCGGTCAAGGTGTATACCAAGTATTTCACCTGTGAATGATGAGGAACAACTTGATTGTTGATTCGAATGAGGGAACAAGTCTCTCTTCGTAGGGTAAATGTGACATGAACACACTTCATTTACTTTTATTCTCCATAAGTTCAACCACGGTTCCAACAGGTTAATATGTTCCTGAAGATATCGGGATGCCTCGTGAGGATTTTCATGCATACAAAGGCAGGCTGTATCATCGACAAAAGTAGAAGTGAGGATATTACTGCTCAAAGGCATGTCACACGTATAAATCAAATATAAAACTGGCCCCAGTATACTACCCTGTGGCACACCGGATGAGATAGTTTCGGGCACACTCATGAAGTCTCCTTCCACAATAGTGAATTTCCGGGCAAGAATATAACTTTCCAATATATTTACAATGTTTATTGGCAGACATGTCTTCAATTTTACAATTAGGCCTTCATGCCACCCTTTATCAAATGCCTGAGAGACATCAATAAATAGGGAAGAACAATACTTTTTTTCTTCAAATGCTCTTCTTATGAAATGGACCAATCTATGAGTTTGTTCAATGGTGCTATGCTGACTTCTAAAACCAAATTGATGGTCCGGTATGCACCCATTATCAGTTAGAATTGGGGACAATTTTGTCATGAGCAGCTTTTCGAAGAGCTTTGAAATTGTTGACAGTAAACTTATTGGCCTATAAGACTCAGCCTTGGTAAGATCTTTGCCCGCCTTTGGAATCATTTTGACCATGGCAAGTTTCCAGCTGTGTGGATAATACTCCAGTCGTAAAATGCCATTAAAAATGAATAGCAGGATTCTAATAGCAATACGAGGCAACTTCATCAGCATCTTGTTACTAATTCCATCAATACCCGGAGCCTTCTTCTGACTGGATTCAGCAATTAGTTTTTGTACATCACGCATCTTAAACTTTATGGGTCGAGGGGGTAGAGCAACTACACTCGGCTAATCAACAGCACCAGTACATGTGTTTGGGGTAAATACGTTTTTTAAATGACCAGCCAATATTTTACCTTTTTCAGTATTGGTTCTTGCCCAACCTCCGGTAGAAGTGCGCAGAAGTGGTTTAGACTCAATGGGTGTTTTAAGTTTTTTAGCAGCGCGCCATAAGGAGTAATTAGATGCTGCTGTGACATCGAGACCTTCCAGATAGTTCTTAAGAGAAGCAGATTTTTCAAATGCAAGCAACTCTTGGAGTCGTTTAGTGCATTCTCTAAGTCTGATTTTATGTTGGGGTGATCTGTGCTGTTGCCATTCCCTTCTAGCTCCTCTTTTTTCACATACGAGACGTTCAATATCCGCAGAATAAATTCTATTAAACCCAGTCTGCGGATAGGAAGTAGTGGCATGTTTAACAGCCTGTTTAATATTTTCAGTAACATTGGCAATGTTATATTCAATATCATCGGAAGTTCTTAGCATGATGTTCTCCGTACAATGACTACTGAGATATTTTTTGAACCCCAGCCAATTAACACGATTTATCACCTTCACATATAGGTGAGGTAAGTCACTTCTTAGAGGGGTACAAATTATAAAGATCGTTGGAGAGTGATCAGAGGAGAGATCATGAGAAGCTTCAACATGAATTAGATCCCTTGAGATATTTTCCATGACGCCAAAATCTATAACATCTGGAATTTTTTGTATGTCAGTAGGCCAGTAAGTGGGCTCCCCGCTCGAAATGACGTCCAAGCCCATTTTTGAAATTGTGTTGAACAACGCTCGACCTCTAGGTGTAATAAGACGCGATCCCCAGAACGTATGTTTTGCATTGTAGTCCCCAGCTGCTACGAAACAAGGGCCAAGAGTTTTGTAAAAATTCTCGTATTGATCCTCAGAGATTGAAAATCTGTAAGGGGAGTAAATTGATGATATCACAAGATTTGAATAAAAATTATCGATGCAAATATTTGTTGCTTGTAGATAGTCTTCACAAGTGTTCTCAAGAATATAGTGCTGGAGTCTTGACTTTATTAGAATAGCTGATCCTCCGCATGCTCTTCCTCTCGGGTCCTTTGAATCATATAAGGTGTAGCCATTAATTTTAAAAAGGCTTCTCGAAGTCAAATGAGTCTCAGATACCAACATTACATCAATATTTTTTACCGTGAGGAAGTGCTCAAGTTCATATTTGTGTTGGCGAATGCCCTTTTGCGTTCCAGAAACATACGTTTAACGTGTTCATGGCTTGTTAACTAATTCTTGAAGCAGTGTGTTATGCATTCGCAGCATTTCTTGCATCATGCTAGACATATTTGTTGTAAAGTTGTTTAAAGTTTTCACCAGATTATCAATAGTAGCTTCAAGGCGCCTGAAATTAAAGCTTGCGTTTGCATTTGTTGTGTTATTTGGTGGTGACACTTTTTGCACGGGAATAGAGATGGTCTTCACAGCGTCAGCATACGATACTTGTGTAGAGATTGATTTGGTTATAGGAGGATAAGTAGCGGAGTACGTATTTCCTGTTTGCGCTGGTGTTATTTTAGGCTTTTGACTCATAGCCCGTTTAACGAAGGAGTATACAGGACATCCTCTGTAGTTAGCAGTGTGATTACCTCCACAATTACTGCCCTTTTTTTCTTCTGGTCTTTCTACCTATTGCAAATAGCAGTACCGTGTAATTCACCGCACAAAAACAAACAATAGGCAATTTGCAATAAGTTTTTGTGTGGCCATATTCTCGGCAATTATGCCACTGTCGGGTCCTGAACGCTTGAGTGGTTTTTCAACTGTGATTTTTCGGTATAAGAGATATTTTAAATTATGAATGGGATGGGTCTCATTTTTCTTCAATATTACATCGTTTGGCTCCGGTTCAACACGAAAAAGAGGTTGGGGGATCTTATCCTTGTTTATTATGTTAGATACATTTTTTATCTTGAATCCTTTCAGGGTGTGAGCATATTTTATTTCAGCAAGGACAACGTAAGAATCTACGCCCTTCAATACGACCTGTAGGCCCTTGGCGCTCTTAAGCTGGAATGTATAGAAACTTGTTTTATTTTTTTCCAATTCATTAACCACTTTGCGGAAATCTTTTTCTTCATATATTTGATCTTTTGTTTCATCAATGTTACCACGTTTTATTGGAACAATATGAAATGCCTTTTCACCAATGACCGAGGTTAATTTTTTTATAAGGGTGTTTGAATTTTTTTGCGTTCTTTTTGGTGTTTGCGTTTTTGTTTTTTTTTTTTTTGTTTTTGTTGTTTCAGATTATACGAAAAATATTATTAATGCAAAAATCAAATTTATCAAAATCAGTACTTATTACGAATCAGCACTTATTACAAATATTTTTTTTTATTTGTTTGTTTAGTATGTAAAAGAACTCCGCTAATAGGTCTGTTCAATACGAAGGTTCAAAAAAGACTGATGATGTATGTTATATTGGATACTTTAATTCTACAATTTTCAAACTTTTCAATGAATGTTCCTTTTTATCTTACTTCTAGTTTATTACATTCATGGGTAATACTCTACTCTAACTAATTGTTAAAACAATTACGGTTTTAAAAAATGTTTAGTTTGTTGTGGTTTTAACTGTTCATATGGCGACATTTCATTAGTCGTCAATGAACTTTCGTCAGTGAACTTTAACAGTCTTAACTTTAAACATGTAACATCGTATGCTTATTGCAAATGAATCAAAGGCAATATGAGAATTCATTACAAAAGACATAATCATAATAGGTTTAGAATGCTTTTATATAAACAACACAACTAACAATTATACTCAACTTGAGCCTTTTTTTATTTTTCATGCAACATGTAAACAATTAAACATCCGTTGTTTTGAAAATGTTATTATTATTAACCACAGAGTACTCAACCAGAGTACTCAACTTTGACGTATAAAAAGGGTCCGAATCATATTTTGCATAAACTGTATAACGTGCATAAAGTTTGTGTGAAGAGATATCTATATAAAAACAACTAGATTAGCTCTCCCTTTCACACAAACTTTATGCATGTTTACAAAGTTGTCGAGTCTAGTTCTAGTTTATGTTATTAACATATTTGCTTAGAACAAGAAATTTATTAATGGCATTAGGAAGAGGTTAAACTTTTATTCTGGAAAAGATATTGTCACAGAATTGGGGAATAAGTAAAGTAAGTATAATGTTATCGTTATCAAATATTACTGTAATTTTTATACTGCTGTAGCTGTCAAAGTCAAATATTAAGCCAAAATGTCGGTAGGGCTTATCCCTAGTTTACTTTAAAATATTATTTGTGCTATGTCGTTATAAATTCTATAAACTTGTTCAAAAAATTCAGTGTTTGCATTCTACTCATTGCCTTTTTTTAAAGTTATTTATATAGTTATTTAATATTTTATTGTTTGTTGTTGGCTTAGCTAGGTATATGCCTGCAGTTCACTGGCGCTAACTATACTTATGCCACAGACTACAAATACTATATGAGAATCCAAACAGAATTCAATCATATTTTTCTATTTGTAATCAACAAAAACACAAAAGTATAAATAGCTTTAGCAAACTTTTGTACAAACACAACAAAACAAATAATTATAATTGACTTGCGTTTTTTTTTGTTTTTCTTTTTACGCCTTTATACAATTAATTGCCCTCTGGGCGATAATGAAAGTATTTATAAGGTTAAGTCATGTACATATGTCCAATTGCTGCACATGTGCTAATTGAATTAAAATCAATATCATTGTCAAGGTCAGCATTTTGCCCTGCAGAAAACTAGGGCTAAGTTTTTTTTTTTAATTTAAGATTGTCTAAATAATTGGCCACGGTTGGTTATTTGCTCCAGTGAGTGTAAGTTCGGCCATAGAAACCAAAATAACTGCCAGAACATCAATAGCCAGAGAGAAAATACCATTATAAAGCAGAAAGAAGTATCCGGTGGTGCGATTCAATAACTTTATTTACAGACTGTTTTTTTTAACAGCAAAATTAAAGGTTTTTCTATTCAGTAACATTTTTAAAGACATTCACTGGCGTTATCTTAACCACAATAATTTTGGTGTGGTTACTGAAACGATACAAGTCAGTTGTTCAGTAGAAGCACGTATTCTTTTGCAAAGAGAGCAAGTTGTTATTTTGCAGTAAATAAGTAAAATTTTAAAAACGTTTT
Organism: Germaria angustata; assembly: GCA_963681545.1. Taxonomy (NCBI): domain Eukaryota; kingdom Metazoa; phylum Arthropoda; class Insecta; order Diptera; family Tachinidae; genus Germaria; species Germaria angustata. The sequence continues at coordinate 92,279,908 of OY812998.1, forward strand.
ATATATACAATATTCCCCTCGGGGGGCACGTATTATACATCTTGTCTTGGTGGCTTGGTGTTGTGTTTCCTGGGGTATAGGGTTATCAGGTTTCCGGACCTAGGCCTTTTTGCTGATAACCCCCAAAAACTTGTATGTTGCTACCCAATCCCTGAATTAACAGGGTAATGGGCGCGCATGCAAGTAAAATAAAGGTAAAAGTGGGTTCGATCGCTCGTCCGGATGGGTAACATGGTCTTTCCAGACCTTGACCCTTGGCCAGTTACCCGTAGAACTTAATATGTTACTACCCAATCCCTGAAACCAGGGCAACGGGCCTGCATATAAGGAAGTAGCTTTGCCTATGCTTGTCTGGGTAGAGGTGCTACCGGTACCTCAGGTTTTGCACGGGATCTAAAATCGGCCGACCAGAGTTCATCGTGTACCACAGGAACCAGTAGCCCCTAGGAATTTTCCTAGACTGGTTATTGCTGAGGCCCCAAGTTTTGTTCGCTAAGGCAATGAAGTCTTATCCATCCTTGGCATAAAAATTTTCTACTAATTTTCGTATGCAAATGTGTTGAACTCTAACAAAACAACTGCGCAAAAAGTACCACCAGAAAGTGAAACTAATAGCTTTATCTTATGTCGCATAAAAGCTTCAATAGAGGCTCTAATCCAGAGTGTAAATATCTTTACCAATACTATGTTCAGCTGTTTCCGGCTCTATTAATAAGGTCATAAATTAAAAAATAAGTTTTTGGAAAGCAAATGGCATCCGCCAACCCAAAAATGAATTTGAAGATTTCTTGATAGATGAAAAAATTGATGTAAGGCTTATAATTTATAATTTATATGACCCAAGAAACCCCCGAGGAAGATCTTATGGTGGCTCGGAAATACGAATAAAATCACGCCTCAAGCAACAAACATCTGCATTGAAGGCTTTCATCAGAGCCTAGTGATTTCTTCAATTTAATTCCCCCGCAGATTTTCAATTACAACTCTTTCTATGAATCACAAGGCAGCTGGCGACTATAATGCTAAACATACGTTCGATAGAAAAATCCCGATGTTATTGATTTTGGAGTAGTGTAGGGAGTCCCTATAGAAATGATTCAAGTTGAGACTTACATATTTAGATTTAAAAGACTTTTAGAGTATAAAAAAATACTACAATACCTATCCCTTGCTGGGATAACTACCTTGTCGTGGTGTGAGGGCTTAAGTGTGGGCTGAATTGCACACTTCTTCTGAAGGCGAACGAGGGTCCTCTATAGGATCCATAGTTTAACTGAAGAAGGCGGTGGGCATAAAAGCCTGCATACTAAAAGTTATCCACCCCCAAACAGAGGTGTTACGCGACCCGTGCCTATCTGTTCTCTTTGCAGTCGGGGGCATGAGACTGTATTTAAACGGAGCTTTGCTTATACCTGGGCACCTCAGCAAATAGACTACGCCCCCTCCACGTTACTGGGGGCTATGACGTGGAGGAGATCCCTTTCCCCCACACTCGTGGGACCAAAATTAATAATAATAATTATAAACAAAAAAACGAAAAAATAACTCTGACGACAATGGACATACAAACGGACAACGGAACAGAAAATCGGACAAGGACAGCGACATCAAAAAGAGAGGAAGAGGTGGTAATACCCGGGGGGACTTAAAGTCAACCCAGCCTTCAGTGACAGGTGGGAACACCAACTCTGACTCTCATAACGTAAACCAGTCAGGTAGAGATGCTTCGCAGAATCTAGACAGACTGGTGGATGAGGTGAGCGACAAAATCGCGAGCCTAAATACTGGAAAAAAGCGGCTCCCTGGGGCTCAAAGGCGAAAACTTGCCAAGAAGAACCAGGCAGCAGCTAAAAATGCGCAAGATGCCCTAAATGGAGCATCGGAGACTCCCTCCACCTCGGTAGAGACTGGTAAGAGGATCCGATCTCCAGAAGAGCAGAACATTGCGGAGCAGAAGCATAAAAAAAGGTGCTCCTCGTCGACCAGTAAGTCGCCAAAACCGGGTGTCTCCCTTCTTAAAGGAGTCTCTATGAAGAATCCTTCTAGTAAGGGGGTCAAAGGTACAGCACTTACTGAGAAGGCGGGCACGTCGGCGAAATCTTCCGCGGAAGCAGAGAACGCCAAAAAGCGGAATCTCTTCACGCGTAAGAGGAAGCTAGACGTAACTAAGGAAAAAGAGCCGCCATCTTACGCTAAAGTAGCCAGGAGGTTATATAGGGACAATCTCCGCTACGCGGTAATTGACACCTCACGTCCGACTGGCAAAATACCAGAAAATCAACAGCAAGTGGTTGAGGATCTGGTAAATAACGCGATATTGGAATACGTTATGGCAACCGATAACGGATCTCCAATAAAAATAAACAGCTGCGAGTTTCAAAGGGGCGTGCTGTTGCTAAGATTAGCATCGCAGACCTGCGCAGCTACCCTAAAGAAGTTGGTAGAAGGAATCCCTCCGCCATGGGAAGGCTGTAAGCTGGAACTGGTGGAAGGGAGAAATATACCAACTCTAACCAAGGCAACCTTCTACATCAAAGGATGGGGATGCAAATTCACATCCGACCGTGTTTTGGAGGTTATTGGTAAACAAAACAAAGAACTGGCAGTAGAGAAATGGGAGGTGTTCCACAGAGAGGAGGACCAAAATGGAACTCTTTTTGTGGTGGGCATCGACCAAGGATCTATTTCCAGCCTTTCCAAATCTGAAGGGAAGGTGTTCTTTGTTTCAAAAGCCGTCTATTTGAAAATAGGCAAGTCCTGTATCGGCAGCCAGGGGAAAACCACCCCCACCAACGATAGGACAAGCACGGCACAGGCTACATCTAGCCAAAATCAGGCGGGTGTCTCGGAGGTCCAGACGGCCAAGGAGGAGTTGGAGCACAAAATCACCAACTCCCAAGAGGACCGCCTATTAGAAGGATGATGTGGGAGGTCATCCAAATTAACCTCCACCGGAGCGAGACGGCAACTCACGCTTTGATGGAGAAAATTAACAAAGGTAAGATACATGTGGCATTAATACAAGAACCCTGGACGACAAAAAAACAGGGTTAATGGATTAAACCATGTAAACTACCAATTGTTTTATGCTAAAACAGGGAATCGTCCGAGGACCTGTATTCTTAGTCACAAAAATTTATGCTTTCTTTTATCCACAGAGTTGTCAACAGCAGACGCAACAGTGCTGAAGCAGGGAAATGGAAACATATGCCTAGCATCAGTATACTTGCCGTATGATGCACCGACACTACCACCAACGTCGGAATTAAAACACTTGGTAGAAGATTGCAGAATAAAAGGTAGGAAAGTACTAATCGGATGCGATACTAATTCGCATCATATTGCATGGGGTAGTACTAACATTAATAAAAGGGGACAGGCTCTTTTAGAATTTCTAAATACTAACGATCTATTAACTGTTAATACTGGTAATACGCCTACCTTTATTAATAGAATTAGAGCGGAGGTATTAGATGTAACCATATGTTCTGAAAACGTAATCGATGAAATTGCTGAATGGAGGGTTCTGAACGAGCACTCATTCTCAGATCATCGTTATATTATGTTTAAAATTGCAAGGCAACCGCCAGCACCTATAACCTTTCGAAACAGGGCTAAAACTGATTGGGCAAAATTCGAAAGGTCACTTGATTCTCATTTAGGGCAGGTTTCTTTCAATCGCCTAGAAAGAGAGGACATAGACGGTAAAGTCAAAATCATTACGGACGCTTTAGTTGAGTCGTTTGAAGAGAGTTGCCCACTTCGGGAAAGAAAATCCCCATACGAAAAACCCTGGATGACAAGGGGAGATTCGGGCAATGGGGAGGGAAGTCCGCCGACTCTATAATAGAGCAAAACGTAAAAGATTACCAGTATATTGGGAGGATTATCGTGATAAACTCCGAAATTACAACAAGAGAATAAGAACAGCTAAACGTACATCCTGGAGGCTTTTCTGCGAACAGGTGGACAGTGTAAGCGATGTTTCTAAAATAAAAAAATTTTTGTCAAAAGCCCACATCCAGGCTGAATCATTAGTGGATGAAACGGGCAAGAAAATTGAAAATGTGGAGGAAACCATTAAACTCCTCATGGATACACATTTTCCATGCAGCCCGGCCGAACCTTCGGCTATGCTGGACGATGAGAGAAATGGTGTACATGAGGTGCCTATTATCAGCGATAGGATGGTTATGGAAGCGATAAAAAGCTTTTCTCCATTTAAGGCTGCGGGTCCGGATGGTATCTTTCCGGCGCTCCTGCAGAAAGGGATGAATTTAGTTTCGACACATCTTGCAGGAATTTATAATGCATGCCTAACACACGCATATATTCCAGTAGGCTGGCAGGAAGCGAGGGTAGTGTTTATCCCCAAACCTGGCAAGCCAAATTATTCTTCACCAAAGGCTTATAGACCAATAAGCCTAACTTCCTTCTTGCTGAAAACCATGGAGAGGATAATCGACGACATGGTTAAAGGCAGGATCGCAGGCCATATGCTGAGGTTCAAGCAACACGCATACGTCAAAGGTAGATCAGTGGACACTGCATTGCATAATGTGGTGTACTTTATAGAAAGGTCTCTTAATGAAAAAATGTACACTCTCGCGGTTTGCATTGACATTGAGGGGGCTTTCAACAACGTGCATACCGACACACTTATCCATTCTCTGGACCAGTTTAATGTCAACCGGGCGATACGCGACTGGATTGGCAGTATGCTAAGGAACAGATGGATTAATTGTGAGGCGCACAATATAAGTATAAGAAAAAGGGTGCAATGTGGAACTCCACAAGGGGGGATTTTATCACCCCTTCTATGAACCACAACAATATATACCCTTATTAGGACTCTGACCGATGAGGGATTCGAGACAGTCTGCAATGCAGATGACGTCATGATACTTCTGAAGGGAAGGGATCCAAATCATTTGTGCAGGAAGGCCGAGGAGGCATTAACCCTGGCACACAACTGGGCTCAACCAAGAGGGTTGAACGTTAACCCAGGAAAAACTGAAATTGGCCTATTTACAAGAAAGACCAAGATAGCTCCATATGATGAGCCGCGCTTTCTTGAAAGGACAATAAATATTTCCGACAGGGTGAAGTATCTAGGAGTCATTCTCGATCGGAAATTAAAATGGAAAGACCACATAAACGAAAGAGTCAAAAAGGCTCATATATGTTGGTCAATCTGTAAACGGGCCATAGGCACAAGATGGGGGCTGAATCCAGAGATGACACACTGGCTTTATAGTAGCGTTATCAGGCCGATTATGACCTATGCTTCTATAGTGTGGTGGACGTCGATGGAATATAAATGCAACATCAAAACAATACAGAAAATTCAGAGAACCTGCTGTCTTGGTATAAGTGGGGCCTTCCGAACGACATCAACAGGGGCGATGGAAACAATATTATCTATCCAGCCAATCGAAATTCGTATAAAATACGAAGCGGCTCTTGCAGCAAAACGACTAAAGGTGATGGGTGAGTGGATCGATCAGGAACACGAAGCGCATCATCAACGAATCTTTACGGCCATAGGAGAGTCCATACCGGAAAATGTCGCAAATGACCGCATACCGGAGACTAGACTAGAGGCCAACTGCGGAACATTGATCCCCGACATCCATTCCTGGTTGACCGACCCTTGGAACCAGATCCCCATGGGGCTTCATTGTTACACGGATGAATCAAGGTCGAGAGGGAAAACGGGACTTGGTGTTTATATAGAAAACACCACAGAACTGTTTTTCCGCCTGCCGGATTATTGCACAGTTTTGCAGGCGGAAGTTCGGGCGATAACGGAGTGTATCAGGGAACTCAACGTAATGGGGAGGTCAGGACTTGTGAATATATTCACAGATAGTCAGATGGCCATTAGAGCAATCTCAAAGGAACGTACTAAATCACGTACAGTTTGGGATTGCAAAAACGCTATTAACAGTTACTCGACACATGGTGAAGTGCACATCATATGGGTGCCAGGGCACGCGGGGATAACTGGAAATGAGAGGGCAAACTCACTTGCTTCTAGGGCAATAGAGTTAGGTAATATAAGCTTGGAATGCGCGAAACCCTTCGATGCAGTTAAATCCGAGCTAAAGACTTGGGCACATAGGGCCCATTCAACTCTCTGGAATAACGGAACCATGGGAATCAATACAAAAATTCTATGGGGAGATCCAGACGAGAGAAGAACGAGGGAGCTGCTAAAACTTAGTAAGCTCGAACTAAGTAGAATAATGGGAGTTGTCACAGGGCACTCTCAACTACTGGCACATCTTAAACGCATAGGAATAGCGGAAGGAGATGAATGTAGAGCATGTGGGGAGGAGAGCGAAACGTTGGAACACTATTTGTGCCAATGCCCCGCCTTCTCACAAATAAGATCCCGATATCTTGGGGGTGACATCTTACCGGACATAAGCCGATTACGGGGAATATGCTGGAGGAAATTAAGGAACTTTGTGAGTGACACGGAGTTTCTCTAGACCTTTGGGTCAATGTGTTATGGTTAAAATCAAAGGAGCGCACAACAAGCCTTCACTGGCTTAGGTGTATGTCGCATGACATGGGCTGACAATACCCCTCCAATCAACCTAACCTAACCTAACCTACGAGAATTAGACGCAACTACATAAACAGATTATTCCCTATGGCAAGCTACTATATAGCTTGTCTGAATGGAGACTGAGCACGAACTGACAGCAAAAAGGAACTTTTTTTATTGAAAACTTAAGAAAAGTTTTCACGCCAAACACATTCGCTGATATAGTCAAGCTGCTTTTAAATGCTGCTGTTTCCGCTACTTACATTATTATTTGATATTCTGAATATCGAAAAATCTATTGCTGGCCTAAGCTTGGAAAAAGCTCCAGGTGATGATAAAATCAACAGCAAAATGCTGTTTCAAAGCTGTTTGAGAAACTACTGGCGAATAGACTGACCCCGACACTAAATAGGACTGGGTGTATTCCGGATCACCATTTTGGTTTCAGGAAGAAACACAACACCATCGAAAAAACATCCAGACTTGTAAATAGAGTAAGAATTGCTTTTGAAGAAGAAAAATATTGCTCAGCTCTATTTATTGACGTTTCCCAGATCTCTAATAAAGTTTGGCATGAAGGTTTAATTAATAAATTAAAGCAGAAGCTATTCCTAAACATTCAAAAAATATGCATTAGCTACATAGCTGGTCGCAAATTTATTATAAGAAAATAAATCTTTTTGAGCGTACTACAACCAATAGAAGCAGGAGTTCTTCAAGGCAGTATATTAGGTCCTATCTTGTATTTCATATACATATGCCTCTGACATGCTAATTTGCCCATTAAGGCCCTGCATTGCGTTTTCGCAACGTTAACTTATCCATTATATCTACATACATACATACATAGTTCCTTCAAATTCAACAAACCTCAGATTATGATATTCATATTCATCTTCCAAACGTAAAATAATTTCATTTTGGATCATTAATATTCAACGTAAAAATAAAAGTCTTCAATACAAACACAGCCCAATATGATTTGGATATACATACTTACATATGTATGTACATATGTACTTACATACATACATATTATGTATATAGAATAGGCAACCCTTGCATGGGTTAAACTACGTCATCTAACGGGAAATCATGCGAATGGCTAATCTGTACTTCTATCATTCTTGTGCTGAAACACTCAAGGCCGTGTCAGATACAACTTTTGCTTCGCGTTACGTTACAGATTCGCTTTGACATTTAAGATGAAATGTATATACTTATGCATTAAGCACATTCGAGACAGCAGGTTACCGACTACAACCTGTCAAAAATAGAATACATGTATGTATATGAAAATGATTATTTTGAAGACGGCACGGCAGGTTGTTGTCTGTCGTACTTTTGTCGTGTAGTCAAAATTAAACTAATCTCTATTTTTGTTGGCTACAAAATAAAAACAGTGTTGACAATACAACAAAATGTGTAAAGCAAATTAGCGATTAGAAATATTTTTTATTGCAAAATAAAAAAGAAAATTCCAAACTTTATATGTTATAATATATATGCATCAAGAATTTTTAAATAAATAAATTAATTTGTTTTATTGTGTTTTTTTTTAGATTTGATTTGCGTTAGTTCCTTGTTTTTTGAGCTAATCAGGAATGATGTGTTTCTATGACAATAAATTTCAAAAGTTATTTATTTCATATTTTCCGACGGTTCGAGAATTTGTTTTTCACTTTATCCAGGCACTCGTCTGTTTTATTAAAATATTAAAAACATCAAGATTTTACATTTTTTTATAATTTATAATTTCTTTTATTGTTATATATCATATTGACGAGCCAAAAATACCAACATTGTTGAAGATTAAAAAAAAATCACAGGTAATAGCCCTTTTTAACATAAAAATTAATTAGTAACATTTATTAAAGATGTAAGGAAAAGAAAACTATCCTGAACAAGAACTTTTAAAATTTAAAAGCGCTAATATGCACCACTGAAATATACATAAATCAATTGTTCCAACAGCTGTTTACCATGTAGCTGCCGCTTTCAAAATAATTAAGTAGCTGACTACATGGTTACATTTGTAGACAACGATATTTTTATTCGGTGTTCGTGTAGCCCGCTGTCTCGAATGTGTTTATAGCATTATACGAAACATGCCACATAAAACACTTTGTATGTAATTAAGTGCTGTTGGCTGAAGCAGTTAGCGCGTTGACTACAAAGCAAATTGTGATTGAGTCCACGAGTTCGATCTCTGTACAGGAGCTCATCAACATTTTGAATTTTCTTGATGTTCAATTAGTGGATCAAAATGTTCATTGTTAATGGACTTGTTTAAGTTATGAATGCATAACGCTGTTCAGTCAAAGGACGTCTTCTTTCGCAAGATTTCGTTTTACAACATACATAAGTACATACATACATATACATACATATATACAAAAGCCACAACAAACAATGCATTTTGCAAAAGCTCTAATTGTTTCTAACGATTAGTTGGGGAGAATATCCCAAATAATAAGTTTCAATATTAAGTATTAACTTTTAATTCAATGAATTCATGAAAAAGTTTTGTTATACTCTGTTCCTCGTTGTGCTCTTTTCTCATTTTAACAGAAATACCACTTGATACCATATCAGTGATGGAAAATTCTCTGCTATTTTACTATTTTTAGTACTTTTTCATAACAAAAATATCGCAATACCCCCACGTTATATTTAGTACCCTTTTTTGTATTGCTTTTTTCCCTGTTTAGAAATCGAGCGTGACTATTTTTATAATCATTGACAACATTAGCTAGAAAACAAGAACAAAAGGAATACACAAAATTCGTTATTCATGTTGTTGTTATTCAAGCAATCAATTCTAATGTGTTTTAATAGCTTGTTTCCACGGCACCTGCTTCGCTCTCTATTCTTGCTTCACACCCCAATCATGAGCGAATCAACTTGCTTCACCATACAAAATTTTGAGAGCGAAGCAGGTAGATTCATATTGAATCTACTTACGAATCAAGAAAAAAATCCTCTCTTGTCTAATTTTTATCGTAAGTTTATCTGCACTAGTTGTCAAAATTAAATATTTTTGTAAACAAAGCAAATTTAAAAGTGAAAATTTAAAAAATATAATTGTTTTTTGTGTGTGTTTCCTAGACGTAATAATAAATTTGAATTGAGTGAAAAGTTAATTTATTTAAATTTGATAAAAGTTAAAAAACAATGGAAAGAAAAAAAAATTATAAAATCGAAGCAGATAGATGAGTCGTGTAAACAGCATAATTCATAAACTTGCTTCAGAAAGCGAAACAGGAGATTCAAATTGTCGTAGAAACAAGCTATAACTGTATACATGGTTTCGATAACCTGCTAATTTACACATTGCTACTCAATAAACATATTTTGCACATCACTAAGAAATAAAGCACCCTTTGTCCTAGAATTTAAAATTAAAATAAAATAGTGCTTTGAAACTTTGCATAATAAAGAGTTTGCTTACAAAGGGTAACTAAACGATAATTTTTGTGTACTTTTATTAATTCATACTTACATATGTATAAAATTGTAAAAAGAAGAAAGTCTATGTTGCGACGAATGGGAAAAGTTTGCATAGTTAACTAAGAAGAAGTTAAATTGCAAAAAATTCGTCATATGTGATATCGGAGTAGTTGGTAGATTGATCCAGTAACAACTGCATGCCAGCCGCGAATATCACATTAAGAAGTTGCAAATGGCAAAGAACACCCCGAAAATTAATATATTTTTAGAAAGCACACATTGCTCAAGTACGGAATATGTTTATTATTTTAACCCACAACAAATAAAAAATTTTGAAACATATATTTTTATATCAAATTGAATTCATTTTTAGTTTGTTGTTGTTTTGTATTTTTTTACATTAAACTTAATTAATTTGTAGTTACATACATAAGTAAGTCGTTTATGTGTTATATGAATTAATTTTTTACTTTAAATAAATGCATTCGAGATACGATATGTATATAAGTACAATGCACGCACTTAATAATAGTTTTTGTATAAGTAAATTAATTTTTTTGAGTAGTGTTTTAAATATTTATTTATTTATAACAAAAAAAATTAGTTTTCTTATTATATGTATATGTAAATGGATTTTTAATTTTATTTTTGAATAAAAATATATGTCATAAAAAGTACCAAAATTTTGAAAAAGTACTCTTTCAGTTGACGGTAAGTACCATTTCAATATTTCATTTTTCCATCACTGTACCATATTAAAAAAACTTGATAAAAAGAAGTTGGTGAAACACACAATCGTTAGTGCAAACCACAGTAGTTGTTGATAAATTTACCTTTTGTCCAGTCTTTAAAAGTTATTGAATCACGCCACAGCTGTGCACAGCGGCGCTAATACTCGGTTGTAAAAATTAATGAAATGCGCGATAACAAAGTTGTGAAAAAATCGCTCTCTTCTTATTTCACCACATGTCCTTTTCATACTATCCCTTTTACAAAGAAATAACACTTCAAGTTAGGCATTAACTATATTTTATTTATACAAGTATGTATATGAACTTAGTGCCGTTGCTATTTCATGTGCTGATGTGGGTGATGTATTCACTACGGTATTGACCAATAAACATGTCATGACGAAATCATATTCCCAAGTTCCGAGTACAAGTCCCATCGACAAAAATATCAATAAAAAAATTTTAATTATGTGAAAAAAAATTTAAGTATGTAATAGGTGATGATTTTTCATATGCAGTACAATGTAAAATATACTGCAGGACGTACTTATGTATAGCATCATTCAAAGTACTTCCAAATATTCGTTTTTTTCATAATACCTAGCATTCTACTTTTAATTCTGTGAAGCATATGATAAAATCATCGGAAAAGATCAGAGTTATCACTACTCCCGAATCACAAGTTGTTTATTTTATAGACTTCTTTGGAAGCTCTTTTTTACTGGGACTCTACGATGGAAACTAAAATTTAATTTTAAATTGGCATACCTTCTCAGCTGTTTTTTCAAGAGTGTTTCTAAATTTCCATTCATTGGTGCACTATTTCGACTTTACCCGTATCGCTTCCGCGCTCAGAATATCGGATTAAATTGTAATAGCAAAGAGACAAAATTATAACAAGAATTCCACCTCATTGGGAAAAATTATTGCTTTATCAACATTAAGACAATTAGGTTTAATAATAAGAATTTTATCTATAGTAGTTTATTTATTAACTCGGTTTAATATTTTATTAAGAAACCGTTGAATAGGTAATTTTTTATTATTACTATCAGGATTAAATATATTAATATCTGGGTTAGGTGCAAATTATGAATTTCGAATAATATTCATATTTGGCTTACGAGAAAAATAAAAAAATTTACACACCTGCTTATAAAAAAGCAAAATCTTATAGTCAAATTGTAAGAAAACACAAAATTGGCATATTTAAATTTATTTATTTACATATATATTATCTTATTATTGTGGGGATAATACTATACTAAAAATTATACATACCCTCTTATTCAATATTTTTTCTTTGATTCATTCAATAAACGAATTCCTATTTAACCTAAAACAAAAGCAAAGTTACTTTTTTTCACTGAAATTTGTTTAGTTTAGGTAGGCATATGGAAATATCTCCAAAATAATTTTGAGAGCATTAATATTTCATTAAAACTCAATCAGAATGTAATGATAAATTGATTACAAGGTAGGGCACAATTCTACAATCATTTACAAGCTATTTTCACCTTATTAATTTAAAATCAAAGCAAATGATTTCTTCTGTAATAAAGGTCTGCAGTGATGCTCCAAGTCGCTCCGACGAACAACACTCTATACAATCACGTGCGAAATAGCTACAGTTACTTTTACACAATATGGCGAACAAACCAAATAAGCCGGTTCACCGTTACATTGAGGCAGATGAACCGCAATTTTGCATTAAAATAAACAAGACGCATACACATACATAAGTACATAAAATAAACTGTTAACAAATGTTAGATGTTGCATACTCGTATTTATGTAAACATTTGTTTGATTTTTTCAAAATCTCCACGCGTTCCACTAATGGTCAGTTTTTGACTTTGCCCCTAAATACACATTTAGTTATTTTTTTTTTCTAAATTTAAGTTGTATTTAAGTACGGTATCAGCTTATCAGTCATAAGTTAAAATTCTTATTTAAGTGGTATGAAAATATGGCAACACATGCACTGTAACATACATATCTATTTATAGTTGAGAGTTGTACTGAAAACTGAATTTCGTATATACATATGTATGTATATACTAGGCTTTTGCAAAAGTACATACCACGTTTATACGCACGTCTTATTTGCAAATAGAACTATTTGCAAATAACTAATTCACTGTTTATACGGGAAATTGCATACAGAACTTATGTTATTATTAGTGATGCCATGTGACGAAAATGTGATTGTTTGGTAAGTAAAACACAAAAAACGTTCATGAAGTGGCAACGTCTTACTTTTTATTTGCAAATAGTGTCGTTATTCACGACTTGTTAAGTGAGTTAATAAGTTACAATAAAAAAGTTATAAGGCAACATTCTTCTTTTTTATTTGCAAATAAGACGTGCGTATAAACGTAGTAACAGAAAACAAGTAATTAAATGCATCCTCTTATTTCGTTTATTTGTTTTATGGTACTCTTCTCTTAAAAAAGCAAATGGCTGTTCTATTATAAGAAACAAGCACAATAAATATTGTGTTTGTACAAAATAAATACGACAAGTGGTAGAGCATAGGAAAAGTAAGCAAAATTAATAATAAGACATGGAGTTACGGCAAGCAGTAATTAAACCATTTAGTATAATACTTGGGTATTTTGTAATTTTTGTTTTATTTGGATGAAATTACATTTTTGTTTAATTTGATTCTAATATCAAATTATCAACATATCTACCTAGATATCGTCATCTAAATTAACAAAAGTCATATTTGCGTTGGAAAAATTTTAGAGAACTTGAAAAACAATTTAAAAAATAGCATAAACTGGGAAAAATTTTAAGTTTTGATTTTGAATGAGTTTACAAATCTTTTTTACATCTGTATCTCCTGAAATTGCTCGCATGTGACTTCTGACTTTTTAAAATCGTATACAAAAATTATTCGAAAGAAAAGTAATAAATTGTGTAACCAACAAAAAAAAAATGGAAATGTTCATTAACTTTAACTAAACACTCAAGTCAAAGACTATAAATATGTAAAGATGTTTCACTTAATACATTTGAAATTTACAAATAATTTACTCTTTTTTATATGTATGTAGAGTCTACATACATATAAAAAAGAATAAATTATTTATAAATTAATTTTTTTTATTTGTAAATCGTTATATGTATGTAGAGTCTACATCAGGGATAAGCAAAAATACATATAAATATTTTGTTTGCGCTCACATACACACATAAAGAATCAGTGTCACCAGATCTGACATTTTCATGTCATACCTACATTTGAAATCTTAAATCTCCATTCCCTCATAAAAATTTTGTTCATAAGAACTAGTATTTCCTCAGGTTAATTTCATATAAATTTCTGGGGATCTCACTTTTTGCATATGGCAACGCTAATTTCTAACAACAAGCGATGTAAGAGCGTAAGCATTGGCGCGGCGCCCTTGTTTTGCCTATCCCTGGTCTACATTGTAGACTCTACATACATATAAAGAAAAAATCTCTGAGCATAAAGAGACATATTGACGAATATACAGTTGTATATTCGCGCCAATGCTTACGCTGTTTTATCGTGTTCATGTGCACACGTATTGCAGAGAAATAAAAAACATAAATCAGTCTCACTCGAGCAGGATGGACGTGTTACGCCTGTTGTTAGAAATTAGCGTTGCCATATACAAAAAGTGAGATCCCCAGAAATTCATATAAATTAACCTGAGGAAATACTAGTTCTTATGAACAAAATTTTTATGAGGGAATGGAGATTTAAGATTTCAAATTTAGGTATGACATGAAAATTTCGGATCTGGCAATACTGAGTCTTTATGTGTGTATGTGAGCGCAAACAAAATGTTTATACATATGTATTTTTGCCGATCCCTAATCTAAAAAAGAGTAAATTATTTGTAAATTTCAAATGTATTAAGTGAAACATCTTTACATATTTATAGTCTTTAGCTTGAGTGTTTAGTTAAAGTGAACGCAAACAAAATGTTTATATGTATTTTTGCCGATCCTTGGTGTACATACATACTTAAATTAGGGTGGCTTATGACAAAAATTTCAATCAAAATGCATGAACAAATATTAAAGACTAAAGTTAACTAATTTCTTATAGTGACTTAACAAACCGGGCCCCATTGAAACCCCTGGTTTCAATCAATTGGTAGACGCGCTAATTTTGCAACTGGACGGCGGAACGTGACCATCTGGACCAACAATAAAGTTGGTGACACGACCAACAATCCAATTCATCGGATGAAGATTATCTTCGTGCACTATAACCATATCATTTAATTTAAGATTTTGCTGGGGTGTTCGCCATTGGATTCGTTGTTGTAGTTGAGCTAAGTACTCTTGATGCCATCGATTCCAAAAATGAGTTTTTATAGCTGTTATTCTTTGCCAATGTTGAATACTGGCGATGTCAGACGTACAATTTGTTCTCTCTGGAATATGTTTGAGCGAGCAACCAATAAGAAGATGACCCGGGTTAGAGCCTCGAAATCATTAGGGTCTGTTGACGCTAGTGAAATTGGACGAGAGTTCATTACGGCCTCAACTTCCATTAAAGCCGTCGAGAGTTCTTCGAATGTAAGTCTAGCATTTAAAAGTTTGCGAAACAAGTGGCCTTTGTTGTTTTGACAGCTGCCTCCCATAATCCTCCAAAGTGTGGTGCTCGAGGAGGAATAAAACTGAATTCGATTACATTTGAAACTGCATAGGATATAATTTTTGATTTGGTAGATTCCTTATGAAAATGTTCGTAAAATTCGGTGAGCTTCGATTTCGAACCAACGAAATTTGTTGCGTTATCGCAAAAGATTTTTGAAGGTAGGCCTCTTCAACCAACAAAGCGTTTCAAGCTGCTATAAACGCGTCACTTGACAGATCTGATACAGATTTTAGATGCACAGCATTTGATGAAAACAGATAAAAACTGCTATATATGATTTATAAGGGCGTTTTCCGCGCAAATAAGTTGAAATTGGGCTAGCAAAATCAACACCAACAATTTGAAATGGGCGAGAACTTAAAACTCGCTCTTGAGGTAGGTTTCCCATCACTTGCATAAGCAGCTTAGGCTTATATCGAGTGCAATCAATACACTGATGAACTATCTGTCTGGCCAATGATCTGCAATTTATGATCCAAAATTGCTGCTGAATAAGGGCCACCAATGCCTGCGGGCCGACGTGAAAATTCACGAACAAATCAGATTTCGGTAGAAGAAAAGGGAATTTAGATTATTTTGGGAGCTTGGAGTTTAACAGTCGGCCACCAACTCGAATTAATGGGACTACCGAGACAGTTTCTATAAATGGAGCCAACGATGCCAGTTGTCCCGAAACAGAGCCCAACCTTTTTACTTCATAAAATTCGTCAGCGAAATATGTTTTTTGTACAACCCAAACAATTCTGTAGAGGGTTTGAGTGAACTCGTCTGATGGTACATTTATATCCTTGGGTTTCGTTTTGCAACGAGCACGGAGAATATATGACATGACTCGTAGACACTTCAAATAACTGCTAAACTTACTGCTGTTAACACGTACGAAGTTTTTTGAACGCTGGCGACAAATGTTGGTTTTCGCTTTTCCAGAAGTAATGCTTCTTCGCTTAAACCCAAGTTGCATTGCGTGGGCCAACAGGAACTGATTTCCTTCTGAGTTACGTAATTCAACGACGGTACAACCTGGGGATAAAAAATCAGCTGGATTTTGATCGGTTAGGCCAAGCAACATCAGCACATAAATCTTGCATTTCTGCTACGCGATTTCCAACAAAAGTTGAGAGAGATGACGAATGACTGCCAATCCAGTGAAGGGTGATTTGAGAATCACACCAGAAGTAAACCCGAACAATATTGTAGTTAAAGTATTGTTTGAGTTGACACCAAAATTTGACAAGTAAATGGGCCCCACTTAGCTCTAGTCTGGGCAGCGTACTCGTTTTTACAGGAGCCATCCGAGATTTCGAAGCCAACAAGTTGACTGAAACATTGTCGTATGAGTCTCTGCAAATGAAATAGAGACAGCAGCCATAAGCCTTGATAGATGCGTCTGTAAAACCATCGACCTCAATTGTTGTTGAATTTGGCATACGAACAAAGCGACTAATTTCCAACTGAGGCAAATTATGAAAATCTGCCAAAATATTATTCCAAGATGTGTCAACTTCTTGGGAAACAGATTCATCCCAATCACATTTGAGGAGCCAAAGTTTCTGCAGTAGAAATTTAGCTTTAATAGTAAGTGGAGTAATAAAACCCATGGGATCAAAGAGTGTTGAGGTGAGGGAAAAAATTGAATGTTTATTGTTCCGCCAGTATGATTTGGAAGGACAAAATTTAAAGCGAAATGTGTCATCGGATGGATGCCAAAAAATTCCCAATATAGTGGTGATTTCATTGATTTCTTTTGAACCGTTGTTTAAAAAACTAAGATCTGGCCGATTGCTATGCCATTTCGAAAGGGCAAATTTTTAATAATTTAGAATATCTGTTACCTGATCTTTTATCAGCTGTAACGTAGATATCTATCGTAGATAGATCTGCACCAGTTATCATATCGTCGACGTAAAAGTCAGTGGTGACGACTGCCTTTTCGACTTCATGAGAATCATGGTAGCATTCTGCTGTGAAATGTAAGCTGCGAAGGGCCAGATATGGAGCTGAGGCTGTAGCATATGTTACTGTGTTGAGCGCATAGGTTTTCAAAGGCTTCGAGCTATCGTCACGCCACAAGATCAACTGTAGATTTCGATCTTCCATACTGGTGACATCTGAAGCGAAGCAGGGTTATCAGCAAAGTATTTTGTATAGTTGGGCCAACCATCATGATTTCGTTAATTGACAGCTGTGATGATGAGCGGCATGATGCATCAAAATTTACGCGAAATTTTGATGAGGCGCTTTCTGGCCGCAAAACGCAATGATGGGGTATATAATAGTGCGGCTTAGACACGGGTGATTTAATTTGACTCATGTGGCCCAATTCTTCGTACTCCGTCAGGAATTGTTGGTACTGTTCCCTTAACATAGGGTGTTTATTTAATTTTTTCTCTATGAACCAAAATCTTCGTTTAGCAATATCTTTAGAGTCCCCAAGACACATAGTACTATTTTTTAAGGGCAACTTCACTATAATTCTACCATCATTTTGAAGCGTAACATGTTTGAGAAAATGTTCTTCGAATTGCTGTTGCTCTGGTGTCAAGAATTGACGTTTGCCTTCCACGTCCTCTAATTTCCAGAACCTGTCAAGATTTTTATCAATTTCATCATTATTATATCCACAAACTACATATGATAATTTTAAAGATTGTTCACGCTGCGCTCGTATATCTTCCCGAAACGATCTATCCTAACAACGTTTTCTGTAGTGTTGGCAAATTCTGGTTTTGGCGGATTTGGCCAAGAGAAAAAATTGAGAAAAAGACTTCTCCACCGAGAAGCAAGTCGATGGCCTATCGACGATAAAACTGTGGATCTGCCAGTTCGATGTTAGCAGACAGCTGAAAATCATGTATTAATATGCTTTCGTCAGGATGGTAACCAGTTATTGTATGTGAGACACAAAATTCAAGCAACATTTCGAAGCTATTTAACCGTGATCGAATAGTGCTCTGGGTTTTAAATGGAATCTTAACGCCACAGGAGCCTATTCCCACAACATCTATTGAGGTTTTGGATTTTTTCAGATTTAAAGCATTAGAAAGGGGCTCACTTATGTAGTTTACTTGACAGCATGAATCCAGGAGTACTCTGGCCAAATGATACCTTCCTTCAGAGTCACGAACTAATCTTATTGCAGTAGCTAAAATATCCTTGCTTGATTTGTGCGTAAAGTTTTGTTGAAAAGTTCCATGAACGGCTGCAGAACTTTGTTGAGGGAGCATCTTCAACAGGCTGCTTGTGCAAAAGCGAGTGACATTGCTTACAAAATCGACAGGAATAACGCGAAGAACATTTCGAATATTGATGCCCCTTTGCTAAGCAATTGAGACACAAATTTTGGGTTTTGACTTGGTCAATGCGCTGATCTACAGGTAAAACCAAAAAACCTTGACATGTTGTAATAAACTGCCCCGACTTCGAGCAGTGATTGCATGAGGAAGACTGGGAGACATTATTTGTTAAAAAAGTATGTTGTTTCGTATGTGAATTATGAGAATGATTCTTTAAGTTGAAAGAGGGCTGTTCTTTTGCAGCTTTTATACACTGTGCATCCAATTGTTGACAACGCCTGTCCAACATTGAGCATCAGTCAGACCACTCTGGCAAACTCGTATAGTCAATAAACTCGTCCAATTTTTGCTTCGTTAGTGGATCAACCTTGGTTATAGCCAGATGGATTATGAACGCGTCATAGATTTCCTGGTATGAGCCAAGTGACTTTAATGAACTGTAAAGAGCTGAAATAGTGTCTACGATACTGCGCAATTGATTGGGAACTGGCTCAGGAGCTTTTGGAATATCAAACATTGAGGTAACAGTTTCAAAAAAAAAAATCAAGGTATTGTTGTCGTATCTTTCTTTAAGCCTATTAAGAGCCTTCGGATAGTTTTCGTCCGTTACCTGGAATGCTTTGACTGTTGCTAGAGTTTCTCCACTGATGCAGGATAATAGATGGTTTTAGCTCTTCATATGCCGACATTTCATTGGTTGCTAAAACCAAATCGTCAATTTGGCAATTATGGCATAGACGTTATGGTCATATTGGTCAATCATCTTTATACAACACATCTACATACAACACGTATAAAAGGCTAAAAACATGGTAAATGGCATAAATGCAAAACCTGGAAAACTTGATTTTTGTGAGATATGTTTAAAAGGTAAAAAAAACTAGAGAACCTATTACTGGAGCTCGTCAACGTACATCACGCCCGTTAGAAAGAATACATTCTGACGTTTGCGACCCTATTGATCCGCTAGCATGGGATGGCTCAAAATATTTCGTATCATTTATAGATGATTTTACCCATTTTTCTGCAACACAGTGCAACACGAAAAAAATAACCATATACGGACACCACTACGTGATAAAAGACTAAAAAAAAGACCCGTGTCTCCCAATTTTTCCCAAAGTCATGCACTTTTTTTATGGGCCGCCAAAGATTTGGGGCCTCGGTATCATTTTCGCAAAAAAGTGATCATTTTCTCCGGCTCATATCTTGCAAACCGTTCCGAATTTCGATTTACTCTCTGAGGCAAACTTGTAGCTCTTGTCATAAAGAACAAAAATTGCGAACATATAAAATCAAAAAAACTTCACCTTCCAGATAAAAATCGCAAAAAACTTAAAAAAATTCGATTTTTTTACCTTTTTCTCTTGTTTAGGTCCATAGGTAGCAAACCGTTCAAAATTCAAGGAAACAATCAACTACAAAAATTTACCTAAGATCTCAATAAACAAATTTCTACAACATATAAACTTCCTGGGAATAATTCTGAACACCGTTTCACCGCGTCACTTTTTTCACTTTTACGGCTACCTAAGCGCTACCTAAACGGTGTTCAGAATTATTCCCAGGAAGTTTATATGTTGTAGAAATTTGTTTATTGAGATCTTAGGTAAGTTTTTGTAGTTGATTGTTTCCTTGAATTTTGAACGGTTTGCTACCTATGGACCTGAATCATTTTTGTTTTCCGAGAACCAGAAAAATATTTTGAAATTTTTGGTAGACCTGATGCTGATAAATGGTATAAAGCTATTGATGAAGAGTTAAAAGCTTTGGAGTATAAGAAAGTTTGGATACTTGTGAAAACGCCTAAAAATTCAAAGTGGGTTTTTCGAGTAAAGCACGATGAAAATGGAAATAGCGTTAGATACAAAGCAAGGTTAGTTGTTAAAGGATTTTTACAGAAATATGGCATTGATTACAACGACACCTATGCTCCCGTTGCAAAACTGACAACAATATTTGTGCTTGCAATTACAGCTAAAAAAAATTTACAATTGCATCAGTTGGATATAAAAACTGCTTTTTTAAATGGGGATTTGAATGAAGAAATTTATATGGCAATTCCAGAAGGGGTTTCTGCTGAAAAAGGTAGTGCTTGTCGCTTACTCAAATCCCTTTATGGGCTCAAACAGTCGTCTAGATGTTGGAATAGTAAGTTGAATGAATTCTTATTAAATATTGGTTTCATTCGTTCTAAACTGATTATTGCCTGTACACAAAAATTGATAAAAGTATGTTATCATATATGTTGACGACTTATTGATTGCAGGCTCAAATATAAGGTTTATTGAAATTCTAAAAACAGAACTATTTAAAAAAATTTGAGCTATCTGATTGCGGAAAATTGGAACACTTCTTGGGTATGAAGTTTGGTATTAAACCCAGTAGTATTGAAATATCGCAAGAAGCTAATATACAAAAGGTGCTAGAAAAATTTTCAATGACTGATTGTAACCCTGTCAAGACACCTATGGAGAAAGGATTACAATTGAAAAATACTTGTGGTGATAAATTTGATGAGCCGTATCGTGAACTTTTAGGAAGTCTTATGTATGTAATGCTCTGTGTAAGACCGGATATATGTTATCATGTAAGCTATCTTGGACGATGTCAACAAAAACCATCAGAAGAGCATTGGAAAGAATTGAAGAGAATTTTGAGATATTGTAAGGGAACGATTAAGAAGAAACTTATTTACTGTACTTATACAAATAATATTTTGGTAGGATATGCTGATGCTGACTGGGGAAGCGATACTATAGATCGGAAGTCTGTTAGTGGATTTATTTTTAAAGTATATGGATGCACAGTGTCATGGTCGAGTAAGAAGCAACAAACTGTTGCTACGTCCTCAAGTGAAGCAGAATATGTGGCTTTAAGTTTAGCTGTATCAGAAGCCATATGGTGAAGAGGATTACTGCAAGATTTAAATGAAATAAGAAATGAAGCTGTTATTATTTACGAAGATAATCGAGGTTGTAAATGCATGGCAAGAAATACTGAAACAAAAAGAGCAAAACATATCGACATTAAACATCACTTTATCAGAGATAATATCGAAAAAGGTTTAATTGATATAAAATCGATTGGAACATCAGATCAATTAGTGGATATATGTACAAAAGCTTTGGATGCAAATATCTTCCTGAAGTTTTCTAATTGTATTGGTTTATATGATTGAGAAGGGGTATTGAAATATTTATTACTTCAATCATAGAAACTTTGTTTTATATTTTATGTTTTGTTGAAGTATGTTTTTTTCAGTCCTTTGAAAACTTTTGAACAATAAACATCATTATTATAATTATTCCTATAAATAAGTCATTCCTGAGTATTTCATATTACCAGACTGTTCCCTTAATATAGGGTGTTTATTTAGTTTTTTCTCTATGGACCAAAATCGTCGTTTAGCAATATCTTTAGAGTCCCCAAGACACCTAGTACTATTTTTTAAGGGCAACTTCACTATAATTCTACCATCATTTTGAAGCGTAACATGTTTGAGAAAATGTTCTTCGAATTGCTGTTGCTCTGGGGTCAAGAATTGACGTTTGCCTTCCACGGCCTCTAATTTCCAGAACCTGTCAAGATTTTTATCAATTTCATCATTATTATATCCACAAACTACATATGATAATTTTAAAGATTGTTCACGCTGCGCTCGTATATCTTCCCGAAACGATCTATCCTAACAACGTTTTCTGTAGTGTTGGCAAATTCTGGTTTTGGCGGACTTGGCCAACAGATAAAATTGAGAAAAAGACTTCTCCACCGAGAAGCAAGTCGATGGCCTATCGACGATAAAACTGTGGATCTGCCAGTTCGATGTTAGCAGACAGCTGAAAATCATGTATTAATATGCTTTCGTCAGGATGGTAACCACTTATTGTATGTGAGGCACAAAATTCAAACAACATTTCGAAGCTATTTCAACGTGATCGAATAGTGCTCTGGGTTTTAAATGGAATCTTAACGCCACAGGAGCCTATTCCCACAACATCTATTGAGGTTTTGGATTTTTTCAGATTTAAAGCATTAGAAAGGGGCTCACTTATGTAGTTTACTTGAGAGCATGAATCCAGGAGTGCTCTGGCCAAATGATACCTTCCTTCAGAGTCACGAACTAATCTTATTGCAGTAGCTAAAATATCCTTGCTTGATTTGTGCGTAAAGTTTTGTTGAAAAGTTCCATGAACGGCTGCAGAACTTTGTTGAGGGAGCATCTTCAACAGGCTGCTTGTGCAAAAGCGATTGACGGTGCTTACAAAATCGACAGGAATAACGCGAAGAACATTTCGAATATTGATGCCCCTTTGCTAAGCAATTGAGACACAAATTTTGGGTTTTGACTTGGTCAATGCGCTAATCTACAGGTAAAACCAAAAAACCTTGACATGTTGTAATAAAATGCCCCGACTTCGAGCAGTGATTGCATGAGGAAGACTGGGAGACATTATTTGTTAAAAAAAGTGTGTTGTTTTGTATGTGAATCATTATGAGAATGATTCTTTAAGTTGATAGAGGGCTGTTCTTTTGCAGTTTTTCTACACTGTGCATCCAATAAACTCGTCCCATTTTTGCTTCGTTAGTGGATCAACCTTGGTCATAGCCAGATGGATTATGAATGCGTCATAGATTTCCTGGTATGAGCCAAGTGACTTTAGTGAACTGTAAAGAGCTGAAATAGTGTCTACGATATTGCGCAATTGATTGGGAACTGGCTCAGGAGCTTTTGGAATATCAAACATTGAGGTAACAGTTAAAAAAAAAGTCAAGGTATTGTTGTCGTATCTTTCTTTAAGCCTATTAAGAGCCTTACGATAGTTTTCGTCCGTTACGTGGAATGCTTTGACTGTAGCTAGAGTTTCTCGACTGATGCAGGATAACAGATGGTTGAACCGTTCGGAAACAGAAATGGTTTGATTGTTGTGGACTAAATTATTAAATGTGTTAATAAAGTTTTTATACTCGAGATACTTTCCATCAAATTTAGGCTACTTTAGGCTTGGAAGTAGACTTGCCGCTGGTTGAGGCACAAAAAATGACTGTTCCTGTACACTCCGACGCCGTTGTTTACCCATCTGCATAATTATGAGACTTTTTGCAGTGATGTATAATTCGTCTATTTCCGTTCGTCCTCTTTCGTCGGGCGACAAACGTTCTATTTGATTTTGACAATACAACGCTTGTTTCTAATATGATTCAATAACTCCTAATCTGCATTCCAGTAAGTGTAAGACAAAGTTTCTTGGCTTTCAATAATCTTTTTGATCCGCGTGATACTGCCTGTTAACGTCAAAATGTCTTAGATTCCATTTGCCATCAACAACAGCGTTACACAAGAGTTTTCCCTTTGTCTTATATATTATAGCTGAACATTGTTCGTACTCTTTGTAAATAATGCCTAAAAGTAACGGTCAAAGGGTAAAAGAAGTCTAACAGGTTGTTTCCGTGTTTTCTGGTATTGATTCTTTCTCTTCTTGTTCATCTATCAGCCGAGTAAAGAGGTAATTCTATACTACAAATAAATCCAATTATATTTTTCCTAAACAACTAATTTTGTTGTTGTTTCATTTTTTCTTTATTGGCCCTGATTATCCTATGGGGGATTGCAACATATATACATCTGGAGTCAGATGTATATATGTTTCCCACAGATTCCCTGAATCAACATTTGGTCCTTCGAGCCGGATTGGAATATCAATAAATTAATTTCTCTGAGATTTCATTATTGGATTTCATTTATTTCTATACGCTGATAAATCTACATACATACATATGTACATATCTACAAAAATAAAACATCTATTCATCTTTACTAAGGTATGTCACGTAATTTGCTTTGATTGCTTTTCAGTTCTCTTCAAAGTGCATTTCGAATAACAGTTCAAGATTTTGTGCGTTTATTACTCTACTTATTACAAACACAAATAATTATAACACATGCAGTCTTAAGCACTCAAAATTAAAATTTCAGTACAAAAAATTTACAAAAAATAAAATATTAGCGAAGTCCAGCAAGATATTAAACTAAAAATTGCAAAACTAAAAGTGGAAATACCTAAAAAAAAGTGGAAAAAAAGAACCAGAACAACATCCAGGCGAAACTCCATATTGGTTGTCCACATCGTCACGTATATCCATCATTTTCAACATTCATCGATCTCTACCTGTAAGTTGACTGCATTTATTTTAATTTCTATTAAAATAATTTCCTATCAAAAGAATCGGGCTACATTGTATTATCAATGTAGGGTATCCTCCTTTTGTTCGATTTGATCGCGCCATTTATGTGTTCTCTTTATGGTTCATACATGCATGAGAGTGAGATTTTCCCTTTTTCAAGCTTAAATCCCCTCTTTTCTCATTTATATTCTCTTACCTTCATTCCCTTGACTAATTAAAGTCAAATTAAATTTTAAACTCCGATTTTGTTTATCATATGAGAGATTAACGGTTGATACAAAAATAAATCGAGAACCATTATAATGCAATACTAAGATCTCTTTTTCCAGTGTCGAAGGTAAAATTTGTTCTCTTTAAATCAATCCATCCCGTGATGGTTTTCTCTTACTCAAATTAAATTTAGTTCTTTCTTTTCATCCATTACCTTACATTCTCATCAAATATATTGCAAAATATTGGAAACATATACCTTCATTTATTCATTTAAGAAAGTTTTACCGTTGTGGAATTTACAAAATAAACAGAAAACCTTATAAATATTAAATTTACGCAAAATAAATTTAAAAACTACTTTATACACAGAATTGTGTACGGTTTCAAATTAGAATTTGTAAAAGATTTAGTGCTATAACTACACATCCGCAGATATTTATATAATTAAGCTGTACAATAATAAAACCGATGCAAGCAATTTAACGCGCTAACACGGTAACTCTTGTTGAAAGCAAACGAATAATAGGATGGTCCAGTACTAAATAACCAACATATTTTTTACAAAACAATAGCTACAAAAAAATTAAATAAACCATATACATAAAAAATAAAATAATAATAACAACACAAAGATAAATAAAACTATCCCAATATTTTTCCTATATTTATTGGTTTGGAATAAATAATAATAAGACGGTGTGTCTTATTTTATTATATTTGCACTATATACGCACATGAATAGACCTAATATTCGTGTTCATTTCCAGTCATATCAATACAATTTCCAGTCAAGTAAAGGTCAGTGTACTTTTATTTTTTTATATTCCCGTGAGCAGCTGATTATTACTTCAGCAAAGCTAATGATTGAAATCATTGCATACTCAGAAAACTAAATGTATGTAGTATTTTCCTGTGAGAATTTTCTAACTTTCTGTGCTCCAATTGTAAATTTCCTTTGTATTCACTATTTTTCGAACTGAATGAACAAAATTTTGTTGTCAGTGCTGATAATTGTTAATAAAAATAATAATATATATATTATTATTTATATATATATATATATAAATAATTTTAGATCAATTTATTCGTTTAGCCGACGAGATATTGGAGTTTGAGACAGATCTTAATGATAATCTGTATGCTCTTACTTCTACTCATGCAATTGATGTTCATCGAAATGAACTAAAATCGAATTGGATAAGAGTTAAAGCCACCTATGAAGCATGCCTGCTTGAAGTGGAAAAGAAAACTCATTCAAAAGACAAGCCAAAGGATATAGAGGTCCTTAAGGAAAAATACAAGAGCACATATAAGACCTATTGTCAGTGTCTGATATAATTTTCCGAAATTTCTGATACACTTTGTAGTTCTCCAAGTGCTATCTACAACTCACCAAATAACACTTCTTCTGAATCACATAACCTTCATTTACCTCCGATAGAGATAGAAGCTTTTCATGGTGATTATGCTTCCTGGCCCACATTTCGCGACACTTTTACTGCAGTGGTTAACAATTCCAAGGCAAGTAATGTGGAGAAATTATTTTACTTGAAACAGAAGACGAAAGGTGAAGCTAGAGAAATTGTGCAAAAGAGTCCACTTACCAATCAAGGTTTCGACTTAGCTTGGGAAAATTTATGCTCACGGTTTGAAAACCGGCGAGTTTTAGTAAATCTTCAGCTAAAAATCCTTTTTAGTCTCCAAGACATTGGTTCCGAAACAGGAAAAGCGCTTAAGCAGCTCCAAAGAGATGTGAACTCCTGCATATCGATACCAAAACTCCACAATATTGATATCTCAAGCTGGGACCCAATTTTCGTTTTCATCTGTACAAATAAGCTTCCTGAAAATACACTCACATTATGGGAACAGGAGCTTAAGGATAAAACTCTTCTTCCTAAATGGACAGAGATTGATGCATTTCTTACAAATCGTTATAGAACTTTAGAATCGGTTTCCAACATTCACGGGGTGAAAAGTTTTAAGAAAAATGACCTTAAAGCTAAAAGCCCTTCTAAAGTTAACTTAAATGAAAATGTTCACAGCTTTCAGGCTAATATTTCTGGTCCACAGTGTCAATTCTGCCCAAGGAAAAATCATATTATTCGGAAATGCCCTAAGTTTCTAAAAATGGGCTACCAGCAAAGGCTGGAAAAAATAAAAAGAGAAGCTTTGTGCTTGAATTGTTTTTCAAAAGCTCATAGTGTCAGAAATTGTACTAGCAAGCATAGCTGTTTCAAATGTCAAAAGAAACATAATACTCTTTTGAACGGGGAGTTTGATGACTCATTGCGACCTACTCAAAAGCCATGTCGTAGTAGTAATCTAAACCCTAGGACAACTCCTTTTACTCCTTCCACTTCATGCAATATACAGTCCACTACCAACGACATTCCTGATAAAGTTCAGTCCTGTTTTACTACGAATTCAAAAGAGGTCTTATTAGGTACAGCTTGGATAAATATTTGCCATTTGGGGATGAAATACCAAGCACGCGCCTTAATAGATTCTGGGTCCGAAGGCACCTTTATTTCTGAACGTTTATTCAACCACCTCAATCTACCTTCTCAGCCTGCTAAAGCGAGAGTTTCCGGTTTGAATACTTCTGTCTCGGCTAGGGTTCATCGTCAATGTAATTTGGTATTAGGTTCCAGGTTAAATTGTGACAATGAGATTTGTGTAACGGCACTGGTAGTTCCTCAACTCTCTAGCCAATTACCATCCCGAACCATGCCAGACTCAATATTTGTAGGGCTGCCCAAACTTCCACTTGCCGATCCTAAGTTCAATTCGAGTTCAAAGATCGACATACTGATTGGAGGCGGTATTTTCCATTTAATCATATGTCCTGGAACCCGGCACAATGTATGTGAATCCTTAATAGCCCAGGAAACCATATTCGGATGGATTCTGACGGGCCCAGTTACCAATAATTCTAAGAGATGTTCCACGATTGTTTCACATTTCTGCGAAATTTCCTTAGACAAAGAAATTTCTCGATTTTGGGAGGTGGAGAATCTTCCCAAGAAGAACTATATGTCTCCATTTCACCAAGCTTGTGAAGATCTATATGTTCGTACTACAAGAAAAAGTCCCGAAGGTCGGTATATAGTATCGCTTCCCTTTAAAGAAGAATTTCCAGATGTTCTCAATATTGGTCAATCTAGGTCTAGTGCAGTGGCACAGAACGTTCGAAACGAAGCTAGATTGATTTGAAATCCTTGCTTGAAATCTGACTACGATCAAGTGATCCAAGAGTACGAAGAGCTTGGTCACATGTTCAAAGTTGAAGCATCTTCCAACCTTTCCGATAACCGTAAGACGTATTATCTTCCACACCATGCGGTTATTAAACCTGACAACACTGCTACTAAAGTCCGCGTAGTTTTTAATGCTTCAGCTCCATCATCCAATGGTCAAAGTTTGAACTCTGTGCTTCACATAGGCCCAGTGCTTCAAAACGATCTGACCATATTAATTCTGAAGTGGCGATTCTTCAAATACGTTTTCAATGCCGACATTCAGGCAGATCCTAGTCAATCCCGAACACACTCCGTATCAAAGGATTTTGTACAGAAATAATCCAAATAGTTCCATTAGCGAATATGAACTCAAAACCGTTACTATTGGGGTCAATTGCACTCCATACCTCGCTATTCGGACTTTATTGCAATTAGCAGATGATGTAAAATCAATTTATCCGGTAGCCAGTGAAATTCTTCGAAATTCTATGTATGTGGATGACGTCTTAGCTGACTCTCATACAAAGCAGAGTGGCATAAAGGCAAAAAATTATCTAATTCGAGCATTGAAATCCGCTGGGTTTTCTCTGACAGTGGACATCTAATTCCATTGGAATGCATGCTCTGATGATTTCTACTTTTCAGCCAATCCCTTTCCAGAACAGTTTGGGTACACAAAGAGAGAAGTGTTATCCCAAATAGCAAAATTGTTCGACCCGGCCGGTTGGTTGGCTCCATGGATTATATTAGCAAAAATTTTAATGCAAAAAATATGGATAGGTGGTACCGGTTGGGATGAACTCCTTAGCCCGGATACCCTTCAGGATTGGAAATCCTTCCAATCTAGTTATTCTGAAATCAATACCATTCGTATTCCTCGATGGATTGATTATTCCCAAGACTCCGAAATCCAATTCCATGGATTTTGCGATGCTTCGGAAAAAGCATACGCAGCGGCTCTCTATGTACGAGTCTCCAAAAACGGGTCTATTTCTACACATCTTATGGCTTCTAAAACTAAATTCGCTCCCATTAAGACACTGTCGATTCCAAGACTAGAACTTAGCGGCGCAGTCCTGCTAGCCGTCACGATAGAAAATTTATTGCCAAGGATGGACGTAAAAAAGTATTCTGTTTATTGCTGGACGGATTCTACCATAGTCTTATCTTGGTTGGCGAAACCAGCATGCAGTTGGAAAACCTTTGTGGCAAATAGAGTATCGAAGATAACTCAGATTGTCGATTATTCTAGGTGGTTTCACATCAATTCTGAAACAAATCCAGCAGACTTGGCCAGCAGAGGACTCTATCCCAAAGAACTCCGGGAAAATGAGTTATGGTGGGTTGGGCCTCAATGGCTAAAGGCAGAAAACTCTATATGGCCCAATTTTTATCCATCCAACATTCCTTGTACCGAACTAGAGATAAAACCAATAAAAGTACATTTCTTGTACTTTACCAATTTGGAAGATATCCTAGAACGGCTTTCCTCCTTTCCTAGGGCATTACAAGTAATGTCATATGTATATCGATTTTTCTTTCGAATACATCCACGATATCGTGCCAACTTCTGTAAAAATTCTATTGAACTTTCTAATGCACGCGAAATAACCTCATTTCTGTTTACCAGAAGGCAGCGTATACAAATGAGTACAAAGCCTTGAAATCCAAAAAATCCATACCTATGTCCAGCACCTTATTGAATTTAAATCCTTTTCTAGATCCAGAAGGAATAATTCGAGTTTGTGGTCGCCTGGAATCTGCGCCTGGGTTATCTTATAATGAAAAATACCCGATGATTATACCATATAAAACCCAATATGCGATATTAGTGACAAAATTCGTACACGAGTTCACTCTTCATGGTGGAAATCAATTAGTTCTGCGTATGCTGCGATCACAATATTGGATTCCGAAAGCAAAAAATTTTATAAAAACAATTGTTAATAAATGCAAAGCATGTGTGATATTCAAAAAACGGTGCCAGAAGCAAATAATGGTAGCCTTGCCATCCACAAGAGCGGAAATTACTCGTCCGTTTGCACATACAGGTCTAGATTTCGCTGGGCCATTAGATGTCAAAAGCTATTCTGGCCGAGGCTGTTGTATGTCTAAAGGCTACGTCTGTGTTTTCGTTTGTTTTTCTACCAAAGCCATTCACTTAGAAGCCACATCTGAATTAACTACACAGGCATTTCTAGCAGCTTTTGGCCGATTCGTATCGCGCAGAGGATCTCCACTTGCATTCCGATAACGGAACTACTTTCGTTGGAGCTTCTAGATTATTAGCAAAAGAGTTCATACAAACGACCCAACAACGCCTCTTGGCCAACTATGCCCAACAGAATATTTCATGGCATTTTATTCCGGCTGGCGCTCCTCATATGGAAGGTTTATGGGAAGCTGGTGTAAAAAGCTTTAAGGCACATTTTCGTAAGATTACTGGGTGCTACAAATATACATTTGAAGAGCTTGCTACATTACTTTCTAAAATTGAAGCTTGTCTAAATTCTAGACCGATTTCTCCTATGTCTGCTGATCCAACCGATCTTTGTGCTTTGACTCCCGTGCATTTCCTAATTCGTACACCGATTCTCTCTCCAATTGATCCTCAAGTTACTGATGTGCCTATATCTATTATAAATAGATGGCAGCGACTAAAAATAATACAACAGAACTTTTGCGCCCGATGGAAAAATGAATACCTAAAGGAAATGCACAAAAGGCACAAATGGAAAAGACCAGAATGAAACCTTTCTGAAAATGACTTGGTAGTGATCAAAGATGAAAATTTACCGCCAAATTCCTGGCGGCTTGGCAGAGTCGTGAAAGTATATACAGGTTCGGATAATAGGGTCCGAGTCGCCGATGTTTTCACTCAGCGTGGTTTGATAAAAAGACCCATAGTTAAGCTCATTGTACTTCCACCTGAAAACTAGCACTTCAGTACAACACGAGTTCCTTTTCTATATATATATTTATTTTGTCTTTCTAGACTTACTTACGCTTGCCGTATATGTAAGAAACTGAATCCTCTTCGAAATTGCCATAAATTCCTTACCTACTGCTCAAAATATTGTGTTCGGGTGGATAATCTATGGACCATGCTCAACATAAGAGGTGTAGAAGGCAAATCGTATCAACCGCTATAACATGGTTATCTATAATATGCTCTCAATGCTTTCTTTAGTTATATATATATATTTATTTATTATTATTACTCATATAACATTACATATGAAACAAAAAATTATAGTACTTTAAACTTGTAACTGAATTATCGCTAAATTCAAATTGTCGCTTAACATAATTTTAAAATGAATTATACCTTGAAACTTAATTTTATTAATCTATATACTATGGCCCAATTTATACCATGATGTAAAAATCGTGGATGTTTTTTATTTACTTTTGAAAACATCTTCTGAAATCTTCTTGCAATTATACCATGATTTTTGCGTCGCGTATTTTTTTCTTAGAGGGTTGATTTTTAACCGGTAAATTCTTTTTAATTGTTCATTCGCATTTTTTGTCAGTGATTTGTATACCTCAAAATATAAACAAAATTTATATGTTCTATTTTTTTGACCGTTTTTGTTTAATTAATAAACTTTATTTTATTTTTTTATTAAGCTTGAGGTCTTAAATTTTTATTTCGGTACTCATCAAGTACCATCTTCAGGATATTTATTATTTGTTTGTTTTATATAAATTGAAAAAATTTTTACATTTGAAAAATAATAATAAAAAATTTTTTGTAATTTTTGAAATACTAATCACATATTCAGAAAATATTTAAAGTAATTATAATATATATTTGTACATTAAATAACAACATTAAAAAACTCATGTACATATGTATGTAACAAAACATACTATATACATAAGTATATAGAAATACTGGCACTTCATTTCACTGTTTAAACACTTTGACTATAGAAGAAGAATAAAACATGACAGACAATAACGAAAATAAATGTAAAAGGAATTACAAAAAACATCATGGAAAACAGAAATCGTGATGTTTTTACTACCCCGCTTTCTTCTCTACCCCGTTCGTCAACCAAAAAAAAAGTCGCGATGTTTACTCATGATTTTAAATCATCGTCTAAATTGCGTGTATGTCTTGTTTCCAGCAGCAACTTCTTAGACAAACCCTGGATGGTTTGATTCTCATTGCATATATCCTGCAAGGTGGGCAGTAATGTTAACGTCAAAATGTCTTAGATTCCATTTGCCATCAACAACAGCGTTACACAAGAGTTTTCCCTTTGTCTTATATATTATAGCTGAATATTGTTCGTACTCTTTGTAAATAATGCCTAAAAGTAACGGTCAAAGGGTCAAAGAAGTCTAACAGGTTGTTTCCGTGTTTTCTGGTATTGACTCTTTCTCTTCTTGTTCATCTATCAGCCGAGTAAAGAGGTAATTCTATACTACAAATAAATCCAATTATATTTTTCCTAAACAACTAATTTTGTTGTTGTTTCATTTTTTCTTTATTGGCCCTGATTATCCTATTGGGGATTGCAACATATATACATCTGGAGTCATCCAAATATTATATGTCCCATCGGCTCAGAGAATTAATCTGATTCCATATTCCTAACCTTTCCAACAGATTCCCTGAATCAACACTGCCTTTGGACGTTGATCTTAACGTTTTTAGCTTTTCTAGTGCCATTGTTTTCTCAGATGTACCACTTGCTTCATTCATAATCACGTTTCTCTTATACATTTACTGCCTTATTCATAAAAATTATTGTATGTTTATTAAGGGCTTATTTGACAAATTTCTATGGGATATTTGTCATATAAACCTGTAACAAACATACAATATTTTTTATGAATAAGGCCGTTACTTTTTAAATTTGAAGAAATTTTGATTACACAGTTTTTAATATAAGGTGTTAAAATTTTAATCATTTAAAATTTTAATTCAGTTTAATTTAACTCAGTATACTATTGATAATATTTAACATTAAAAACGTTTATGAACTACTCAGAGACCCAGAAATATTAAAGTCCTTCACTTTAGAGTGTTCGGTCACGGTCGCCAATGTTTTAGGACAGCCTAAATTGACTGCCCGTAATTTATCATGAATGTGTTACGATAACTTCAATGAGCCCAATGGTTCGATTTGGGCTAAATTTTAATTTATTTAATATGAACTTTATTGTCTCTTCACCTTTTATTCAAAAATTAATTTGTCAATTTATTACACCGCTTCTTTGCATAAAAAAAGGAAAACATCAACTTCTTCGCTCAATGTTTTAAGTTCAAAAAAAAAAAACTTTTTCTTTATTATTTGCCCTTTACAATTTATGGGGTATGTTCTAGAATCCGAATTCACTCGAAAGTGGATTACTTTAGCATTTTTGGTGTTCTGCAGTTCAAATCCCCATGTTCTTATTCTTTTTCAATTAGCATAGTAAGGTGTGGGTGAAAGTAAAACGGATCGTACTCTGTTCTTATAAGTGATAACATTATTACGAAAAATTTAAATTTTCACAGAAATATTAATGCAAACAAATTTTTTTAAACTTTGCCAAAAATTTCAATTTGGTTTTGGCAGATCTCACTTCTGTAAAAAAGAGATTAAAAAATACAACAATTTCGTTTATGTTAGAAAACACAAAGTTAACCTACATACTAAAGTTTTATGTCAATCTTTAATGCATTTAGATCTTATTGAAAAAGTGAATTTTTTGAAGGCAATTATATACTTATATATATATATATATATATATATATATATATATATATATATATATACATATATATACATAATAAACTATAAACTATAAACTAATTTATAAAATAGTACATATTTGCATGCTATATGTAAATATATAGCATGAGATTATTTTATTGTAAAAATCAGTGGCAGCCTATTATTAATAAGATTTTACCTTTTTATATGAATATGTATTTGAAAATCCAAAAAACAAATGAATTGATGAGAATAAAAAAGCTTTATATGGTATAGTGGTGTATTTTCAATAAACTACAATAGGTGATAACAAAATAAACACACAAAAGCAAATAATATTTTTACTTTAATTTTCATAATAAAAAATAATTAGCAAAATTCATAACCACATTTTTGGTAAACACACAATGCGCGCGTTCTGTCAAAGTTTTTATTGTTTCATACATCTTTTGCGTTACGCTTTTCTGTCAAAGTTAAAAACGTCACGCAACGCTACAAAGTTTTATCTGAAACGGCCTTCTACGTACTTATGTATGTATTCTACCATATGAGTATTTTAAGCATTGAAAAAAAATTTTTTTTGGTTAATTACATCATTTATTACTTTTCTTTCGAATAATTGTTGTAGAAGATTTTACAAAGTCATAAGTCAGATGCAAGCAATTGCAGGAGATATGCAAAAAAAGATTTGTAAACTCATTCAAAATCAAAACTTAAAATTTTTTTGCAGTTTAAGCTATTTTTTGAATTGTTTTTCAAGTTCTGTAAGATTTTTCCAACGCAAATATGACTTTTGTAAATTTAGATGACGATATCTGCTTAGGCTGATGTCAGAGTGCGCGCGTTACATCCTCCCCACAAAAATTATCATTACCGTCCATAAAATGTAGGGTGACAACAAAATATTAAATTACATTTTCTTTCCCACATTTTATGGAGTGCAACGTAAGCAGTTTTGCGAACGTTGCATAGCTTAAGAATATTTTTAAAATTAAAGTTTAAGTTAGTCTTAAGATTCATTGAATAAAGAAAACAACTAAAATTCGTTTGATGTAATCATTTATTTCTGGTGCCCAACAAAAGGAACCTTTTCTGAAGAAAAGATAATATTGGAACGAAAATTTCATATTAAATATTTGAGTTGTACTTGTTTGTATAAAAGCAAATATTTCCTTTATATAAGTTAACCATTATTAAAAAAAAGAGGAAAAAAAAGAAAACATTCGCAACAAAAATTTCAAGTTCTTAAAAATAAATAAATGAACAAATAATTAATTATCAAGTGAAACTCATGAACCGAAAAGACATTTTTAACAGCAACCGAAAAATCTCCTCCATGTTGAACTACAACAAAGAGTTGTAGAATTGGAAACTATTCTTAAGCAACAAGAATTAAAAATTAATGTACAACAGCAGCAACTTGAACAACAATTACTGCAAATTAATACTCAACAGCAGCATGTACACCAAAGTCAATTGCAACAAGTTAATGTACACCAACGGAAAGAACCAGTTCAAGTGCAGGGAATTGTTTTTCAACCTGACCAAATTGTAAGGGAATTTAGAAGCATCAAACCTTTAAATGGAAATCATAATATAAGGCAATTCATACAATCGGTGGAATCAACAATGGATTTGGCTGTCAATAATCAGGCTTTAATCAGGCATATGGGGTGAGAATAATTATAAATGAGAAGCTTGAAGGCAATGCAGGAATGCCACTTGGGAACAGGTAAAGAAAAAATTATTGAGCAGCCTACAACCAAGAAAGACATATGCTGAGTAACCTAAATGAACTTTTTGATATATTTATGAAGGCTAAATATGAAATTAATGAATTATGTGAGGTAGATGTAAGAAACCAATAGTTTATAGCCCACCTTATGTGGACAGAGATTTAGTAGACCTAATAATAGAGAAAATTGATGGACCGATAAGAGCCCATTTAAACGAACATGAAACATTGAATAATATTATCACAAAATATACAAAATTGAAACTTTTATATGATACTAGAGCTATAGCTTTTGCTCACAGAATTGATGTAAGAAACAGACAAAAATCAAATTACAATAAACCCTTTGCTGATGTTAAGACAAACAATGGTTATCGTACACCTAAAGAAAATTATCAAAATTTCAGGCCAAATAATTTCCAAAGCCAAAATGGCAGATTTCAAAACACAAACAATAATTTTAGGACCGATAACATTCAACAATTAAACAGAAATTTTAAAAGTTCAGGTCAAGGCTTAAACTATAATATACATCCAGGGCATCAGAATATGAGTAATTTTCAGACAAGATCTAACCAAACCATTAATTACAACCAAAGTAGACAACAACGTCAATCAAACTTCTCAGGTCAGGAAACAGAACCGATGGAAATAGAAACAATCCATGAGGAACGGGACATAAATTTTCACATACCGCCTCAAGAACCACCTTGCCCATAATAGTAATCTCAATAGGGAAACAAAAAATTAGGTGTCTCATAGATACAGGCTCAACGACCAGTATCATTAAACAGAACAAATTAATTGATAATTACCCGGAACAGAAACTCGAAAAACCAATTAAATATCGAACTTTAAATGGACTTAATAAAGTATATTCTTGTTTGATTACAGCTTTTCCTAAAGAATTCTGTTGTGTTGGAACACTTAGTTGGAAGGTTGTTAATTTTAAGAATGATAATTATGATGCCATAATGGGACAAAACTTCTTGAAACCCCTTGGGGCAATAATAAATAGTAATCATGGTTATGTTGAAATTTTAAACAAAAATATATTTTTTGAGGAAATGAATTATCCTTTTCATATCGACAATATATGTTCCCTAGAACCAATTTCTATAGAATCAGTTTTTGATAGGATTAATTTTGGGCATCTAAGTAATGAAGAAAAAAAGAAAATTACAAATCTTTTGAACGATTTCAAAGACTTATTTTATACTGAAGGTGATGAACTTTCGGCAACAACTGAAATAGAACATAGAATTATTACTGACACTGAAAAGCCTCTTTATTCGAAGATTTATCGTTATCATTAAATTCACGAAGATGAAATCAGGAAGCAAATAGATAACATGTTAAAACATAATATTATTCGGGAGAGCAACTCGGCCTATAATAGCCCCCTATGGATTGTCCCAAAGAAAGCCGATAATTCAGGGACCAAAAATTGGCGTATAGTCATAGATTACAGAAAGTTAAATGAACATACGGTTGAAGACAAATTCCCAATACCAAACCTAAACAGCTTATTAGATAGATTAGGTAGAGCCCAATATTTCTCCACTATAGATCTGGCGAAAGGGTTTCACCAAATACTTCTCGCGGAGGAGGATAGAAAGAAAACTGCCTTTTTTTTTTGGAACGATTTTCCGTCATCCCACGTCAAATTTGGTTTATGAACAGACCGGTTTCGGCTTTGTGCCATCTTCAGTGTTCTCGAATACTAAATCGTTTTTCTCGCTGTACGTTGTCTTTTGTATGGTTCGTTTTTTCTTTTTTTCTTTCTTTGCCCCTTTGTGTTTCTCTCTCTCGTCCTTGTATGTCTATGTGTCTCTCATTCTCTCCCTCTCTCTACCTGCTACCTGTTCCTCTCATTTTTCTATATACCATGTCTGTGCTCCCTGCCTTTATAGCGCGGCGATTATTTAATAGGTGTATTATCTGTATGCAGGTAGTAATCTATGATTGTGCGTTTTTGGATTGGCCTTTTGTCTTGTACATCTGTTGTTATGTTGTTCGGTTCCGTTAAATTATTGTTCTCTTTTGTGTAAAAATATTTTAATGGTTCAAATATTATGTCCCAGGCAGTGTTTATTTGTTCATTTATTATTCTCCCGTCAAAAGTTTTCTGTTTGTATATTTCCATGTTTTCTAATACGTTCAACCGCCGTCCTTTATGCTGTATGTGTAACAGTTTAACCGTTTTTCTAATATGCGCTGGTGTACATTTTTTGTTGAATATGTGGTTCGCAAAATTCGATTCTGGTGTTGTTCCTGGTTCTCTCATTTTTTTGTTGTAGTCTCTCATATGTTCCCGAAATCTGGTTTTTATCTTTCGTCCCGTTTGTCCGATGTAACTGTGTTGGCATGTGCAAGTTAATTTGTATACTCCTTGTTTATCCAGGCAGTCTGTCTCGTTTGTGCTGTCTTGGAGTATTCTACCCAAATTGTTATTTGTTCGGAATGCTGTGTTAATGTTGTGCTTTCTAAAAAATTTAGCAAGTTTGTATGTTGATGTGCCCATATATATTAAAGTAGCCCAAGCTTTCTTCTCCTGCTCCTGTTCTTTGTTCCGTTCCCCACTTGTTTTGATATCTCTTCTGATTTTGTCTACCAATTTTTTCCTATACCCGTTGTTTTCCGCTATGCTATAAATTATTTTCAACTCCTTTCTATATGCCTCCCGCGTTAGTGGTATTCGTTCAAGTCTCGTTACTAATTGTCTAATTGCCGCGTTTTTGTGTTGTTGAGGATGGTTTGATGAATTGTGTATTATTGTGTCTGTAGCAGTTGGTTTCCTGTATATTTCGTATTCGATCCTATTTAAGCTCTTGTTTGCCCGAATTGTTAAGTCTAGATAATTTATGCTATTGCCTTCTTCCACTTCCATTGTGAATTTTATGTTTTTGTGTTGTTTGTTCAGTAGATCCAGAATTTGTTCCTCTTTATTTCCTTCCAGTATACATATAATATCATCTACGTATCTCGCATAGAATGTAACCCCGAAATTGGTTTTTAGGTTCTCGACATATTTCTCTTCTAAATTTTGCATAAATATTTCCATTAGGATTGCTGATGTTGGATTACCCATTCCTAGTCCATTGGTTTGTCTATATATGTTATTGTTGAATTTGAAATAATTTTGCTCCAATGTGCCTTTTAGCGTATTTGTGAGTTGCATTGAAAACTCTACGTCTTTTGTTTTGTTGAGCAGTGTTTTATGTACAATGTTTATTGTCTCTGTTGTTGGAATTGATGGATACAAGTCTTTTATATCAAATGAGACTAGCCTAGTGTTTTCTGTTATATCCACGCTCTGTAGCCTATTAACTAATTCCGTGGTGTTGGCTATTGTGTGTTTGTTTTCTAGGTCCAAGTTGTCTTTCAGTATTGTTTTTAGGTATTTCGATAGTTTGTAGCTCGGGGCCGATTTGTAATTAATTATGGGTCTCATTGGTGTATTCGGCTTATGTATTTTCGGTAGAGCAATCATGGATGGAGCGCATGGGTTCATGAGTGTTAACGAGTACGATATGTTTGGTGTTATTATTTTGGTTGCCTTTTTGATTATTTCCCTGACTTTCGCCTGGTATTCGTCTGTAGGATCTTTCCTAATTTTCCGACATTTAGTGTCTTCTATCAACTGCTCCGTTTTGGTAATGTAATCATTTTTGCTGATTAATACCGTTGTGTTTCCTTTATCTGCTTTTGTTGTTACGACATTATTAGATTTAAGATTTTGTCTTAAATTTCTAACAGCTTCGCATTCCCTGTTTTGACTCCTTTTAGATTTGATCTCCGTCTCTATTATGCGTTTGCAAGTATATCTGGCTTGATCCTGCTCCTCGTTTGGTAGCATCGATATTGCCACCTCTGTGTCCACAATGGTTTGCTCTATTTCCCTCCTTTTATTATTTTCTCGGATATTGTGCTTTAGCCCCTTTTTCAGTAACTGAGCTTCTTCATCATTGACTGCCATTTCAGTTAGGTTTATAAATCTAGTGTGGAAGTTGTGTTCTTTGTGTAGCTTGCAGTTTGCCGATCCTGTTAGTTTGTCGAGTTTTTTGTTTAAATTCTTGTATTTCTGTTCAATTGCTCCTGCGTTCGCTGTGTTTACTTGGTCAAATATGTCCATCAGTATGTTGGTTGGGACTCGTTCTGCTAATTGTAAGTGAATGTGTAGAAGTTCAGAGTTCGTCATTTCCTTTTTCTTATATAGGCTCTGGATTTCAAATTTTACGAAACTTCTTTCCGCTATTCTAACAGTCTTCTTACTAGCTACTGTGTTTGTCTTTAGTTGTATTTTAGCGTATTTTGGTGTGACATTCAATGCAAGGCATTGTTTGTTAAACCAAATGTTTGCTTTTTTTGTACTTATTTTCAGTTGACGTAGTTTGTAAATTGTTATAAGTCCAATTGTGTCCGAGTTATAAGCCTGACAGGCATTTGTCGATTTTTGTGATATTCTTCCGACGGGGTTTGTTTGAATTTGGAACGATTTTCCGTCATCCCACGTCAAATTTGGTTTATGAACAGACCGGTTTCGGGTTTGTGCCATCTTCAGTGTTCTCGAATACTAAATCGTTTTTCTCGCTGTACGTTGTCTTTTGTATGGTTCGTTTTTTCTTTTTTTCTTTCTTTGCCCCTTTGTGTTTCTCTCTCTCGTCCTTGTATGTCTATGTGTCTCTCATTCTCTCCCTCTCTCTACCTGCTACCTGTTCCTCTCATTTTTCTATATACCATGTCTGTGCTCCCTGCCTTTATAGCGCGGCTTATAACTCGGACAAAATTGGATTTATAACAATTTACAAACTACGTCAACTGAAAATAAGTACAATAAAAGCAAACATTTGGTTTAACAAACAATGCCTTGCATTGAATGTCACACCAAAATACGCTAAAATACAACTAAAGACAAACACAGTAGCTAGTAAGAAGACTGTTAGAATAGCGGAAAGAAGTTTCGTAAAATTTGAAATCCAGAGCCTATATAAGAAAAAGGAAATGACGAACTCTGAACTTCTACACATTCACTTACAATTAGCAGAACGAGTCCCAACCAACATACTGATGGACATATTTGACCAAGTAAACACAGCGAACGCAGGAGCAATTGAACAGAAATACAAGAATTTAAACAAAAAACTCGACAAACTAACAGGATCGGCAAACTGCAAGCTACACAAAGAACACAACTTCCACACTAGATTTATAAACCTAACTGAAATGGCAGTCAATGATGAAGAAGCTCAGTT
Organism: Germaria angustata; assembly: GCA_963681545.1. Taxonomy (NCBI): domain Eukaryota; kingdom Metazoa; phylum Arthropoda; class Insecta; order Diptera; family Tachinidae; genus Germaria; species Germaria angustata. The sequence continues at coordinate 92,320,928 of OY812998.1, forward strand.
ACTGAAAAAGGGGCTAAAGCACAATATCCGAGAAAATAATAAAAGGAGGGAAATAGAGCAAACCATTGTGGACACAGAGGTGGCAATATCGATGCTACCAAACGAGGAGCAGGATCAAGCCAGATATACTTGCAAACGCATAATAGAGACGGAGATCAAATCTAAAAGGAGTCAAAACAGGGAATGCGAAGCTGTTAGAAATTTAAGACAAAAACTTAAATCTAATAATGTCGTAACAACAAAAGCAGATAAAGGAAACACAACGGTATTAATCAGCAAAAATGATTACATTACCAAAACGGAGCAGTTGATAGAAGACACTAAATGTCGGAAAATTAGGAAAGATCCTACAGACGAATACCAGGCAAAAGTCAGGGAAATAATCAAAAAGGCAACCAAAATAATAACACCAAACATATCGTACTCGTTAACACTCATGAACCCATGCGCTCCATCCATGATTGCTCTACCGAAAATACATAAGCCGAATACACCAATGAGACCCATAATTAATTACAAATCGGCCCCGAGCTACAAACTATCGAAATACCTAAAAACAATACTGAAAGACAACTTGGACCTAGAAAACAAACACACAATAGCCAACACCACGGAATTAGTTAATAGGCTACAGAGCGTGGATATAACAGAAAACACTAGGCTAGTCTCATTTGATATAAAAGACTTGTATCCATCAATTCCAAGAACAGAGACAATAAACATTGTACATAAAACACTGCTCAACAAAACAAAAGACGTAGAGTTTTCAATGCAACTCGCAAATACGCTAAAAGCCACATTGGAGCAAAATTATTTCAAATTCAACAATAACATATATAGACAAACCAATGGACTAGGAATGGGTAATCCAACATCAGCAATCCTAATGGAAATATTTATGCAAAATTTAGAAGAGAAATATGTCGAGAACCTAAAAACCAATTTCGGGGTTACATTCTATGCGAGATACGTAGATGATATTATATGTATACTGGAAGGAAATAAAGAGGAACAAATTCTGGATCTACTGAACAAACAACACAAAAACATAAAATTCACAATGGAAGTGGAAGAAGGCAATAGCATAAATTATCTAGACTTAACAATTCGGGCAAACAAGAGCTTAAATAGGATCGAATACGAAATATACAGGAAACCAACTGCTACAGACACAATAATACACAATTCATCAAACCATCCTCAACAACACAAAAACGCGGCAATTAGACAATTAGTAACGAGACTTGAACGAATACCACTAACGCGGGAGGCATATAGAAAGGAGTTGAAAATAATTTATAGCATAGCGGAAAACAACGGGTATAGGAAAAAATTGGTAGACAAAATCAGAAGAGATGTCAAAACAAGTGGGGAACGGAACAAAGAACAGGAGCAGGAGAAGAAAGCTTGGGCTACTTTAACATATATGGGCACATCAACATACAAACTTGCTAAATTTTTTAGAAAGCACAACATTAACACAGCATTCCGAACAAATAACAATTTGGGTAGAATACTCCAAGACAGCACAAACGAGACAGACTGCCTGGATAAACAAGGAGTATACAAATTAACTTGCACATGCCAACACAGTTACATCGGACAAACGGGACGAAAGATAAAAACCAGATTTCGGGAACATATGAGAGACTACAACAAAAAAATGAGAGAACCAGGAACAACACCAGAATCGAATTTTGCGAACCACATATTCAACAAAAAATGTACACCAGCGCATATTAGAAAAACGGTTAAACTGTTACACATACAGCATAAAGGACGGCGTTTGAACGTATTAGAAAACATGGAAATATACAAACAGAAAACTTTTGACGGGAGAATAATAAATGAACAAATAAACACTGCCTGGGACATAATATTTGAACCATTAAAATATTTTTACACAAAAGAGAACAATAATTTAACGGAACCGAACAACATAACAACAGATGTACAAGACAAAAGGCCAATCCAAAAACGCACAATCATAGATTACTACCTGCATACAGATAATACACCTATTAAATAATCGCCGCGCTATAAAGGCAGGGAGCACAGACATGGTATATAGAAAAATGAGAGGAACAGGTAGCAGGTAGAGAGAGGGAGAGAATGAGAGACACATAGACATACAAGGACGAGAGAGAGAAACACAAAGGGGCAAAGAAAGAAAAAAAGAAAAAACGAACCATACAAAAGACAACGTACAGCGAGAAAAACGATTTAGTATTCGAGAACACTGAAGATGGCACAAAGCCGAAACCGGTCTGTTCATAAACCAAATTTGACGTGGGATGACGGAAAATCGTTCCAAATTCAAACAAACCCCGTCGGAAGAATATCACAAAAACTGCCTTTTCTACTCCATTTGGGCACTTTGAATTCATCCGAATGCCTTTTGGACTACGAAACGCACCTTCGACCTTTCAAAGGTTGATGAACTCGGTGCTGAGGAACCATATAAACAAAACATGTGTCGTCTATATGGACGATATATTAATATTTAGCACTTCGTTAACAGAACATATTAATAATAAAAGGGAAATATTCAAAACTTTAAGAAAGACCCAATTAAAGATACAGATAAATAAATGTGATTTCCTACAAAAGGAAACCCAGTTTTTAGGCCATATGTTAACAACTAATGGCATCAAACCTGACCCAAATAAAATTTCAGTAATACAGAAGCTTAAACTTCCAACTACTGAGAAACAAATTAAATCGTTTCTAGGTATGACTGGATTTTACCGAAAATTCATTCACAATTATGCTAGGATAGCGTATCCAATGACGAAGTTTTTAAGGAAAGACGAAAAAATAAACACAAATGATCCTAGCTATATTACATCTTTTGAAAAACTCAAAGAGCTCATAACAAATTCACCCATATTAAGATATCCAAATTTTAACAAACGTTTTAAGATTGCAACAGATGCAAGCAACAATGCAATTGTCGCTGTCTTAACTCAAGACGGTCACCCAATAGCATATGCTTCGCGAACCTTAAATAAACACGAAACCAACTATGCAACAATTGAAAAAGAATTGTTAGCAATAGTCTGGGGTGTAAAATATTTTAGGCCCTATATACATATATGGGAAAGAATTTGATTTGGAAAGCGACCACCAACCCTTAAAATGGCTTATGAGCAAATATTCAGGCAGAGATATAAGTCCTAGACTACAAAGATATCTTATTGATTTGGGCCAATACCAATTTAAAATAGAATACATAAAAGGAAAGTGTAATTACATTGCCGATTTTCTTAGTAGAGTTAACGTTGAGACAAATGAAATAAATACAACAGAACCAATTAAAGAAGATTTTGTATATAATGGAAAAACAAGCAGCGAGGCTGTTAAGTACTCGTGCCACTATGCAAATGGAATTTCGTCATTCCATTCTTTTCGTACACATGCACTTAATGCACATACTTGCAGTTGTTGTCAAGGTGCAGTTATGTTATACCTACCGACAGCAACGCACGTTGTTTTATATTAAAAGAAGATAAATGAAGTTTTGTTTTAAGAAATTTTTGTCATAATTGAAATAAATGAAATTGAACTATAAAAGCGACTTATTTGATTAAATCTATGCGGATTTAATATTGGCGACGAGGATGGGATTATTCCTGAAAAATTAATGTCGCTTTAGTAATTCCAATTTTTTATCTCGTGACAATTTTATTTCATCATCAAATAATTTGACGTCGAGAGTCGATGCCGCTGAAGGTTAAAAAAGAATCTTCTCTTGAAACATCGCGTGAGAATAGTGCATCGAATCCCACAGCTTCTACTTCTGCCCATTCATCCAATCCAGTAAATAAAAAACGCATAATGGCTTCTATGGGAACAATGGAACCCTTTGACATTAATCATCCTGAGAATTGGCCAACATATTACGCAAAGTTCGAGCTATTTCTTCTAGCCAATGACGTACATGCTGATCGTCACAAGGCAATTTTCTTGACGTTGGCAGGTGCATCGCTGTATGATCTCTTGTCGTCAATGGCATCTCCCAAAAAGGTGAGTGAGCTTGACATTACTGAAATTAAAACATTGCTAACGAATCATTTTGCTCCACACCCGTCGGAAATTGCGTCATTTTTTAAATTTCACAAACGCGACCAACTACCAAATGAGAGTTTTTCCGAATATGTTGCTGCTTTGAGAAAACTGGCTGTTGACTGCAATTTCGGCAAGGCTTTGGATCGTATGCTTCGTGATCGTTTGGTGTGTGGTTTGCGTGATTTGCGGAATCTTTTCGCTGAATCTGATTTACAATTACAAAGGGTCATAGATCGAGCTACATCTGCGGAAGCGTCATTAAAGAATGTAATGGTAATTCGACACCAAGAGGAAGTTCATCACATAGGTAAACGTAGCCAGCAGTATAATAAGCAGCAGAGAAAAACACAAAATCAACGCAGGATGAGTGATACTAAAATTTGTAATGGCTGTGGAGGAAATCATACCCGCTCACAGTGTATACATAAGGAAACAATATGTTCAGCTTGTGGCATCAAAGGGCATTTACAGCGTGTCTGTCGGGCATCGAAACATAGTGCTGCCACTTCAGAACCATCGAAAGCGCACTACAAAAACAGGCAAAATTTTAGCAGTGCGAAATCGCAATCAATCAACCATATTTCGGTATCGGAGACCAGTAAGCGTTCAACAATTATAAATATTAATGGACAGCCTTGTAAGTTTGAAATAGATTCAGGCTCTGATTACACAATAGTGTCGTCAAGGACTTTCAGTCGTCTGTGGCCAACCGTACAGCCGATGCTATATGAGTGTAATTTAAATTTGACGGATTTTCAGAATAATAGAGTACCTGTTAGAGGTGTTGTTGATGTGGATATATGGTATAACAAAAAATTAGTCAATGCTTTACCTCTTATAGTTGTTAATGGCACTCAAACTAATATATTGGGCTGCAACTGGTTTGATCCACTGGGTATAAGTGTTCAAGGCGTCCATATTATTGAAGAAGCAAAATCTATTACAACGGTTTTAGCGAAATTTAATCATCTTTTTTCTGAAGAGCTTGGTAAAGTTACTGGTAAACCGGTGTCATTGCGTTTAAAGGAAAATGTTCAACCAATTAGACTCCCCGCTCGCCGTATTCCATTGGCACTACGAGGTCGAGTAGAAGCTGAGCTTGACCGACTGTGCAATCAAGGCATTCTTGAACCGGTCGAGTATTCGGACTGGGCTACACCGATCGTACCAGTTCCTAAACGTGATGGTACAATTAGAATTTGTGGCGACTATAAGTCAACACTCAATAAGGCACTGTTACCACACAATTTTCAAATTCCTCCAATTAGCTCCCTACTCTCATCAATAGAAGGTGGAAAATTTTTTGCAAAATTGGACCTTGCTCAGGCATACCAACAGCTTGTCGTCGATGAAAAATCTGCTTTGATGCAGACAATAATAACACATAAAGGCGCGTTTAAAGTAAATCGACTTCAATTTGGTATCTCTTCAGCCCCAGGCATTTTTCAAAATTTTATTGAAACCCTTTTAAGAAACATTCCCGGCGTTTTACCATATTTTGATGATGTAGTGGTAATGGGTAAAACTAAATCAGAACTGGCTGAGCGTTTAAATAAAATTTTGGAGCGTTTTGATAAGTCAGGTCTTCGCCTAAGAAAGGACAAATGTAATTTTGGTGTAGACACAGTGAATTTTCTAGGGTTTAAAATTGATGGTCTAGGCATAAGGCCATCACCGGAGAAAATAAAATCAATTCAAAATGCACCCGCTCCCACAGACAGAAAACAGCTTCAAGCTTTCCTTGGGCTTTTAAATTTTTATCATTCGTTTTTGCCAAATAAGGCAACAATAGCAGAGCCCTTGCATCGCCTTTTAGATAAAAATCGCCAGTGGACTTGGAAAAAAGAGCACGAGGTAGCCTTTCGTAATTTAAAAAAATTAATCACATCTGACAGTGTGCTTATACATTATGATGAAGATCTGCCACTTATACTCGTTTGTGATGCCTCACCTTATGGCATCGGCGCTGTGTTGAGTCACAAGTTGCCTGATGGCTCTGAGCGGCCTATTGCATTTTATTCAAGGACCTTATCGAAGGCGGAGCGAAATTATGCACAGATCGATCCAGAAGCCACGGCTGTCATAGCAGGTGTGAAAAAATTTCACGATTATTTGCATGGCAGAAAATTTACATTGGTGACTGATCACCGTCCACTTTTGGGAATTTTTTGCACGGCTAAACCAACTCCAGCCATAGTATCGACTATAATGCTTCGCCGATGCATTTTTCTGAACGCCTACGATTTTGATCTCGTCTATAGAGAAGGTAAGAAAATGGGCAATGCCGACTGTTTAAGCCGCCTACCAGACGAAACAGAGCAGCATTTCGAAATCAAAGAAGATGAAATTCTAATGATTAGACTGGCCGACACTGAAGTTATCAACGCCAAAGACGTCGCGAAACAAACAGCAAAAGACCCAATCCTTGCTAAAGTCCTCAGCTGGGCGTTAAGGGGTGGCCAAGTTTTATTTCTCGCGATGATCAAGTATATCCCTACTTTATGCGCCGTAACGAAATTACTGCACTCAAAGGTTGCCTATTGTGGGGTAATAGAACTATTATACCTCCACCCAGTCGTCAAGCCATTCTTCATGCTCTACACGCTGGACATCCTGGCATCATTAAAATGAAGGGTTTGCAAGAAGCTATGTTTGGTGGCCAAATATGGATTCTCAAATAGAAAACGCGGTAAAACATTGTATACCATGCCAAGAAACTCGCCACGAAAAGGCTCTGGCACCAGTTCGCATGTGGGAAAATACTCAGACCGCATGGTCGCGGCTTCATATAGACTTCGCCGGCCCATTTCAAAATAAAATATTTTTCTTAGTGGTCGATTCGTATTCCAAATGGCTGGAAGTACACATCAACAAATCCACGTCATCACAATGTGCAATTAGATCATTGCGATCGCTTTTCGCAACGCATGGCCTACCTGACGTCATCGTCTCGGATAACGGAACAGCTTTTACGTCAGCTGACTTCCAAAGCTTTATGGAAAACAATTCGATACGCCATGTCAGATGTGCTCCATTCCACCCATCGTCAAACGGACCTGTTGAACGCATGGTTCAAACAACAAAAGATTATTTAAAGAAAATGCCAGCTAATTCAAATATTGAATTGGATCTTGTTCGTTTTGTATTTAATCAGCACATAAGCCCGCACGCTGCGACTGGGCGTTCTCCCGCTGAACTTCTTTTTAATCGACAGCTCAAAAGTTACTTTGACAAGATTCATCCACATGAATTGTCGAACCCTGTCGAAAATTTGCCTGCCAAAGAAACTTTTAAGGATTCGCAATTACGCATCAGGTCCAAAGTGGTTACCGGCTCATATAAAATCGCAAACTGGACCGTTGTCATACAATGTGCGTCTTCAGGATAATCGTGTAGTAAAGCGTCATTTAGACCAAATTCGCAACCGAACCTCTACCATCAATTGTGAGCTGGAAATTCCAAGGAACTGTAACGATGCGACTGCCGAATTAAATATCGACGAATTGGTTACATCCGATGAGGCGCCTTCACCAGCACAAACACCACCGCCAAACGCATCAACAAGCACTTCATCAAGTTCACCACAGTCGCCGCCGTCTAGCCGCCAGCCTTCTGCGAATATAAGATCTCCGCCTGCTCAACCGACACCACGTCGTTCAAAACGCCATAGAAAAGCACCACAATTCTATTCTCCATCTGGGCGTTAAGGGGTGTGTTGAAGCGACTTCAACAATTGATAGTTATTAAGATTTTTTTTTGTATTGGAAATATGTATGTTTTTTCTTTTTTTTATGGTTTTATTCTCTCTCTTTGAATTTACCTAACATTTTATTTGTACTAAAACTGGAGTTCTCTTTTTTTATTATTTCTACTAACCTTCAACATAATGAATTTAAGTTTCAATTTTTTGTATCTTTTTAACCGTTGTAAAAGAAACAACAGCAAGAAGCTGACCAACAGCTAATAAAACCTAACTTTGTATTTGAATTGGACTTGGTGACTTTTCTTTAAAGGATACCACGAGTTAAAAAGGAAAGCCTCCAAATCAACATATGGTCCTTCGAAAAGTCCTAGAGGAACTAGGGCTGGATAGAATTAGTGGAATTTGTCCATTAATTAAGGGTTGTTCTCCCGCAACAACATTAAAACAAAAAAAGTCTGTGCAAGACAGACCGAAAGTCTTCAGTTAGCATCCCCCTCTACTGAAGAATCTACTGAGTGCAATAGTACATAAAAATTAATAAAACCAGCAGGAAAGTTGCTCCTTGGCAAATAGTGGCGAGATTAATCAGCACAAAAGAAAAGCAAGGTGATCAGGTATGTACAGTACTTAGATTGCTTTTGGTGCAATTGAGTGGAAAAAAAAGGAAGAAATTAGTTTATATAACGAAAAACTAGCATTAAGTCCTCCAAAGAATAAACCCTTCATACATAACCTCACATTTTGAAAAGATTCCACTTGGTATCATCATCAAATAATTTTGCCCCTGAGTACCATCACTGATGTTGTGTGAAACACACAAATACGCAACTATTCACAAAAGATAGCCTGTCACACTCTTCAGCAGATAATGATTCATTTAGCGACAACTACTTCTGTTTAATTTTAATCGCACTTACAATTACACATGAAAGACAAAGACAACATTAGTATACCAAAAAGAAGCAGACAAGAAACAATATCATTGTGGATCAACATATTACAAAAGTAAGTGTATGTGCTTCTATATGTGCGGAGTTAAAAAGTTTAATTGTGTTCAGTTGGAGTTTAATTGTGAAACCAAAAATTAAAAAACAATATATAACAAACATTGAGAAAATAACAAAAATCATTATAACAACAAGAAGAAAATTCTCCTTGAAAAACGAAATAAACATGGCCGGCGTAAGAAAAAATTTAAGATACGATTTCAGCGAAAAGAAAACGGTGAGTGAAAAAAATTGGTAAAAGTATTTGAACATTAGGAGGATATTTAGTGAAGGAATAAACAAATTTAGTAATTTATTCAAAAGAAAACAAAAAAAATAATACGACAGAAAAAAAGTGGTGTAATAGTTTTTTTTAGCATAAAGAGTTGCATGGAAATTGACAAAACATTAGGGAGGCTCATAGCAAACAAGAAAAAAATAAATAAAAATTTAATAAGGGGAGCGATTATTTTACTTGAATTTTCTAAGATCTTATTTTAAAAATTAGAATTCAAAATGACATCCAAAGATGGTGCAAATACGATATCCAGCAACTTGTGGCATTTTGCAAAAATTTTGACAATATCCCAGCAAATTCTTTAACGATTTCCTTGTTAGAAGTAAAGCAAGCCGAGTTGGAGAGAAGATGGTCAAAAATGGTAGCGACCTACGAAGAATTTATGATAAGTGACGAAAAGTTGAAGGAAGAAGAAAACTCTAAGGATGATGTTTCTCCAAGATATGAAGACGCTAGCGAGCAGTATCAAGTAGTAAAAGCAAGGATTTTAGACATAATCAAGGCTGAATCTCCAAGTAGAAATACACCGGTCACACGTCAAACCTCACTTAAATTACCAGCAGTAGAAATTCAAATCTTTGAAGGGGGATTTGATAAATGGCCAGCATTTCGGGATATGTTTATGGCAGTCGTAGGTAATGAGCAATCAGTAGCTCCAGCTCACAAATTATATTACCTGCACAGCAAAACAAGGGGGGAGGCCTACCAACTCATAAAAGATTATGAGTTAGTAGATGCTAATTTTGAGCTCGCATGGCAAGCTTTAAAAAACCGTTACGAAAATAAACGAATTTTAATAAACAATCAAATCAAGAAGATTTATAACATCCAGTCGCCCCCAAGTGAAAATTTGAAATTCTTGAAATTGCTTAAGTATACAGTTAGTGATGGGTTGTCCATCATACAGTCGTTTCAAATAAATGTAGGGGAAAATGACCCCTTCCTTATGCATATTGGTACTTCAAAGCTGCCTGAAGAAACATCGCGCGCATGGGAGGAATCCTTGACAGATCACAAGAAGCTGCCTACTTGGCAACAATTAAGCAACTTTTTGTCTAGAAGAATTGAAACTTTGGAAACGTTTAACAATTTAAGAAAACCGTTAGGCAGGGATAATAATAATATTTCAAAATCGCAATCGTTTCATGCTCAGAATGAAATCGACAAAATCAAATTTAACTGCAAGAAGTGCAAGCAGAACCATCCCTTAAAATATTGCAAATATTTCAAGTCGCTGTCAGTCCACGATCGATTAAAATTTGTATACGCAAACAAATATTGTGCTAACTGTTTCTCCACGACTCACTACAAAACGAAATGCCCAAGTATGAACAACTGCTCTCGATGCAATCAAAGGCATCATACCATACTTCATATTGATAGTGATGGTAAGGCGAACAGGAGTCTCGATGTGAAGTCACCTCCTTACGAATCTCGGCAGAGCGACGAGAAACCATCTTCGTCAGGAAGTCAAAACAAATCCAATTTACAATCCAATCGAATCAATAGCGCCCATGATGAAGAATTTGTGCCTATTCAAACGCATTTTTCCCAACATCAGGGGGCAACTATCTTACCCACAGCATTAGTTCATGTGGAACATTTAGGCGAAAAGTTCACCATCCGAGCATTGTTAGACGCGGGGTCAGAATCGAGCTTTATATCAAAACGGATTCAACAAAATCTCGCTTTGCCCTTAGAGGCCCATAGCTCCCAAGTATCAGGACTCGGTGGCACAGTTGTTAGCCTTTCCAAAGGCAGATGTATCGTCTCCGTTAAATCACAAAAATCCGATTTTACCATTCAAATCAAAGCGATTGTGGTACCGAAGTTGACACAATTTTTGCCCTCTAGACCAATTCGAATTCATAATATTACCCAGATCAAAGACTTAAGTCTAGCTGACCCCTATTTTTACAAGCCAGCTGCGGTAGACATGATTATTGGTAGCGATTATTTGCCATTCATAAACTTTTTGAATTCAATTTGTTGAACCTTCGTAGTGAACAGCCGTGTTAGCGGAGTTTTTATTACATACTAAACAAACAAAAATACAAACAAAAAAAAATTTATTCGTAATAAGTACTGATTCGTAATAAGTACAGTTTTTGTGAATTTTGCTTTATTTGCATTAATAATTTTGCTTATAATCTGAAACAAGAAAAACAAACAACAAAAAAACAACCGTAAACAAAGTGACTGAGGAATACTCTGCATGAGTACCTCAAAAACAAACAATTGTGAAGTGAGTTCTAACGGCAGAAATGCCTATTTTACTGTGAGTTCTGATATTGTTAATGCACACAATAAAAACAAAAAATCGGATGATAGTCTTTTTCTAACGGCAAAGCCAATTTTACGCGAGCGATCAACTTCGCTTTCTCCGATGCCAAGTGGTGATTCGGTAACATTACCATTGCCTAGTTCATCTTTATTTAAGTCAGCTCCATTATCCGCTCCGGGCTCATGTTCTTCACTTAACCAAATTATCACAATAGACAATAGTAGTCAGAAACCTAAGGTGCCTGTCGGAATGGACAGATATATTACTGTAGTAAAGCGCGGGCGAAGCCCAAATTCATCTAAAATCTCATCGGTTCCCAAGATATCCAGGGATAACGACGCCGCCACAGTTAACCGTCAAAACCGCTTTAAAATATTGCAGGATGTCAACGACAAACCCGAAGCGTCCTCGAAAAAAACCTCCAAACCTCCACCCATCTATTTGAGGGAGAAGAATTCAAATACCCTTATCAAAAAATTAATATCGGTCATTGGTGAAAAGGCATTTCACATTGTTCCAATAAAACGTGGTAACATTGATGAAACTAAAATTCAAATATATGAAGAAAAAGATTTCCGCAAAATGGTTAATGAATTGGAAAAAAATAAAACAAGTTTTTACACATTCCAACTTAAGAGCGCCAAGGGCCTACAGGTGGTATTGAAGGGCATAGATTCTTATGTTGCTCCTGCTGAAATAAAAGATGCTCTCACCCTGAAAGGATTCAAGGTAAAAAATGTATCCAACATAATAAACAGGGAGAAGATCCCCCAACCCCTATTTCGCGTTGAACTGGAGCCAAATGATATATTATTGAAGAAAAATGAGACCCATCCCATTTATGATTTAAAATATCTATTATACCGCAAAATCACAGTTGAAGAACCACACAAGCGTTCAGGACCCGTACAGTGCCATAATTGTCAAGAATATGGCCATACGAAAACTTATTGCAAATTACCTACTGTTTGTGTTGTGTGCGGTGAATTGCACGAGACTGCCATTTGCAATAAGTCGAAAGACCAAAAGGAAAAAAGTGCAGTAATTGTGGAGGTAATCACACTGCTAACTACAGAGGTTGTCCTGTATACTCCTTCGTTAAACAGGCTATGATTCAAAAGCCTAAAGTAGTCCCAGCGCAAACAGGAAATACGTACTCCGCTACTTATCCTCCTATGTCCCAACCAATCTCTACACAAGTATCGTATGCTGACGCTGTGAAGACCATCTCTATTCCCGTGCAAAAAGTGTCACCACCAAATAACACAACATATGCAAACGCAAGCTTTAATTTCAGGCGCCTTGAAGCTACTATTGATAATCTGGTGCAAACTATAAACAACTTTACAACAAATATGACTAGCATGATGCAAGAAATGCTGCGAATGCAGAACACTCTGCTTCTAGCATTAGTTAACAAGCCATGAACACGTTAAATTTATGTTTCTGAAACGCAAACGGCATTCGCCAACATAGAAACGAACTTGAGCACTTCCTCACGGTGAAGAATATTGATATAATGTTGGTATCTGAGACTCATTTGACTTCGAGAAGCCTATTTAAAATGAGTGGCTACACCTTATATGATACAAAGGACCCGAGAGGAAGAGCATGCGGAGGATCGGCAATTCTAATAAAGTCAAGACTCAAACACTACATTCTTGAGAACATTTGTGAGGACCATCTGCAGGCAACAAATATTTGCATCGAAAATTTTTGTACAAATTTCGTGATATCATCAATTTACTCCCCTCCCAGATTTTCAATCTCTGAGGATCAATATGAGGATTTTTACAGAACTCTTGGACTTTGTTTCGTGGCAGCTGGGGACTACAATGCAAAACATACGTTCTGGGGATCGCGTCTTATTACACCCAGAGGTCGAGCATTATTCAACACAATTTCAAAAATGGGTTTGGATGTCATTTCTAGCGGGGAGCCCACTTACTGGCCTACTGACCCACAAAAAATTCCAGATGTTATAGATTTTGGCGTCATGAAAAATATCTCTAGGGATTTAATTCATGTTGAAGCTTCTCATGATCTCTCCTCCGATCACTCGCCAACGATCGTTACAATTTGTAGCCCACTAAGAAGTGACATACCTCACCCATATGTGAAGATGATAAATCATGTTAATTGGCTGGGGTTCAAAAAATATCTCAGTAGTCATTGTACGGAAAACATCAGGCTTAGAACTTCCGATGATATTGAATTCAACATTGCTAATCTTACTGAAAATATTAAACAGGCTGCTAAACACGCCACTACCTCCTCTCCGCAGACTGGGTTTAATAGAATTTATTCTGCGGACATTGAACGTCTCGTATGTGAAAAAAGAAGAGCTAGAAGGGAATGGCAACAGCACAGATCACCCCAACATAAAATCAGACTTAGAGAATGCACTAAACGACTCCATGAGTTGCTTGCATCTGAAAAATCTGCTTCTCTTAAGAACTATCTGGAAGGTCTCGATGTCACAGCAGCATCTAATTACTCCTTGTGGCGCGCAGCTAGAAAACTTAAAACACCCGTTGAGTTTAAACCACCCCTGCGCACTTCGACCGGAGGTTGGGCAAGAACCAATACTGAAAAAGGTAACATATTTGCTGAGCATTTAAAACACGTATTTACCCCAAACTCATGTACTGGTGCTGTTGATTTGCCGAGTGTAGTTGCTCTACCCCCTCGACCCATGAAGTTTAAGATGCGTGATGTACAAAAACTAATTGCTGAAACCAATCCAAAGAAGGCCCCGGGTATTGATGGAATTAGTAACAAGATGCTGATGAATTTGCCCCGTATTGCTATTAGAATCCTGTTATTTATTTTTAATGGCATTTTACGACTGGAGTATTATCCACACAGCTGGAAACTTGCCATGGTCAAAATGATTCCAAAGGCGGGCAAAGATCTTACCAAGGCTGAGTCATATAGGCCAATAAGTTTACTGTCAACAATTTCAAAGCTCTTCGAAAAGCTTCTCATGACGAAATTGTCCCCAATTCTAACTGATAATGGGTGCATACCGGATCATCAATTTGGTTTTAGAAGTCAGCATAGCACCATTGAACAAACTCATAGAATGGTTCATTTCATAAGAAGAACATTTGAAGAAAAGAAGTATTGTTCTTCCCTCTTTATTGATGTTTCTCAAGCATTTGATAAAGTGTGGCACGAAGGCCTGATTTTGAAATTGAAGACATATCTACCAATTAACATAGTAAATCTTTTGCAAAGTTACATTCTTGCCCGGAAGTTCACTGTTGTGGAAGGAGACTTTATGAGTGTGCCCGAAACTATCTCATCCGGTGTGCCACAGGGGAGTATATTGGGGCCAGTTTTGTATTTGATTTATACCTGTGATATGCCTTTAAGCAGTAATATCCTCACCTCTACATTTGCCGATGATACAGCCTGCCTTAGTATACATGAAAACCCTCACGAGGCATCCCGATATCTTCAGGAACATATTAACCTGTTGGAGCTGTGGTTGAACTTATGGAGAATAAAAGTAAATGAACAAAATTGTGTTCATGTCACATTTACTCTACGAAGAGATACTTGTTCCCCCATTCGAATCAATAACCAAGTTGTTCCTCAATATTCACAGGTGAAATACCTTGGTATACATCTTGACCGACGGCTTACATGGAAGCAGCACATTGACTCTAAGCTAACACAAATGAAGCTTAAATTAACCCAGATACATTGGCTGATTGGTAGAAATTCTACCCTCAGTCTGGACTGTAAACTTTTGATATACAAGTCGCTTTTGAAACCCATATGGTGTTACGGAATTCAGCTATGGGGCACTGCTTCAGCTTCCAATGTAGAGAGAATCCAACGAATTCAGAACAAAATTTTAAGGTTAATAACATCGGCTCCATGGTACATGAAAAATTCAATTTTACATCGTGATCTAAATATGCCACTTGTGACTGCAGAAATTGCGAAATATGCAGGCAAATATTTAACAAAACTCGAGTCCCATCCTAATCCCCTTGCTCGTAACATCTTGAACTTTTCTGGACACATCCGCTTAAAAAAGAGGGATACTACGGCCTTAACACGCCACACTTCAGATTGAATTTTTTGAATATTTTTGTGCTTAACATATTTATGTATAATTAATTACTATCTCTAAGTTTACGTCCGACACTGGTTGGGCCTAATTATTATATCTATATTTAAGATTTGAATACTTATTGTTAGTTCTTTTTGAAGATACAATGTATAAATATGAGTGAAAAAAAAAAAAAAAAAAAATTCATAAACTTAGCAGGAGTAAGGTCCAATATTGCAAACTGTCTAGAAGCAAGAGAGTCTCACTTTGGGTGGTATTTATTAGGGCCAGAGCCAAATAACGAGAAGACCTGCGAAAATTTTGGGAACTAGAAGAGGCAGAAAAGAGCGTATTAGAGTCTGAGACCGATCTTTTGTGTGAGACCTTTTTCCGACAAACTGTCAGCCGGCAACAAGATGGTCGTTATATAGTACGACTTCCATTTAAAGAAAATTTTCCAGACGAAATATATTTGGGTCCATCCCGACATATAGCCCTCGGACAATACCATAGAATGGAAAAAACATTAGCCAAAAACCCAGAGTTAAAGACTGAGTACAATAAAGTTCTCCAGGAATATTTGAATCTGGGACACATGGAACCGGTTGAACATTACGAGCCCAAAGGTAAAAAATATTCTTCATTTTTTCTCCCGCACCACGCAGTCATTAAGCCCGAGAGTAACTCGACTAAGATACGCGTTGTGTTTAATGCTTCAAAAAAGACGGGGAGTGGTTTCTCCCTTAACGATGTTTTATACCAAGGCCCCACCCTCCAAGCGGATTTGTTGCAAATTATCTTGCGCTGGCGATTTTATAAATACGTGTTTACCGGCGATATAGAAAAGATGTACCGTCAAATTTAATCCATGAAGCTGATCGTCCATACCAACGAATTTTGTTTCGCAACGAAACTGAAGGGTATGTCAACTCCTTTCAACTAAAAACTGTAACGTTTGGTGTCAACTGCGCCCCCTTTTTGGCGATACGAACCCTCCGTGAGCTGAGTAAGGATTGTGAAAAATTTCACCCTATGGCATCAGCTATTTTGAAGAATGAAATCTATGTAGATGATATCCTATCCGGTGGGCATACTCTTGGAGAGCTCAGACTCAAACACAGTGAACTTACAAGGGCGTTAAAATCTGCTGAGTTTCCTTTAAAGAAGATGACAGCAAACGACGCTTCTTTACTAGAAAGTTTCGCCCGGGAGGATCTTCTAGATGAAGATTTCTTAAAGTTTGATTACTCCAGTACAACAAAAACTTTAGGAATCCGCTGGAATGCGCTCTCAGATTCATTTTGTTAAACTAGCTCATCGACTACCAAAAGAAAAATTTTGTCGGTCATAGCAAGGCTGTTTGACCCACTAGGTTGGCTAGGACCAACTATAACTATAGCAAAATTGCTAATGCAAGAATTGTGGGGAGAAAAATCTGATTGGGATGAAGGCGTGACCCCACTCATTCGGACGAAGTGGAATTCGTTCGTAGGCAATTTGCCACCTATCGCTCAGATAAGAATACCGAGGTGGGTAGACTTTTCCCCAAAGCATCATGTTCAGATACATGGGTTTTGCGATGCTTCAGAAAGGGCATATTGTGGCGCCATATATATCAGAACAGAAGACACCGAAGGCAATATTTACAGCCATCTTCTCATTGCCAAAACTAAAGTAGCCCCCATCAAGCGGACTACGGTTCCCAAACTCGAATTATGCGGAGCATTATTACTTTCCAAGCTTGTCAAAAACCTAGTAGCGAACTGGCAGACCGCGTACGAATTATTTTTATGGACGGATTCGTCAATAGTGCTGGGCTGGTTACAGAAACCCCCACATACCTTGAAAACGTTTGTTGCAAATCGTGTATCACAAATCATCGACGTCATCAGTACTCATCACTGGAAATATATAAAAACTGAAGAAAACCCGGCAGATGTGGGGACGCGTGGTAGCTTCCCACAAGAACTAGCAGGTAACAAATTATGGTGGCATGGGCCCACCTGGCTAAAACTTCCACAGGCTCTCTGGCCCACCCCACGAACTTTTGACCCAACCGACTTGGAAACAAAAAAGATTACGAATTGTTATTTAGAGGTGCGATGTACTGATATTCTTGAAGAATTTTCCTCCTTGGAACGAGCGTTACGAGTCCTTTGTTATCGACTTCGATTTATAAACCGTGTTCTTAAGAGACCTTTTTCAACCGAAAAGTTTATCACATCAGATGAAATAAATTGTATGAAAATTCGACTAATTTCTATTGTGCAAAAAATATATTTTGAGCGAGAATACTTGTGCCTGAAAGATAAAAAGCCTCTGAGTAGAAAAAGCAGACTTTTAACCCTTAATCCCTTCATCGACAAGGATGATCTCCTACGAGTTGGTGGCAGACTTAACAACTCGGGACTGAGTTATGCAGAGCGTCACCCAATCATCATTCCCGAAAAATCTCAACTCGCAAAACTCTTGGTAAATTTTACACATCGTATTTTATTGCATTCAGAGCATCACATCATGTTACGGGCAATCAGACAAGGATTTTATATTCCAAGATTAAAGAACTTAGTGCGAAAATGTATTCGAGAATGTAAGGCATGTACAATCTATAAACACAAGTTCCATCAGCAAATCAGAAACGCTAAAATCCTAAAAGGTTATGCAGCTGTGTTTGTTTGTTTTTCTACTCGTGCTGTACATCTAGAAAGCTGTTCAGAGCTTTCTACCGATGCCTTCTTAGCTTGTTTTGATAGATTCATAGGGAGACGAGGTCTTCCTAAGACGATGTTTTCCGACAACGGTCGAAATTTCCTCGGCGCTAGCTATGCGCTCCTAAAATCCCATGAAAAATTCATTAAGTCTGCTAAAAGAACTTTGGTCGAAAAATATACCACTCTGGGATTCACTTGGTCATTCATCCCACCTTACGCACCTCATATGGGAGGCCTCTGGGAGGCTGCAGTGAAAAGTATGAAGTCTCATCTAAAAAAAAATGCTACTAACTTATCTTTTACCTATGAGGAATTCTCTACACTGCTTGTGCGGATCGAAGCAGTATTGAATTCAAGACCACTGTCATCGATAAATGAAAATCCGAATGAGATTTTACCGCTTACCGCAGGCCATTTTTTACGTGGCGCCCCGATCATTGCTCGGCCTGAAGCTCCAGCCGATCCTTCTACAGAAAATGTGTCATATTTGAAACGCTGGGAAAGACTTAAAGCACTCCAACACATATTCGCACGAAGATGGAAATCAGAATACATAAGCGAACTTCAACGCCGTTTTAAATGGAAACAAGAACGAGATAACTTGAAAGTAAATGACATTGTTATAGTCAAGGAAGACATGTTACCACCTACGGAATGGCTCCTCGGTCGTATCACTAAAGTCATATATGGGCGTGACAGCAAAATACGCGTGGCTGAAATAAGAACCAAAAACGGCACTATATTGCGTCCCGTTGTCAAATTATGTTTATTGCCAACAAATACCCACACACAACCTCAAGTTCCATCTAAAGCCACTAAATAAACCACATAAATTCCGTACACTAAAAAACCTATCAAATTCAATTGCACTGGAGGTTCTCTATTACTGTATGTATTTCTTTTCCTTTTCTTTTCTTTTTTTTCATACAGACGACAGGAAAACCCAAATGCCATCTTTGCGGCCGCAATCATCCGCTTAAATATTGCCAGCAGTTTAAGAGCTGGAGTTTACCCCTAAGGCGATTGGCGATCCTCAATAAAGGGTATTGCCTGAATTGCTTGGCGTTTGATCACACACGTCATTGGTGCCCCTCCCGCAATCGGTGTCAGTATGAGTATGGGCCCAACAAGTTGTGCAATGCCAGGCACCATACAATTCTCCATCGAGAAGAGCGAGACCCCTTGTCTTCTAGCTTCGAAGACGAATATGAAGCAGTTCCGGACACTTCGGACCAAAGTGATGACGAGCCAAGCGAGATCGGCCTCCTGAGCCCTAGCAAACAATTGTCTAACTCAACCACCACCGATGATAGCGATGATGGACCGATGCTTATCGACAGCAACCAACGTCTTCTCGCTACTGAAGAGGAAATGCGATTAACCGGAATTTCCCATTTTTTCCCTGTGGTTTTGCGTAAACCTTCAACCAACTAGGATCCTTCTCCTAGAAGTACCAACCCACCTCAAGTCGGCCCGGGAGTATGTTGAAGCGACTTCAACAATTGATAGTTATTAAGATTTTTTTTGTATTGGAAATATGTATGCTTTTTCTTTTTTTATGGTTTTATTCTCTCTCTTTGAATTTACCTAACATTTTATTTGTACTAAAACTGGAGTTCTCTTTTTTTATTATTTCTACTAACCTTCAACATAATGAATTTAAGTTTCAATTTTTTGTATCTTTTTAACCGTTGTAAAAGAAACAACAGCAAGAAGCTGACCAACAGCTAATAAAACCTAACTTTGTATTTGAATTGGACTTGGTGACTTTTCTTTAAAGGATACCACGAGTTAAAAAGGAAAGCCTCCAAATCAACAGGGTGTTAAGTACTCGCGCCACTGTGCAAATGAAATTTCGTCATTCCATTCTTTTCGTACACACGCACTTAATGCACATACTTGCAGTTGTTGTCCAGGTGCAGTTATGTTATACCCACCGACAGCAACGCACGTTGTTTTATATTAAAAGAAGATAAATGAAGTTTTGTTTTAAGAAATTTTTGTCATACTTGAAATAAATGAAATTGAACTATAAAAGCGACTTATTTGATTAAATCTATGCGGATTTAATAGAGGCAGATTCTTTGGAGGTACAAACAATACACTCACAGGAGGAGGACCACGACGATGGTGTTGGAGTATTGGAAACAGTCGTTAATCGCTTCAAAATTCAGATCATCGTTGTGGGAGAAAAAGAAAGTAATGTCAAAACAATTTTTGGCAATAAAAAAATTTTTTTAGATAGAAATGACATTGAGCAGGAAAATGTTTCTAATATCTTAAGAAGAGAAGTTACAAAAGGAAAAATTGGAGTATATTCGGAATTAAATGATCATGATTATTACAAAGTGCAACAACAGTTGACTAAAGAGTTTTATGATAGGGATAAATATAAAATAATTAAATGTTCTTACTCTGCTAAGGACATGGAAAATGAGAATGAACTAAATAAATATATAGCTCTCTTTCATAGATATGAAAGTGGTCATTCAGGAATATTAGCTACTTATGAGAATATCAAGCATAAAATATATAACCCAAATTTAAAAATGGCCATACATAAGATAATAAATAATTGTCATATTTGCTTATCGGCAAAGTATGAGAGAAACCCTGTAAAGAAAAAGTTCCAAAGAACTGAAACACCAACAACTGTAAACGAAATAGTACATGTACACACATATGTAAATAGTAAGCAGTCGTTTATGGTTGTCATTGACAAATTTTCAAAACATGCAGTCTGTTTCCACATGCCTGACAGAAATAGTACAACTATAGTACAAAAACTAAAAAAATTGTGTTTGACAATGAATTCAATTCGAACAATGTCAAAAATTTCTTAAATGAAGAAGGAATTGACTTCCATATAACAAAACCCAATAGTCATACCGGGAATGCAGATGCAGAACGGTTAAACAATACCATAACAAAGAAGATAAGAGCGCTTAACCTAGAAGAACAGTTACCAATAGAAACACAAATAATAAAAGCTTTTAATTTTTATAATAATAGTTATCACAGTACAATAAAATGTACCCCTTTCGATGTAGTTAATAATAAAATAAACTATGAAATAATTAAGAAAAGAATGGAGAAGTATAAAGATAAATTGGATGAGAAACGAAACCCAAATAGGGAAAATTATGTAGAGAATAGGGAAGGAGGTTACATAAAAAACTACAAGGCTTTACGTCATAAAGAACAACCCAAATACAGAAAGCATTCCTTGAGAAACATTCATGAATCTAATATTAAAAGAGAGTTAAAATTTTCAGGTACTGACATTCGTGCTCCTCCTAATGATGAGCATTCAGCCGAACCAGGCCTCTCTACAGATTAATTCAATAACCGAAAACGATGGATTCATCAAAATCAGGATTAGCGAATTGGAAATTGTTAACAAAACAAATACCCTTGTGCATATAGTGAACATCGTCGAAATAAAGAACATATTCAACCAAATAAAAGGAAATATAAAAGAGTTGCATTTGCATGAGGAGGGAATTCTAAAAAAATGAAATTGAATTAATAGAATCCAAGATTAAAAGTTTAATGCCGGTGCTAAATAGGAAAAAAAGGGGTTTAGTAAATGCGGGAGGAAAATTATACAAATGGCTGTTGGGGACAGAGTTGCAAAAGATTCACGTCAGTACCTGCCCGAAGGCCTAACCTGACGGTGCACTATTGCACAAGGGTGAATAAAGCACGTTCACCACCGCCCCAGCAGCCCCCGCCAAAAGCACATGACTGGAGCGCCATCTAACATGTGCCCCTGACAGGGACAACATGGTAGCAAGTTCCGTATAGGCTGCAGAACCATGTACAGACACCTTGCTAAGATGCTTGGAGCTATCTAACCTCCTACTACCCAAATGGCACGGCAGTGGAAATTTTGCCCCCATCTGACCTGAGGCTTCACCTACCGTAACCATTAGAGCAGCTCTGTCGAATAGCAACAGCACCTAGAGATATATGGCCTGAAGAGAACATCTACATCATGCCACTAGACCATGATTGAAGACACACTCATCCAGCCCATACCTCTCCCCGCGTATCTTTGGGTTTTAACTACAGCCACCATGTGATCCGCGAAGGGGCCTCACCAACAACCAGACTAGGACAAGTCCTAGGGGCTACTGGTTCCCGTGGCACCAGATAGGACTCTGGTCGGCCTTGTGTTAAAAACACCTCCGATTTTAGGTTCCTTGCACACCTGAGGCATCGGTAACACCTCTACCCAGACTAGCGTAGCAAGCTACTTCCTTAATTACTTATATGCACGCCCGTTACCCTGGTGTTTCAGGGATTGGGTAGTAACATATTAAGTTTTAGGGCAATTGGCCAAAGGTCAAGGTCTGGAAAGACCAACTACCCCTCCGAACGAGCGAGCGAACCCACTTTTACCTTTAGTTTACTTGCATGCGCGCCCGTTGCCCTGTTGTTTCAGGGATTGGGTAGCAACATACAAGTTTTTAGGGGTTATCAGCAAAAAGGCCTAGGTCCGGAAACCTGATAACCCTATACCCCAGGAAGCACAACACCAAGCCACCAAGACAAGATGTATTGACCGTGCCCCCCTGGGGGGAGGGCTGTTCGGGACAATGGACGACGAGGACAGACAAGAAATCCTAGCACACCTTTCGGTTACCGACCAGAATTCACACAATTCTATTAAAGCTCTAAACAGCCAAGTAATAATTAACAATTCATTAAGCAAATCACTGCACTATCTAAAAACCGCAGTGGAGAATGATAGGAAGGAAACAAGTGCATCTTTGCTTGGGATTAAGAATACCAATAATGAAATACTGAAGGAGATAATTTACTTGGACCAACTTACAAAACTAAAGACTTTAGAACATAAAATAGATCATATTCAGGACAACATAGTATCAGCAAAAAGTAATATTATACATCCAAGTATGTTTTCTGTACAGGAAATAGAACAGTTTGAAATTGATTTTTACAAGTTGAAAATGCTAAGGGTAGGCATAATGACTTATAGTGACAACATAGTCGTTGCGGTATTGATTCCTGACAACTATATTAAGACGGATCTGAAAATGACTATACCAATACCAAATAAAAACAAAATTGAAATAAACCAGGGACCGAAAATAAGAGTTATTTTTCAATTTTTGAAGAAATAAATCATACATAAATGAACATCGTAGAAAACTTTTAATTACACCACCATCATTTTTAGGCGAAATGCATCCAGCATATTGCATGATTTTTAAACTTTTGATTTTTATTTTAACAATCAAAAATAAGAGTTATTTTTGATTTTTATATTTTTAAATGAAAAATAAAAGTTATTTTTGATTTTTATATTTTTAAATGAAAAATAAAAGTTATTTTTGATTTTTATATTTTTAAATGAAAAATAAAAGTTATTTTTGATTTTTATATTTTTATATCAATATTAAAAATCAATTCAAAACTTATTTATTTGTTGATGCCGTATGTATTATGATATGCTGCTTCATTCAAATTTCTATATGAATATAATATATTATGTGACTTATCCATTATCAGCTATAAAAACATGAATGCATAGAAATAGTTTTGGCTGCCATTCAAGTCAGTGTTAAGAGGTCGTTTTCAGGTGTTAAATTTTACCATCATAATTGATTTTAAATGTTCCCCAGATAAATTATATCTGAAATCTCCCAATATTAATCTGAGTGCTGAAAATGTCCTTTCTACACTGACTTGAGTGGCAGGTACAGAATGAACAATTAAAGCTAATTTTCGAAGCCATGGAAACACAAATTTTTTGTTCTCCCAATATTCCAATAAATTAGCAGAAGTACCGAAACGCTTTTCTTTGTAATTGTCTATTTCAAAATAAGCTTTGCGGACGCTGGTATTTATTGTCGTAGAAGTATCATCGTCGTCTGCTAAAACAGATCGAGAACTTGCAACGGAGATTTCATAAGTTTTCTTCAACAGGTGGCGTACCGCAGGAAAATCGCTGAGTTTCAGTGTTATGCACAGCGTAATTTAAAAACTTTGTTACACACATTTTGTTCTTATTATAACTGTGTACTTTATTTTTACTTTAATACGTAACAAAGATTAATAAACATATTATCTATGTCACGAATTTTGAATTGATTTTTATTATTGAAATAAAAATATAAAAATCAAAAATAACTTTTATTATTGATATAAAAATATAAAAATCGAAAATAATGTTCATTTTTCATTTAAAAATATAAAAATCAAATATAACTTTTATTTTTCATTTAAAAAAATAAATATCAAAAATAACTCTTATTTTCTATCTAAAAATATAAAAATCAAAAATAACTCTTATTTCTTGATTTTTTTGATAAAAGTCATAAGAGTTACGGTCCCTGAAATAAACGCAAATGATGAATACATATGTAGTTGAAATTGATAATATGCCTTTTACATATCATGAAAATGTACCTTTAAGAAAATTGAAAAAAATGTAATCATTGTACTTATCATAATAGTTGTAAGTTCACTTTTAATAATATTACATCCGTATTAAGCCTTGACGAAGAAATAATTATTGTAAAGAATGCCTTTTCCGAAAAGGTAAAGCAAAATTGCGATGACAGAAAATTTAACTTAAAAGGAAATGTTTTTATAGCCTTTAATAATTGCAGCATAACAATTCATAATCAAACTTATTCAAACAGAAAATTTATAATTAACGAAAAATATTTTTATCCAACCATCAATAAATTTGAGAATTTAAATATATCAAATGTAAATTACAAATTCGATAGTATAGTTATGGAACATTTTCAGAATATTAGGCACATAGAAGAACTAAAATTCCATAAAAATGTATCCTATGGTATAAATATAACATTAATAATCATTGTCATTGTAGCAATTGTCGTATTATAATGTTTTATGAAAAGAAATAATGTTAATATTAATTTTAAGGAAAGGAAAGTTACGGAAATTTGTCCGACAGGAAATATTGATAGTCCAACATGGGAACAAATTTCTTCAAATAAATTATAAAAAAATATAAAAATAATACAAATTGAACAGAACTATGCTAATAAAAGAAAAAGATATATGTATGTTCGTATATATATTTAGAAAAGGCAAAATTCGGGAGAATTTTAGCCAAATGGTGGAGGAGTTACATCCTCCCCACAAAAATTATCATTACCGTCCATAAAATGTAGGGTGACAACAAAATATTAAATTACATTTTCTTTCCCACATTTTATGGAGTGCAACGTAAGCAGTTTTGCGAACGTTGCATAGCTTAAGAATATTTTTAAAATTAAAGTTTAAGTTAGTCTTAAGATTCATTGAATAAAGAAAACAACCAAAATTCGTTTGATGTAATCATTTATTTCTCGCGCTATAAGCGAAGTGATGCTACAAGCTATAATATTCATGCTATACTTACATATACTACAGGATGTCAGAGTGGATACTATATTAAACAAAGCGACTTGTTGTGTTTTTAAAGTCAGTTATTTTCCACGAGAATTCTATTGTGGTAACTTCTATTTGCTTGGTCCCAAAACACAGGGCGTGTGAACACTTCTGTTATAAATTTTTTAATATCAATATCCATTATTTTATAAATATCTTTTAAAATCAATGGAAAATTTAAACACGCACAAATAAAATAAACAAATGAAAAATGTCAAACTACAATGTAAACAAACAACAAAAAGAATAAGGAAGCGATGCCATGCTATAAATCATTTCACAACCTGCTTTGTTGCTTTGGCTCTCTTGTAGCTTCGCTTTGACTCTGACATCTTTTGAGTGTTGACGTAAGAAAACACAAGCAGAGGTTTGTAGCCCATTGTAGTGCGATATAATAGCATCGCTTATAGCGCGCACTCTGACATCAGCCTTAGGTAGATATGTTGATAATTTGATATTAGAATCAAATTAAACAAAAATGTAATTTCATACAAATAAAACAAAAATTACAAAATACCCAAGTATTATACTAAATGGTTTAATTACTGCTTGCCGTAACTCCATGTCTTATTATTAATTTTGCTTACTTTTCCTATGCTCTACCACTTGTCGTATTTATTTTGTACAAACACAATATTTATTGTGCTTGTTTCTTATAAGAGAACAGCCATTTGCTTTTTTAAGAGAAGAGTACAATAAAACATATAAAGGAAAAAAGAGAATTATTGATTTACTTGTTTTTTGTACTTTTGCAAATATGCATATATTATATTGCATTTAGTTGTAAAATCGCAATGTAATAATCAGGCAATACTTTGTTTTAACAACATATCTGTGTCAATAAGGAAAAACTGCTTAAGTCTGATTTTTTGGTTTTTCAGTAGAGCTATTTTAAACTTTTAATGGTGTTATTAGCTCAATTTTAGCTTAAGTCGACTTAAGCACTTATTCCTTTTTACCACAGATATGGTGCCGGCTAACAGCCGCGCTGGAAATTTCGCAAACATTACAGTCGCCGCGGACAAGTGCAGTTGATTTCGGCTCGCGGTAATGCCGTTTCTCTATGGCATAAATAAATTGTCAGAGTATGAAAACAAACGAAATAAAACGATCCATTTAATTTTGCTTAACATTTTACCGCAAATAAAATAATAACAAAAGTAAAACAATGAGAATGATTGAGCCACTTCGTTTTGTATTCTTTTTATACGTGAGAGAAAATAATACTTCAATTTAAATAACGCAACTAGAAGAAGAAGCAAAGAGAATAAAATTAATAATCTCTTTTAAAAAAATTGTAAAATCAAAGCCAGCTTCTCAGTTCTTTGTTTTTTTTAATGTGAATTTAAACCAACAAGAGCATGTTTCATGTTCAAAAGTTGTACGATATAACGGTATATCAAATCAAGCAGATTAACCAAAAGCAAATAATTTTATTTTCGTTCGTTGTCTTTTCTGATGGTATTGAATAATTTCATTTTCGTTGTATTGTTTTTCTTTTTTGGCCAAGTTTTATTTGATTACGTTATTTTCCTGTTTTGTTTTAGCTAATCAGGCCTAGTAAGTATTTCATATTTTCCCGACGTTTCGTGAATTTTTTGTTCACTTTATCTAGGGATTCGTCTATTTTATTAAAATATTAAAACATCAAGGTTATAAATTTTTTTTATAATTAGTTGTGAAAATTTTAACAATTACTTACAAGATTATATTACACTAATTAATTAATTTCCTGACATTTGACATCATCAATAAAAATAACAGGTTGCCGGACGACATTGTTGTTTGTGATTTTGTTATTAAAATTTTGTTATTTAAATTAAAATTAAAATAAAATAATTAAAATTTGAAAAAATTAGTTATTTAGAAGAGTTAGAAGATTTTTTTTCTCATTTGGTAACTTTTAAAGCGAATTTTGGTTGTAAAAATTTTTTGGCTGTGGCAGCACTGAGCATTAATGACACATTAAAAAAATAAACAATAGTGCTATAAACACATTCGAGACAGCAGGTTACCGACTACAACCTGTCAAAAATAGAATACATGTATGTATATGAAAATGATTGTTTTGAAGACGGCACGGCAGGTTGTTGTCTGTGTTACTTTTGTCGTGTAGTCAAAATTAAGGTGAATTCACCCGTTTGTTCAGAACGTTCCGAACGATTTTTTTTATATGTAGTTTGACGTCTCTATTTTTGAGAGAGTGAGAGAAAGAGAGTAAATTTAATGCGGAACAATTTTTTCTTGAATTGGTTTAATTTTAATTATCGTCCCGAACGAATTGAACTGTGCTGCCAGATACATAAATTTTTTATGCAAAATTTAAATTAGCTGCCACATCATATTATATGTACATATTTATGTATAATAATATACAAGTATATTTGCAAATTTTTTATATGTATTTAACAAAATAGCTATTAGAACATGCACTCGACTTTTATTCATTTGTATATTTTTTATTTTATAAAAATTTGTTTCATTTAGAACACAGCAAATTGCAATCATCTGCCACTGTGCTGCCGGCTTGTAAAAGTAACATACAACATTTACAAAGTTGTTGCATATGGTAGCTTTGTTTCTACAGAATATTTGTTCGACGCGGGTGAATCTTCTGTGAGCAAACTCTCAGTAAACTAAAATTGTCTCTCAACGAAAATTTTCTGCAGAACGAACGGGTGAATTCACCTTTAAACTAATTTCTATTTTTGTTGGCTACAAAACAAAAACAGTGTTGGCAATACAACAAAATGTGGAAGGCAAATTAGCGATTAGAAATATTTTTTATTGCAAAATGAAAAATAAAATTCCAAAATTTATATGTTATAATATATATGCACCAAGAATTTTTAAATAAATAAATTTATTTGTTTTATTGTGTGGTTTTTCTTTCTTGGCCAATTTAGATTTGATTTGCGTTATTAGTTCCTTGTTTTTTCAGCTAATCAGGCCTTATGTGTTTTTATGACAATAAATTTCGAAAGTTATTTATTTCATATTTTCCCGACGTTTCGTGAATTTTTTGTTCACTTTATCCAAGGACTCGTCTGTTTTATTAAAATATTAAAAACATCAAGATTTTAAAATTTTTTATAATTTATAATTTCTTTTATTGTTATATATCATATTGACTTGAGCCAAAAATATCAACAATGTTAAAGATTAAAAAAAATCATAGGGTAATAGCCCTTTTTAACATAAAAATTAATTAGTAAAATTTATTGAAGATGTAAGGAAAAGAAAACTATCCTGAACAAGAATTTTAAAAAAATAAAAGCGCTAATATGCACCACTGAAATATACATAAATCAATTGTTCCAACAGCTGTTTACCATGTAGCTGCCGCTTTCAAAATAATTAAGTAGCTGACTACATGGTTACATTTGTAGACAACGACATTTGTAGTCGGTGTTCGTGTAGCCCGCTGTCTCGAATGTGTTTATTGCATAGTTCTTCTGCAGTCAACTTCACTTCTTTACGCGTTGTCAAAATCGGATTTTCCAATAGCAAAGCGTTGATGCCGCGTTATTTCGGTATGCTCCATACAAAATGTATGGGCATGAGAGCTTTTGACAGCTAAAAACGCTTGACGCTTTTATTTAGGTATGGCAGTAAGCTTTCAGTTATGAATCTCTTTTTTGTATTTTTTTCCTTATCAAGTATTTTTACGTTATCAAAGTCAGGTATGTGGTTTGTTTGTAATATATGTTGTGATAACCCAGTGCTCTCTTTCTTCTTATTAATATCAGCATTATGCTCACTCAATTTTGTTTCCAAACTTCTCTTAGTAGTGCCTATGTAAACTAAATTGCATTTATTGTTGTCATTCCCTTTACAAGGAATTTCGTAAACAATGTTGTTTTTGCAATTTTGGTACTTATTGTTTTGTTTGGTTTGTAAGCAAATTTTATTTTCATTCTACGTTTCTTTAAGATTATTAATTTTGTTTTTATTCGCGTAGAAAATTAATTGAAAAATTTGAATATCTTTGCTTTCACACTTTGTAAATTGATTTATTTTTGTAATTTGTTAATTTTTTTGCAACTTTTTTGTCGACAGCCGTCGATTTTTGCGTAGCCGTTGAAATTTAAATTTTTTTTCGAACATAAACTTCGAATGTGGAAATACATGTTGAATTCAGAAAACCAATTTATAAATTATGGGAATTCAAACAATTTTGCGTTTTCAATCCGAGTAGAAACCTGGGACATACCCGTATATGTAAACTTCGATGTCACACAAGTACTGGCAACAGTACAACGCGTGATTTTAGTGGAAGCATAAAAAAATACAATCAAATATTTATTTATTTATCTGTGCATACTTTTTATAACAAACTTTTTATATATGAATCCTGCGAGAACGATCCGCAACAACCGTAACTTGTATTCGAAATCTTAAAAAAAGCAATTGTCAAAGTCTCGTTAAATTTGTTTCGCTTTAGCATACACATAATTTAAGTACTTTTTCCTATTATTTTCAGTAAAAACCGTTCCCTATCTACTTACGTCCGAATACCTTTAAATCTATCAAGACATTCTTATATCAAGTTTGTAAGTCCCTAGCCATTTTATGTGGGTATTGACTTTGTGCTCCCGATACATATTTCGTTATTATGGCTGAGGTAGCAGGGGCTTCTGCTTATAGACATTGAGACTAATTGATATATTCAGATGTGTCACAGAAACCAAATTAGTACGAAAGAAAACGGAAAAAGCTAAAATTTTGCGTTTTCAATCCACTTAAAAAAAGTAACGTGAATTTGACGATTTACACAAAAGAAACATTAAAAAGTATTTCAAATAAAATTTGTTCTCTCTTAAGTTGTGTCTTAAAAAATGTGCAAATCCAGTTTTGAAAACAAATTTTATATATTTTCTAAAGTTAACAAAAGTCACAATGAAAAAATGTGAAAATAAACAAAAAGCAGTACCAAAGACTATAAATATCAGTGTTGCCATTAGGATACGAAATATACATTTTTCGTATTTTTCGATGACTTCAGGTACCATGTATAATCCTGACATTATTCGTATCTTTTAAATCTGTACGCAAAATATACAGAAATAAAATATTAAGCTATTCGTCTCTGACAAAGTTATTACTTCGTTATGAATACTAAAATAAAGTGACAACTAAATAGAAAAGTTACATGTATTTTGTTGTTATGTTTTCTAACTTCTTCTGTCGTCTGCTTATTCTTAAAAATTAAATATGAAATAAGAATGTTGTTAATAAATGTTAAATGTTAAACATGGATTTTCAAATTTTTTTCAAAATGTATCTTTTTTGGAAAAAATTTATCTGCCATACCTAAATTGGCGCGTCAAGCGTTGTCTGGCTGTCAAAAGTTCTCATGCCCATACATTTTGTATGGAGCATACCGAAATAACGCGGCGTCAACGCTTTGCTATTGGAAAATCCGATTTTGACAACGCGTAAAGAAGTGAAGTTGATTGCAGAAGTACTATTGTTTATTTTTTTAATGTGTCATTAATGCTCAGTGCTGCCACAGCCAAAAAATTTTTACAACCAAAATTCGCTTTAAAAGTTACCAAATGAGAAAAAAATCTTCTAACTCTTCTAAATAACTAATTTTTTCAAATTTGAATTATTTTATTTTAATTTTAATTTAAATAACAAAATTTTAATAACAAAATCACAAACAAGAATGTCGTCCGGCAACCTGTTAAAAGAATCAGGGTTGTTTTATTTGTTTGTTCGATAACCCTGTTTTAAATGTTTTGACATAACGTTGACGCTTTTATTTAGGTATGGCATTTCAGCGTTAAAGCTCGGCGTAAAAAAACGTTGCGCTTGACGCTTTTATTTAGGTATGGCAGTATCTTTTCGGAAACTAAAATGTATCTTTCTCGAAATTTCACTGGCAACACTGATAAATATATAAAGATGTTTCAGTTAATACATTTGAAATTTACAAATAATTTACTCTTCTTTTGATGAAGGGGGGAAGCATGTAACAGGGAAAGCATAAATTTCGTACTCACATTAATTGAGAGAATAACACAGAGTCTAAGGCAGGGATCGACAAAAATACATATAAACATTTTTTTTGCGCTCACATACACACATAAAGAATCAGTCTTGCCAGATCTGACATTTTCATGTCATACATAAATATCAAATCTTAAATCTCCGTTCCCTCATAAAAATTTTGTTCATAAGAACTAGTATTTCCTCAGGTTAATTTCATATGAATTTCTGGGGATCTCACTTTTTGCATATGGCAACGGTAATTTCTAACAACAAGCGTAACACGTCCATCGTGTTTTAGTGCTCAAATGAGACTGATTTATGCTTTTTATTTCTCTGCAATACGTGTGCACATGTACACGATAAAAGAGCGTAAGCATTGGCGCGGCGCCCTTGTTTTGTGGATCCCTGGTCTAATGCAGGGATCCGCAAAACAAGGGCGTCGCGCCAATGCTTACGCTCTTTTAACGTGTAAATGTGCACACGTATTGCAAAGAAATAAAAACATAAATCAGTCTCACTCGAGCACTAAATTACGCTTGTTGTTAGAAATTAGCGTTGCCATATGCAAAAAGTGAGATCCCCAGATATTCATATGAAATTACCCTGAGGAAATACTAGTTCTTATGAACAAAATTTTTATGAGGGAATGGAGATTTAAGATTTCATATTTAGGTATGACATAAAAATTTCAGATCTGGCAACACTGATTATTTATGTGTGTATGTGAGCGCAAACAAAATGTTTATATGTATTTTTTCCGATCCCATACTTACATACACATGTAGAAAGTGCGTGTTAAAAAAATTGTTTGCGAGTATGTTATTTCTTTTTGTTCACAACACATTCCATAAAAATAAAATCAAAAAACTAAAAGAAGTATATTTTCATACAATTTATGTGGAAATAAGCTACATAATTGCCAATGTTACCGATTGTTAAATTGTAGGGAAAGAATACGTGTTCTATTGTTGTACAACTGCTACTACGCTGATTCATACCGAATTATAATGACATTATTTTAGAAAATACAATTGTCTGCTTACAATATGTACATACATATATGTTTGTATGTACTTGTATATATATTGGTTCAAAATTTTAACTTTGTCACTGCTTGATGATTTATATCTGTATGTTTCTCATGAAGAATGATTTTGTAATAGTATATGGACTAGTAAATTTAGCATCTCCATCCTGTGTTCATAACATATTGTTACGTTTTTACCTTTTTAAAAACGTTTTCCGTGGGTTCTTAGATTGCAATGAAATTAAACGCACAATTCTTTGATTTTCAGTACTTAACAGCTACTACTTTATTTAATTTAATTCCACTGTACTATGCTCAAAAGCAATAGTAACCACTTACTACACTTTACACGATCACGGTAAAGTCTAACAACTCACTCACTAATTAGGGACTCAACACTGACTGTCTGCTGACTGAACTCTGACTGACTGCGGAACGTTGATGTGCGCAGCTTATATACTCTCAATGATCATTTCTCGAACATTCATAATGTTTGTAGAAGCTGAGCACAAGACTCGCACATACACACATACACACACGCTCCAATCAGACATACAAATGCCGACGGAAAACAATAACAATAATCATGAGCGCATTCTCTGTTTCAATCACTTAGCAGCCACATGTGTGTTTGTGTGTACATTCCCACCACCATGGCTTCAGAATTATCTATGTATGCATGTATGTATAGTTGTCATGTGCTCATTTACAATGAATAATAAAATCAAATAACAATAACAACAATTCAGTATCTTATAGAGTAATTATGATGAATAATTATTCATGACAACTATACATCCATGCATACATAGATAACACAGGCCAACACTCAATTTGCTTCTTTGACGGCAACAATAATACTTAGTATTACGCCGATACAAATAAATTACGTAAAAAATTGCAAATCATCTAACGAGACCTGGAATATGCTAAAGGAGGTGCACAGGCCAAAGGGACCGCTAAGAAAAATTTCATTATTTAAGAAGTTGCTTGCAATGCACATGAACGACGGTGAGTGCTTACAGCAATATGTTTGCAATTTCACATCAGTGGCTGAGAAGCTTGCAGAAATCGGAGTCAGTCTCCAAGAAGAGTTAATTGTTATAATGCTTCTGGCGAGTTTGCCGCACTCGTATGAAAATTTGGTTGTTGCTTTGGAGTCTCGTGATGAGTTACCAGCGTTAAATGCAGTCAAAGTGAAGCTTATTGAAGAAGGTGAAAGACGTAACACATTTAATTCGCAGAATACAGAATGCAACGTGCAAGCGTTCATGGCACGTGAGAATGGAAAAACAAAAAACAGCAGAATACGAGTACCAGGCAAAATGGAAATACGACAACAAAATGGAAATACAGCAACAACAGTGTAAATAACAAAAGGTCCAATTTAAAATGTTACAGTTGTGGTAAAAAAAGGCCATTTCGCTTACCAGTGCAGAGACAAACAACGGGAACAAAAGCAACAGTTAAATAGCAATAACAACAAAAACGGTTTGTTCGCTGCGGTTAGCGAAAACATATTACACGCCGATGCTTGGTGCGTCGACAGCGGCGCCTCTACGCACTTATGTTGTAACC
Source organism: Germaria angustata (assembly GCA_963681545.1). Lineage (NCBI taxonomy): Eukaryota > Metazoa > Arthropoda > Insecta > Diptera > Tachinidae > Germaria > Germaria angustata. The sequence continues at coordinate 92,355,083 of OY812998.1, forward strand.
GCAACATGTTCGATGAGTTCGAACCTTATGAAGAGTCGATTATGTTAGCTGGTAATAACAAAATGTTGGCAACTGGAAAAGGAGTTGTGCGTTTAGTAACAGAGCGGTTCGACGTCACACTTGTTGAGGTCTTGTTCGTACCAGGCCTACAGTGCAACTTTATATCAGTCGCAAGAGCAGTAAGCAGTGGCAACATCGTAGAATTTAAAGGAAACGTGGCAACAATTCGGAATAAGCACGGTGGCATCATTTTGCGTGCTTACAAGGCTAGTGATCTGTTTTTATTAGAGACAAATAAAAAAATTGTTCTTTTTTTCAGGAAATGTGGCTGATGAGGCAATGAAGTGGCATTTTCGTTATGGCCATTTAAACTTCGGTAGTCTACGAGAGCTAAACAATAAACAGATGGTTCGTGGGTTGAACGTTACATTGCCAATCAACATGACTTGTACATTGTGCATGACCAGTAAGTGCTGCCAACGCCCGTAGAGTGGCGCAGAGAATCGAGCAACTGATTTGTTGGAAGTGGTACACACTGATGTGTGCGGTCCTGTTAACAAAACGTCAATTGGAGCGAAATATTTTTTAACGCTCATCGATGACAAAACGCGTTATGTGTTCGTTTACTTCATTCGACACAAACATGAAGCATTGCAAAAGTTTAAGGAATTTAAATTAATGGCAGAGCGTCAAACAGGAAAGCAATTGAAAATGCTTCCTAGTGACAACGGAACAGAGTTCGTCAACAATTCTTTTAATGTTTTTTTGAAGCAGAACGGGATCGTACGACAATTAACGGTGCCATATACACCTCAGCAAAACGGGGTAGCAGAGAGATTCAATCGAACTCTCATTGAAATGGCGAGATGTATGCTACTTAGTGCAGGTCTCAATGAATCTTTATGGGCGGAAGCAGTTCACACCGCAGAATATTTACGCAAACCTATAGTAGCTCACTTACGAGCATTTGGCTCACACGCAGTCGCATTAGATAAACGGCAACATGATAAGTTCAAGCCTAGAGGTAAAGAGTACGTTATGGTCGGTTATAGTGATTCATCGGAAGCATATCGGCTAATTGACGTGACGCCGAAGCAGAACGTTTCATTAGACATATTGGTAGCAGATGCTGACTGTAACAATGACATGGATGCGAATTCGACTTCTATAGTAGCGATGAAAAGTGATGCAGTTACCGAAAATATCATCCAAAAGAAAAGTAAAACTGAAAAATCAGATGATGTACACTCAGATGAGTTTGAATCAGCAGAGGATGAGGTAACAGAGGCAGGTCCATCAAAGCGAGGTCCAGGTAGGCCACAGTTGGTTCGTTCGGAGGGTCCTGGTAGACCAAAAAAGAAATATAATTATTTAAGTCTTATGAGCGCTAATGATGTGAAGGTACCAGAGTCAGTAACTGAAGCATTATCGGGCAAATTCGCTGATGAGTGGTATGAAGCAATGCGAAATGAATATAACTCTTTATTGAAAAACGAAACTTGTGAGTTTGCAGAGCTTCCAGAGGGACAAAAAATTTTACGAAATAAATGGGTTTTCGCTTTAAAAAAGGACAAAGATGGAAATGTGGATCGTTTTAAAGCACGATTAGTAGCGAAAGGGTGTTCGCAAGTCTACGGCGTAAATTTTGATGAAACATTTTCACCTGTTGTGCGATACAGTACAATTCGAATGATATTTGCTATCGCAGCCGAACATAAGTTACATCTTCATCAAATGGATGTAACTACCGCATATTTGAATTATATGACGAAATTTATATGAGTCAACCGGAGAAGTTCGTTAATAAGAATTTACCTAACCACTGCCTGCGGTTAAAGAAAGCAATATATGGGTTAAAGCAGTCAGGACGGCAGTGGCACATTAGATTGGATGGCATATTGAAGAAGATTGGCTTCGAGCAATGTGAAAGCGAACCATGCGTGTACACAAACAATCGTGATGGTCAAATAAATATTATTGCAGTATATGTAGATGACTTACTGATTGCTTGTTCGAGCCACAAACAAATGAAACTGATTAAAGAAATGATTTCGAATGAAGTAGATGTTGTTGATAAGGGACCTGTTCAACGTTTCCTGAGTTTCGAGGTCGCAAGAGATGGCGAAATATGCTCGATTGCTATTAGCCAAAAGGGGCACATCAAAAAATGTCTACGTGACCACGGTATGGAAGATTGCCGACCAATTTCAGTTCCATTGGATTCAGGTTTCCAGGTCAATTGTAATGAAGAGAAGTGCAAGAGGGCTAATCAAATGCAGTAAAAATCTCTCATAGGGTCATTAATGTACCTAGCTGTCTGTACGCGTCCGGATATTTTGCATTCTGTATGCAAGCTATCACAAAGAAACAACGATCCACATGCAGAACATCTAGCAGCTGCGAAGCGAATATTGAGGTATCTTTGCGCTACTCAGGATAAGCAGCTGAGGTATTGTAGTACCAATCGAGTGCTTTGTGGATGCTGATTGGGGAGGTGATGCAAGCGATCGCAAATCATACACGGGATATGCATTTTTTTATGGCTGGAGGCGTGTTCTCGTACGAATCCAAAAAACAGTCTACGGTGGCACTTAGCAGCACAGAGGCGGAATATATGGCACTGGCATTAGCAGTTAAGGAAGTCATATACACGCAGCAACTATTGCGTGAAATGCAGTTACAATGTCCAAATCCAATTGTTGTGAACGGCGATAACTTAAGTGCGATGAACCTGGTGAAAAATCCAGTCTACCATTCCCGTAGTAAGCATATAGATATTAAATATCATTTCATTAGGAGCGCTTATAAAGGAGGCGAGTTCAATATGAAATATTGTTGCAGCAGCAACATGGTTGCTGATATTTTAACAAAGAATCTACATAAGGGATCTCATGAAAAGTTTTGTAAAATGTTAGGATTGACTTAAATATATTTTTAAATTAGTTTGTAATGCCTGAATATGTCCGTTGAGGGAGCGTGTTGAAATACATCGAATGCAGTCCTGTATACAACGTACATGTTCATGCAACTCTATTTCTCTACTGTGAATTTATCTTTTTTATACATTGTACATTATTATATCTATTCATTTTAATAAAAGACGCTTTGAAGATTAGAAGTCCAAGATATACTGCCTGGCCCACGATGTCGAACGACATCGTTCGCGTGCTTAAATACATTCAAACCAAAAACAACATTTTAAAATTTGTTGCTGTTTCAAACGTATTTATGCAAGCGAACGATGTCGTTCGACATCGTGGGCCAGGCAGATAATATGTTCAGTATGAAAATTCCTAAAGGCAGGATATTCATACTCTATTAAAAAATATCAAGTTACTATTTCCCGGAAAAAACGATTTGATGAGGCTTGCAGGTTTAGTTGAGTAGGTCGTTTAACAATTTCAAAAATGTCAATATACTCTCAAAATCAGTAACCATGAATAAAAAATATTCGTGGAAATATTTTCCAACGAAAATATTAGTATTTTAATTTTTTTTTAATTTTTTATCAAATGTTCCTATTTTGTTTTTTATGTTTTTACAATGAGCTCTAAATTGTTAAAATTTTACTTTGAAATTTTGTTAAAAAGTATTGTAACTTGATTAATTGTTAAAAAGTCCATTACTTATATTTTATTAAAAAAGCCGTTAGTATTTTTAGAAAAATTATTTAATTATTTATTTATTTATTTTATTAAAATTATTAATTTATTTAGTAAGGCATCATTTTACTAACAAAGTTTCTGAAAAAAGCCAACTTGTATAGTGAAATATAACCAGAAATAATAATAATACAAAGAACTGTAAATAAGTAACTATACATATACAAATATTTTGTATAGTTATAACATAATATATATTTAATATATAGTTATAGTTAATATATAGTTAATAGTTATAGTTAATCTTTATATAACATTTATGCTGAAGTCCTGCGTTGCTATTGCTCTTTATCTCCTTATCTTGTTATTTTAATTAAAAAAATAAATAATATTTAGTAAGGCAATTTGAGTTCGGTATGAATCGATATGGTTACAATTGCACAACAATAAAACACTAATTCTTACCCTACAATTAAAAAATCGGTAACTATTGGTTTTCTTCAGCTTATTTGCGCATAATGTGCACTATGGGGCCAATGACAGATTTGTGAGGCAAAAAGTCAATTTCTGGAGTGAACAATTTTAAAAAAATAATAACGGAATTTTAAACTTATCACTTCGAAGTACTCAAATATTAAAAACAAAATTCAGGTGGCAGCTCATGACGACATACTGAGCTGTCAAAGTCATGTCATTTTGCTTTGCAACGTATTCTGACATTCTACCATAAACAATAAAAGAATTTCGACTGTCAAACAAGAACTTTTAAGATATTAAAAATTTTGTAAAATGGAAAACACTTGTAAAGGTATGTAAATTTAAATGTTGTTGAAAATTAGAAAAAAAATGAGTTGTGGTAAATAATTTTTAGCGTTAATTTAAGTTGTCTTTTTTGTGAAGTTTTTGTTGTCGTCCATGTGTTCTTTGGAGTAGAACTTTGTTTATCCGAGCGTATCTGTAAAGATATTTACATGTGGGGAAAGGTAAAAATGTGTACTGTAATTTTTTGGAAAAACGATCTGCTCAAATCTGCCGTTTTTATAAAAATCGATTGTCAGATAGACTAAAACTTAAAAATTTGGATATTTTTAACTTTTGGTTGGAAAATGATAGACAACCCGTTAATGTTATCAACTGGATTTCCTCGAAATTTAGTAGATCTGTCACTGAAAATTGTATGACTGCAGTTAAAAAGCAAGTTCATAATTTCTGTGCACATGCTAACCAAAAGTGGATAAAAAATCGGAGAAGTTAAAAACGTTTTCTAAAAAATGAAACAGTATGATTATCGCGTGAAATAGTATTCAAACTTTAAGAAAGTGGTGTTAAAAACAAAAAGGCCGTCCTCATGTAAATTATAGCAAAGGAAGTGATCGACAGAAACGAAAAATTGCTTCAGAAGTGTCATCTAAACAAGGAAATGATACTAAGCTATTGATTCATGCTGCTTCGATTTCAACTAATTTATCAAAAGAAAATGACTTGAATTTTATTTTAAAGAAAGCTGTTTCGTCTCCATTGGAACCTACTGCAATAAGAAAAAAATAACTTTTAATGAGAAAATGCCATTACCGCTTTCCCCTGAAGAAGCACTAAGTTTTTTGCTCGAGAATAATTTAACAAAACAACAGTATACTAACATTAGAGAGATGAGTAAGTCAAGAAACTGCGATATTTTCCCCAGTTACAAAAAAATACAAAAGTGCAAGTTGGAATGCCGTCCCGGTGGACTAACGGTAAAGGATTCGTCAGCACATATTACTCTTCAAAGTTTGGTAAATCATACAGCAAAAAGAATTTTGTCATACCAGGAAGATGTTCTGATGAGAATGGATGAGGTCAATGAAGTTTATTTGGTTCTAAGCTACGGTTTCGACGGTTCCACAGGACAAAGTGCATTTAAACAAATATTTAACATCAATGAACCGGACAGTTTAGATAATCACTCTTTGTAACCTCAGTTATACCATTGAAAATAGTTACATCAAGTAATGCAATCGTTTGGTTAAACAGCACTCCTCAATCCGTCCGTTTTTGCAGACCACTTAAAATTGAATTTACAAAGGAATCTAAAGAACATATATTAAAAGAGAAATCAAATCTATATGAGCAAATATCAAATCTTCAGCCTTTTGAATATAATATGGTAAACGGCAGGAAAGTTGTTGTAAAGTTTGAGCTTATTCTGACTTTAATTGACGGAAAAGTTTTGAACGTACTCACGGAAACAAAAAGTACTCAGTCCTGTCCGATATGTGGAGGAAATCCGAAACAATTTCTGACGGTAAAAGATTTAAGTTCATCGGTGTTTCAGCCAAAATCTAATGCATTAAAATACGGTGTAAGCCCATTACATGCCTGGATTCGATGTTTTGAATTTATCCTTAATCTTTCATATAGACTTGATATTAAGAAATGGCAAATTCGAAATACTGAGGACAAACTCCTTATGTTAAAAAGAAAGGGTGAAATTCAAGAAAAATTCTGGCAAAAAATGGGTCTTCATGTACATAAGCCGAAAAGTAACGGGAGCGGTTCCACGAACGACGGCAACACGGCACGAAAAGCATTTTCTAATCCCGAATTATTTTCCTCCATAACCAACAGTAATATTGAACTTTTAAAACGCTTACATATAATTTATATTGCAATTAACACCGAGTTTGAAATAAGTGCTGACCACTTGAAAAAATTTTGCGATGAAATTGCAGATATATACTTTAAAAATTACGAATGGTACCCAATGTCAGCCACCTTGCATAAAATTTTAGCACATTCGTCTCAAATATTGCAGGTATCAATTGTACCTTTGGGATGTGCTGGCGAAAATGCTTCTGAGGCCAGAAATAAATTTTATAAAAAGGACCGTATTGAGCACGCGCGAAAGGATTCTAGGGAGCATAATATAACGGATGTTTTTAACTTTGCTCTGGATTCCTCTGACCCATTGTTATCCAGTATATATCTGAAAAATCGTCTTTTAAAAAAGAAGAGTTTGCAACTTCCAAGAGAGGTTATTTGTCTTCTAAAGATTCCGGAAATCCCAGAGGATCAACTGCCAAGTACATCAAGTGCTGCTATAAATAAAGATCTCTCAGATTCGAATTAAAAGTTGATGAAACAGAAAATAATGAAGTAAGAATTTATTACAAAAAACAATATTTTGTTCCTTTTAATAAATTTTTCTTTTCAGATGGATTAAATACTGATGATCATGGCTCATCATCATAGCACTCAGGGGCCGTAGCAAATCTCTCTTTCTTTAATTATTTGGAATGAAGCATAAAAATTACATATCTTATTATTCAAATCTCTTCCATTTTAAAATATATCTTTATAATTTAAAAAATATTAACTTATATAGCATGTTGTTCCTTGTAGAACTCATCGAGTATTTTAAAATTATCTCTTTTTGCCAAGCACTGCTGTATTCACAGCAAGAAATTTATTAATTTTTAAGTAATTTTTGGAAATGTATTAAAATTTATTATTTTGTGATTTGAAGTTAGTCGATAAATAAATGTTATCCGGAACAGAATGATGCAATAATGCCAAATTTCAAGAGGCACTAAACGCAGTGCGTACATTCTATGTAATAAGAGGTGGGTGTGGTAGTAGGCGGATTGACCCCAAATAATAGCTAATGTCCTCGGAGAGCATATATAGTGACGTAATTGAGAGTCAGAAACTTAGTATTTTCCTCTGATCTTCAACCGAAGGATAAGTTTAATCCACCTACTGGAAATGGGCGTGGCACTGCCCAATTGACCTAAATTTTTTACTGAAGGCTGAGAAACTTATTCTTATTATTTGTACGAAATTTGAAAGGTCTAGCTCTTTTCTGTTATTTATTGCCTCAAAAACTGATCATTGGCCCCACAGTGATGTGTATGAAAAGAGGACTTCTTTTATTTTTTTATTTCTAGATGTTTATACAAACATATGTATGTATGTATGTAGAATCTATATTGTAGGTACACACGTACTCACTCATGCATATACATATATATGTATGTAAGAATGAATTGCTAAGATAACTCAGCAATTGTTCTCAGAGACCAAGAAATTCTCTGAAATAAGCTCTCTTTGTAATTTTATAATCACAAAGCGATGTTCGGAAAATCCCATCAAAACTTTAGCATCGGCAGAACAATGTATGGCAGTGAAACATCTTTATAATCTATAGTCTTTGCTCAAGCGTTGTTTAACCGTTATTGGGGCGGGCATATGTATGCTTCTTAAAAATATAAAAAAACAATTTTTTTATACAAGTAAAAAATAAAATTTTATTAAACCAAACTTTAATAACTCAAAAATTAAATTTTGGGATGGGTATAAAATATTCTATCTTTGCGTGGTTGAAAAATAAAACACATCAAAAAGTCATAACCATTGCTTAATTTCAATCCTTAAAATACTCATATGGTAAAATAAATACATAGTAAAACACTTACAGAATATCAGCAAAAATTGTTTTACTTTGACTTGCTTGCACGCTGTAAACATTTGCAATTTTGTTGCAGCAATTCTTGGTTGCTTTAGGTGAGAGAGGTAAGAAGCATGGGAAGGGGTACAGAGTTTCATGTTCTCTGCAATTCTCTTTTGCTTTCAAATTCTTACTATTCAACTTTATGTTTGGTGTTGTTGTATTTGACGTTTTATACAAGAATTGCAATACCAGATTTTTTCTAATGTGGACACTAAAGCAATTCCAAAGCAGAATTTTAAAGAATTGCATGTAACAAAATTGCTAATGTGGACGGGGTGTTATAATGAGCAAGAATGAGTAAATATAAATGGTCTGAGCGTATAAAGATAATAAACGGGTATGTTCCAGGTTTCGACTCGGATTGAAAACGAAAAATTTTTTGAATCCCCATAATTTATAAATTGGTGTTCTGAATTCAGCATGTTTTTCCACATTCGAAATTTATGTTCGAAAAAAAATCTAAATGTCAACGGCCACAGCTACGCAAAAATCGACAGCGGTCGGCAAAAAAGTTGCAAAAAAATTAACAAATTACAAAAGTAACACCCAATTTTCACGATGATTTTTTTACTTGTCTTTAAGACATGTCTTCTGTTTGTAGGCATACTAGGTAGAAAAGAAAGAGGGGTAGCAAAAGAAACGTGGTTTCTGTTTTCGTGATTTTTTTACAACAACAATGAAGAAAAATACATCTCTTCCTTTTAGCTGTCATTCGCAATTTTACTATTATATTTTATTTACATTCGTCTGTTAAGGTGGTTATTTCTCTGTGTTCTTCTTTATTTTTCTTGTTTTAAAGCGACAAGTGCTTGTTTTTTGTTTTGGGTGTATATAAATAAAATAAATATAAATAAAAAGTTCAAATAAATATAAACCATGTGGAAAAATGAAATTGTGGAGCTTTTAATATCTAAATATCAGGAACACGAAAACTTGTATGATGTACGTAATCCTACATATATGGACCGTGTCAAGCGATCTAGCTCTTTGTTCACAATCTGCCAAGAGCTAATGATATATACTTTTTAAAGTTATATTTTAATAAAAGACGAAATTATTTCAATTAATGTACTTATAATAATTTAACTTGTTTTATTTTAATTTCAAAATAATAAACCAAAGTATTTCATTCTATGAATAGGCACAATAAAATAATATATTTTTCATATACATATGTACCTACTCAAAAACCTTTAAATATTCATTTTTAAAGTGTTTCCAAATTGCCTGGTATACTTCCGGAACTGCACGACAAAGAAAGGTTTCACATAGTCTCGTCTCATAATTTGTGCTTTTGATGGACTCTCCAGTAGCGAGGTATTGGAGTGTAGCTGCCAGTTTCTCTGCTGGAGTTATCGCTTCTTTCAAGATGGTATCTTGTTTTACTATATCACCTTCGATTTTTGCGAGTATCAAATTAAATGTCTCTCGGCTTATTCTGATATAGTTCAGAAAAGACGACTTATCTCCCAAGAAGTCGTTCATAAGAAACGAAAATGTACCTCGCTCCACTCAGCATTTCCGCCATTGCTTCACCCACTTACTAGTTTTAGTCAACTAGTTTTACCTCCATTGCTTTCTTCGAGGTTTTTCTGTATAGCACCCAATTTTGATTTTTTTAAGAAAATTTACTTTTTTAAATACTTTACTTCTCAAGTTATTAAATTCCGTTTTTGGCGCCCAAATTATAGAAATAAAAGGAATTAAAGATAAAGTAAAAAAAAAACAACTCTGGCTGTCAAAATAAGAGTTTTTTTTTACAACAACAGTGAAGAAATAGACATGTTTTAAAAATCATCATGAAAATGTGACATGATTTTGGGAGCAACTTTAAAAGAAAATAAAAAAAGACATGTCTTAAAAAATCATCGTGAAAATTGGATGTAAAACAATTTACAGAGTATGAAAAAGATATTCAAATTTTTCATTTAATTTTCAACGCGAATAAAAACAAAATTAATATTCTTAAAGAAACATAGAATGAAAATAAAATTATTCAATACTCTCAAAAAAGACAACGAACGAAATTAAAACTATTTGCTTTTGGTTGGTCTGTTTGCCTGGCGTTATTTATCAGCGCGGCTGTTTGCCGGCTATAGACATATCGACTACGTTATACTGGCACCATTTGTTGTTAAAACAAAGTATTGCCTGATTATTACATTGCGATTTTACAACTAAATGCATTCGAATTATTATAATTATTGTTTAAATAGATTTATATATATGAAATTAGTTTTAATTTCCTTCAAAAAAATTCATTTTTCTTTATCAATAAGATCTAAATGCATTGAGATTTAGTTCAAAAAAGATTGACATATCAAACTTTATTATGTAGGGCAACTTTGTGTTTTCGAACATAAACAAAATTGTTGTATTTTTTCATGTTTTTATACACAACTGAGATCTGCCAAAACCAAATTGAAATTTTTGGCAAAGTTTAAAAAAAATTTGTTTGCATTAATATTTCTGTGAAAAATTGATCTTTTTTGATGAAGTTCAATAAAAAACACTTCAAACTAAAAACCAAAATTATATTTTTCTTAATAATGTTAGCATTTATAAGAATAAAGTACGATTCGTTTTACTTTCACCCACCCCTTCCTACTCTAATTGAAAACGAATAAAAACATGGGGATGTGAATTGCAGAACACCAAAAATGCTAACGTAATCCACTTTCGAGTGAATTCGGATTCTAGAACATACCCGAAAGATTGTTTTTACATTTGTCTCTCTCTTTATTTGTTTGCTTTGATTCTCTTTTGTATTTAGCTTTGAACTCAGAATCTTTAAAAAAAAGTAAATGTATTTGAATTTAAATGTACTTTGGAAAAGCCTAGTATGTACATACATATGTAAGTATGTACATAAATAGAGCTTAAAAATAATTGCTACATACATATGTATTAAATACGCAGTAAAAAACTGGCTACAAGATAAACAGAAGCCTTTTGATATATGGGCTTCAGGTACCATATAAAGGGTGATTTTTAGTAACTTACTTTTTGGCAGCTCAGCTGTTTTCGTGTAACGCGTTGCTGTTAAACATGTTCAGTTTGGTCTATAGTTTAACCATGAATCGACTTACAAACGAAGAAGCTTGCAGATTATGAAATTTTATTGTAAAATTCATACTCGTTAAGAAAGTGTAAGAGCGACGAAGCTCATTTCTGGTTGAATAGATACGTGAACAAGCAAAATTGTCATATTTGGTGTGAAGAGCAGCCAGAGGCATTGCATCCCGAAAAATGTACTGTTTGGTTTAGATCATAGGCCTTCTTCATTGGGTCGTACTTTTTAAAAGACGACCAAGACAGGAGCGAGCTCGTGCGATTTAACGCCTTTAGACTATTTTTTGTGGGGCTATGTTTAGGGTCATGTATATAGAGAAAAGTCCGGATGAAGCATTTGAAGCCAATACTGAAGGATTTATTTGTGAGATAGCGGCCGATATGTTGTTAAGAGTGTGCAAAAATTTGACCCAGTGTATGGACCGAAAAATATCCTTTATTTAATCAGATTTAGTTACAAAAAATCGTTCGTAGATAGACGGAATGTCATTTAAAAAAGTAATTGGTTCACTTTACATATGCTCGTACATACATGATTCGACGAGCGAATTGTTATACACAATTTAATTAAGCCATTCATGTAAGTTTTAATAAAACGCCACAACTCGTCCTGCATGACATCTCCAATCTCTTGCGAGCCAAACTGAAAAGCTATCAAAGCAGAGCAATATGGAATAAATCATTATTTCTCTAGACACTATTTGCTGATGCAAATACAACTATTTATCAATCTTTAATATATCGCGTTCCTCCTGAATTTGACCGAGTGTCGGTTTTTGAAAACAAGTAATGCTGTGTTTGTAAATGCATACCGTAGGAATAGATATGTACATACATATGTATGTACATACAACATATGTACAGTGTATCACTAAAATAAGTATGCAACCTTTCTATCCACACAGTTCATGAAATAAAATTCTGTGAATTAGCTGAAACAAAAAAAATTTATTTCGGTTTTATAGGGTTAAAGGTAACCTTAAATATTAATAATCAAAATTAACATTATTCTTTTATTTATTTAATTTTTAAAGGATAAAAAATAAAATTAATATCACAAAAGTAAGTATGCAATATGCAAAATATTTTGATTTAAAAAAAAAATTATTGGGGACATCAACTCAATATTTGGTAGGGTATCCTTTGGTTTTTGAAACTGCTTCGAGTCGTGAATGCATTGAATCAACCAAATTCTGCGTCACAGAGCTGGGAATTTTTGACCATTCCTCCATTATAATGTTTTTTAAATCAGTTCTTCCCTTCACATCCCGTTTTCGTATTTAGCGGCCGAGATGATCCCAAAGGTGTTCTATTGGGTTCAGATCGGGTGATTGGGGTGGCGTTCTTAGCTGTTTGGTGTGGTACAAGAGCCATTCTTTGACGATGAGAGCAGTATGTTTAGGGCATTGTCCTGTTGAAATATAAAAGATTCACTTAACCCTAATTGCGTAGCGCTTTCTTTCAAATTATTTTTTCGTATGTTTAAGTACGCATATTTATCCATAGTTCCATCGATGACGACAAGCTTTTCGACGCCTGATGCTGCTATGCACCCCCAAACTAATACCGAACCACCACCATGTTTCACAGTACCCATCATATTTTTTGGTTCGAACTCGGAATTCACTTTGCGCCACACTTTATCACGTCCATCAGAACACTGAATGTTTATTTTAGTTTCGCCCGAAAATATGACGATGTTCCAAAAAGATTTTGGCTGGTTTATGTGCTCTTTAGCGAAGTTTATTCTCTTCTGTCGGTTTACCTGGTTAATGAATGGCTTTTTTTTTACACTTCGGCCTTGGTAACCAGCTTTATGTAACACCCGACGGATTGTTTCTGGATTACAAGATTTTCCGATCTCCCTTTCAATATCTGATTGCAGCTTCGTAGCACTTATCCTTGGGTTAACCTTAACTTTGCGGACAATAATTCGTTCTTCTTGGCTAGAAAATATTTTGGGTCGACCAGGACGAGGCTTATTTTCTGTTGAACCTTCGGATTTGTATTTTTCTATAATTTTTTGTGCCGTGGCATTACTCTTATTCACCATACTGGCAATTTTTCTTTGTGAATTATGTTCTTTAAAAAGTTTTATTATAAGATCCTTCATATCTTTGGATAACTCCTTTCCTCTAGGTGCCATGGTTATAAAAATTTCTTTTAAGGAATTATTTTTGTTTTATGAATTTATTGCACTTGTGAAAAAATTTTTTAGTTATAAAAAACAGAACCTTTCTTTTTTAATTTTAAATAAAAACTGAATATTCTCTTACTGCATACTTACTTTTGTGAGGTAAAATTCAGTATGTTAGAATAAATTTTTAAAAAAAGTATTGGGATCGCGAATAGTAGGTAAAATTTTTTTGTTTTTGTAATTTACATATAGGAAAGATATACATAGTATGCACAAAGAAAAAAGGACTTCATAAAAATATGATAAAAAAAGAGGTAATGTTGTAAAACATAAAGTGCATACTTATTAAAGTGATACACTGTATATGTAAGTATATGTATGTATCTTAAGAAGTTTCTCGAAAGGCAACAAGAAGTCATACATACGTACGTAATAGATAATTTTTAAGTTCAAAATCAATCTGGCAGAGTCTTCCTTAAATCCCAAATGTGTTTTTTATATATCTTTTTAAGAATATGTAAGTATGTATGTATTTATAATATGTTAGAGTTAAAATAAATTTACCTTATAGATACCAGTATCATGGCAAATATCAAATATTTGCCGAGAAGAGGCACTACCAATGATGTGGGCGGTATAATTTCCACTACTAGCAAAAAGAACACGTGGAGACTGATGAGAATCGAAATGGAAAGTGTAACCTGTTAAAAAGGACAACATTTTATATATTCATTTTATACTCGCAAACTCTATATTTTTTTATTCAAGGAAATAAACATAATTGAGAAATTATGTACGTGTATATTACAATGAGCTTACCTTTTCTCCACTATCCGATGGCAGATAAAATGTTAAGACTGTAAGGAATGAAATACCCATGCATGGAATAATGATATTAACAGTATAGAAGAGAGTTTTGCGACGCATTGTAATGTTGAATGTTATATCTAGGTAGGGTTCATCACAGCATGTGTAAAATTTTTCATTTCTACCGTTGGTGATGTTAGGCAGTTTGAATAATAAAAAGATTTTGATGTTATACGACTGTTTTTATTATTTTACATATTGTTCATATGAACGTGTGTAATTATGTATGTCTATGACTCACCGAACTGCCGGCACCTCCAGTATATCCCATTCGACAGACATATAGAACTCTGAGAGATCCACACCGACATCTACTATATTACTGCCCTGCTGTTCATCCATATGTCTCAGATCCACCTTTTTTGCCAAATTCGATTTAAACATTCGGTTATTTTAGCGTATGTCATAAGAATATGGATAACAAAAAAATTAATCATTAAGGTTGACTGTATGTTGTGAATTATACAAAATTAATTGTATATTTTTTAAATTAAGCGTTTCTTATATATGAATGTACATATGTATATATACATACATACATATGTATGTAAGTCACCAACAAATCCAAATATATGTATATACTACATGTGTACATAAATAGCAATAAATAATCTAATTAAAGCGCATGCATTCATTATCTTCATAAAATTATTTAATGCTTGACACTATAGTTATTTTGAACATTTATTAAAACATAAAATACATTTTATCATACCGGTAGCTCAACGTAGACATTAATATTTTATAATTTTACAAACATAAATCTAGCTTGGTTAATATTAATGGGTGTTATCTAACTAGTCGAAACATAGAAAAACGAGCAGATGCAAATAGGAATAGAGGAAGTGTGTATGCGAGGGTGGAGTGAGAAGGACCAAACAACAAAATTTGTGTCATTTACTTTTAATCGATGACCCTGATATAAAGTTTAATTCACGCCAAATATCAAAGCTCTATGGCTTACTTTAGAGATGGCGCACGAAGGTGAAATTTGAATTTGTGTTGCTCTGTATTTGGTAAATCACGTTTATATTTATGTTTGATACATTTTATTTTTTTATTTTTGCATCTTCTATCATCTCAGTAATTTCTCCTGCGTATAAAAAGCCATCTCTCCAAAAAGCAGTTCGATATCTCTCACGATCTGCAACAATTTTCGGTTTTCCCATACAAATAACACGAGAAACATATTTATTAATTTTAATTTACATTTAATTCTTTCCAAAGAAAGCTCTTACATATATTTTTCTATTAATCGCATAAGCTTCGAAAACCAAGTTAAATGATAAATAAGTAAAAATATATTTATGTATGTATGTACATAAATGAATGATGCGGCCGTAAAGTTGTCAGATTAAAACTAATCATTTCCGATCCTAGAATTTTTTAAATATTCAATAGCCACTCTTCATTCATGGAAACTCAAAAATTAGTTCTGTGGTCATACGAGTACGTGTACATATGTACATATGTGTGCGGACTTGGTTCTGTGAGCGCCAGGCCAGATAACTTTTGAAATTAATGGAAAACTGTATATAGATGGTATAATTGTAGAGAAAAGAATTTCGGATACGACTTTATAAGTTAAAGTTATAAGAGTATTTTTAACATAGCAGTAGCAGAAAAAAGGAATGAAAGATTCCTGTGTTATATGTACTATATCCCTGCAAATAAAATTGGACTACATGATCCAATTTATGTGAAAACGGCTAGTTACAACATGGTCCACTGTAATGCAGTCATGGACCATGTCATTGTCAAACAAGAACTTGTAGTTTTGCAATTGAAATTGCTGTTGTTTTTTATTTTGATCTACGTAGTTGCTTCTTTAGTAAGTCCTCATTGTCATTTTATTTTCCTTGGCGTGGCGTGCATATGTTTTTAAAAATAAAAGTAGAAACAGTGAGTGTAAAAAATAAAATTTAGTTAAATAGATAAAATAAAAAATGCAGTGTAATTCGCGTCATATACTACGTTTATACGCACCTCTTATTTGCAAATAGAACTATTTGCAAATAACTAATTCTCTGTTTATACGGGAAATTGCATACAGAACTTGTGTTATTGTTAGTGATGCCATGTGACGAAAATATGATTGTTTGGTAAGTAAAACACGAAAACGTTCATGAAGTGGCAACGTCTTACTTTTTATTTGCAAATAGTGTCGTTATTCACGACTTGCTAAGTGAGTTAATAAGTTACAATAAAAAAGTTATACGGCAACATTATTCTTTTTTATTTGCAAATAAGGCGTGCGTATAAACGTAGTAATAGAAGGCGACTTCTAAAAGCAGAAAACTTTCAAAACTAATCCACTGGGTTGTTCTATGGAACATGAACATGGAGTAGTTTCAAGACTACTCCGTTGTAATGCAAAGCTGGGTTATATGGTCCAGCCCTAGGACATCGTAATGTTAAAAAAACCATGTTTTTCCAATACATTTGGACTACCTTTAGACCTGGTCCTAGTCCCTTATGGATTACATTTTACATGCGTGTATGGACCAGTCGCATTATTTGCAGGGATGTACATATGTATGTGTGAAAACTAACAAAAGTGTGAGTCGTGTAGAATTGAGATTTCGGAGAGATACTAATATTTTTATACGTAGGAAAAACTTTAGAGATGACCCCCTAATGTAAGAACTGTCGTATGTAATATGATTGCTGGTTATGTCTGGCAAATGTGGAATAAACCATCGATAATTAGTTATAAACTAGTTGTTGCAACATTGATTTTGTATAACAACAAATACAAGAGTATAAAGGAATTGTACAGTGATGCCAAGCAGCAAAATTTTTTTCAAGGAAGTTAAAAAAAGTTATTTGACATTGCAATATGTAAGCATGTGTACATAAGTATATGCTCGCAGAAAATTATGTATGTATATAATATGTTCCTTTTACTACTCCGGGGAGCATAGGGCCGCATATAGAGTGTATAGAGTGATATAAAAATATCACATAATGTAGCTGGAAAACAAAAGTGTGATAAGTTTATGGTTAATAGCATTGCTAAAAGTGCTAATTTGCATTGATCATCAAGCAGCGCTTCTAGCGCAACATCAGATTCAGAGGAAGATGATTTTCTGATGAATAAAAGGCAAGAAAACCTCACAAAAAAGTTTCAAAGGCATTCTCCAGCATATGATAGTACTGGAAATTCAGATCGATAAACACGATTTATTATAAACGCAATAATGTCTGATTTAAACGAAAACTGATCAAGCGTAATAGATAGAAGCAAAACACGGATAAAAAATTAAAAAAAAAATCGAAATGTAGGCAACTTGTTTTGACGGTAGTAAAGAAAAAAACTACATTATGAATATTCAATTGTATGAAACTTTATCTATTTGCCAATGTAAGGATGAGTGAAACAGTTGTAATAAATGAAATTTTATTTGCTGCCAGTTTTACTATACATTTTTTTTTGTCATATATTTGTACAAAGCCTGTGCCTAGTGTCTGTAACGGAAGTAAGAACTTTTCGAATCGAAAATTGTTTATCATCTCGCAACAAACAGGGTGAGTAGGAAAAAACATAATAGGATTGAATTATGTTATGAATAAATTTTCAGAAAACATAATGATTTAACACAATTTTTTAAGTTTTCGCAGAAACTAGCTTATTAAGTAAAAAAACATGTCTAGTAATCGGACGAATATGACCAAGCACAATTGAATAAGTTAATGAAATAGAAAGGAAATAGAAGTAGCGAAGAGATTTAAAATCACTTTATCAGCAAAGCAAACAACCTCATCATCCAGAAGTAGAAATATCTGTTTAGGGTACACAATATCAACAGTCTGATATTCCAGTTAGTGGCCACGATTATTTTTACTTTCTAACAAAAAATACTTTCGCTATGTATTTTTTTGTTTAAATTTATATGTATGTCTGTATCTTATTTCAACCTCGTTAAGACGAAATCTCGTTATAGTAGTTATATTTTTGAAATGCGTGTTATGTGATTAAATAAAAATATGAAATAATTTAACGTAAAACCATTTTAAACAAAACTAATTTAAATAAAAGAAAGATTTTAAGCTCTCTACGTCACATGCAGACATTCACCTACAGGTATAGTATATGTTCCAATATCTTGTTCCATATAGCATTGATTCATAATGCAGAAAAGGCAAAATTTAAGAAAATATTTTTTGCTCCACCTTAATACATCCATGTAGATTTTATGTGCATATGAAATTACGAGATTATGGATAAATGTGCATATATATTTTTGTTTATAGCATGTATGAATATTGCATATCTCTGTTAAAACTAGCGTATTTAGTTCAAATTCTAATTAATTCACACTGTTTGAATATACTGCAGTAAAAAACTCTCATTTAAGCCGATGTAATAACAAGTAAAATCATTTCGCTTTCACTAGATGTATCCCTTAATGTTGGCAACTGAAAGTTATAACCGTATAAGTAATTGCAGAGGCATTCAAAAGCATCTCTGTACATACATATGTATAATACTCTAGTATTAGTTGTGCGATCTGAAACTCATGGTGGCGATGACAAAACCCAATGTCAAACAAACTTTTTATATCAAATGCAACAACTTGAGCTGCGCCGCTTAGCTGCAAGCTAGCTCAATTGAACGATTCAGTAAACTGAGCAAATTGGGCGCTCATTAAAATTTTCATTTTTTGCTCAGTGCTGAGCATTTTTGTTTCACTGGTGATCGCTATTGATTTCACCTTATTCTTGCATTAATGCCGCTACAACCAAAAAAAAATTATGGGTATTATCTTTATAATTTTTTTTCTTTTCGACTCTGTTCTAATTAATTATTTGGAACTAATTTCTCTATGTTGGATATTTATTTATGCTTTAATTTTCCTTTTATACTGATGTTCTTAAAATTTGTATGCTTTATTTAAAAGCTCAATATTATTTCAATGTTTTGTTCAAATTGTTGTAATCATATTCGAAACTGATATGGGCATTAGTCAGAGCGACTGAGCTATTGAATAAACTAGCTCAATGAAGTAAATTGAGCTGAAAAGTGCGATGAGAGAGTGAGCTAAAAATACAAGGTCTATTTCTACATGTCTTCGCCAGAGTTCAGGTGACAGTGTTTGTTTTTATATGTGTCAAGGTTGTATACATTTATCTTCTTATTATTTACATTTTTGCCGCCACTCCCACTTTCATTTGTAATTGTAATAATTTTTTGAAAATTTAGATAAGAAATAATAATTATTGTAAAGTGAGAAAAAAATTATCAGTGAAAAAATAATCGCTTGCCCAAAAACTAAAAAAAATATAAAAACAAGGTGTATGTATACAATAGTCAACAAGAATAAAATCACTAAAAACATGCCATATTCTTTTTTGTTGCTTTTATCTTGCATGTACATACATATTTCTTTGTTTTTGACAATCGAAAAATTAATCACACAAGCAAATTTGTTAATTATTGTATTTGTTGCAGAACTGCGATTGCTTGTATAAATAGACGTTGGTAATAACTATAAAATATCTATGTTATGCAGGTGTTTCATTTCTTTAAGAAGTTGCATGAACTGAAATGTGGAACATGCAATGAACGCCTAATTATACATGTTTAAAAAAAGATGTTATTGCTTTTTTACTTCAATAAAATGCGCTTCCTCACAAACCTACAAAAGTTGTAAATGATTTAAAAAACTTTTATTGGAAGAAAAATTGGATTTCACAATGACATTTTTGAATTTTTCGTAGTATAGATTATAACAACACGCATACAATTAAACGCCCGTTGGTCGTTAATGATTGTATTCAGTTAGGCAAAAATGAAAAATAAAATCTTTATTGTAAATACTTAATATTGAAATTTATTATTCGGGAGAATATCCCGACTAATTGTTAGAAACAATTAGTTTTCTTGCAAAATGCATTGAAAAAATGTTTGTTGTGGCTTTAGCTCTTCATATGCCGACATTTCATTGGTTGCTAAAACCAACGGGCGTTTAATTGTATGGGTGTTGAGAGAAAAATAAAATAGACTCACGTTGAGTATAATTGTTTGTTGTGTTGTTTGTATAAAAACATTCTAAACCTACTATGATTATATATTTGTTATAATTCATATGCAATATTGAAATTCTCATATTGTATTTGTTTTATGTGGCATAAACATACGAGGTTGAATGTTATCAAACTGCTTAAACTTCACTGACGATTTGGTTTTAGCAACCAATGAAATGTCGGCATATGAAGAGCTAAAGCCACAACAAACATTTTTTCAAAAATAATTTTTCTTAAAAACTCTATATGTTGGCCAAATTAAGCCCTGGGAATTAAATTATTAATATATTTTGGAACATACTTATGTCCACGTTTCGAAATTTTGCTATTCATATAAGAAATATTGCAGTACTTACTACTGAAATTAAAAAAAAAAATTCTTGTGCATTATTTTCAAATTTAATTTCAATATATTTTAGGTTATGGTACTTTGTGAATTATAGAAAATTTTATTAATATTTAACAATTATTATTCGAGATATTCTCTCAATTCATTATTTTGAAGAAAAAAATTGTTACGGGCTTAGCTATCTATATGTCCATATCCATATCATTGGCACTACCCATAAGTGTACTTTAAGCAGATTTTTAAGGCATTCTACCTTGTGTGTTTGTAAAAAAAACTTCATATACAGTATAACATTTAATCGTATGTACATATGTACCTATGTATGTATATAGGTATATACATACATATGCGCATGCATGTACGATGGTAGCCACTGCATGTTTAGAAAGCTTTATTACAGAACGGTGTCAATCTGGTTTTCTTTATTCCACATAGCCCGCTTATTTCCTTTAATATGGTGGGTTCGAAATTTTTACCTTCGTCAAACTTCAGTTGTAATAAAACATCATAGCGGCACACGCATTTAATTTGTTCTTGCCTCTTGGTTGAATATGGCATATTTTTCTGGCTATTTGTTGAAAATAATCATTACCAAAAAAATGTTGCGCTTGCCGACATTGCTGACAGGAGATGGACATGAGAAATCCATTGCTTTACAAAGAATTCTTCCTGCTGGGCACTAGCTTCAATGTATTGTGTTCATTTTGCCATCCAAGTGACCACGGTTATTCACATTTATCGCAGTTAGTACATTTTTTAGCTTTCCAATAGTCTTTGCTACTCTAAATTGACCGTCACCAGGCTCGTAAAACTGTTGCGAGACAACATATACACTGCCATGCGTTCATTTCGTTCTAAACGTTTAAATTATGGCTATGGAAATGTAAGATGCACCATGTTAGAATATGTCAAAGATTTTACGTCAGTACCTGTCATAAACTTAACCTGACGGTGCTCTTCGCACTGGGTGAATAAAGCCGTTCACCACCGTCCCCGTCGTCCCTTCCAGAGGCACATACAGGGAGAGGATCTACATGTGCCCCTAATAGGGACGACATGGTAGCAAATTCTGTACAGGCTGCAGAACCATGTACAGACACCTTGCTAGAGTGCTGGAGCTATCTAACCTCCTACTACCCCAATGGCCCAGCAGCAAAATATTGCCCCCATCTTACCTGGGGCTTCGCCAACCGCAACCATCAGGGCAGCTCTGCCGAATAGCAACAGCACCTAGAGATATATGGCCTGAAGAGAGCATCTACAATCGGTCACTAGCACCATATTGCAGACACACTCATCCGACCCATAACTCTTCCGGCGTATTTTTTGGGTTTTAACCACAGCCACCACGTGATCCCCGAAGAGGCCTCACCAACAACCAGTCTAGGACAAGTCCTAGGGGCTACTGGTTCCCGCGGCACCAGATGGGACTCTGGTCAGCCGCGTGTTAAAAACACCTCCGATTTAAGGTCTCATGCAAACCTGAGGTATTGGTAGCACCTCTACCGAGACAAGCATAGGCAGAGCTACTTTCTTAATTTACTTATATGCACGTCCGTTGCCCTGTTATTTCAGGGATTGGGTAGTGACATATTAAGTTCAAAGGGTAATTGGCCAAAGGTTAAGGTCTGGAAAGACCATATTACCCACTTACCGGACGAGCGAGCGAACCCACTTTCACCTTTAATTTACTTGCATGCGCGCCCGTTGCCCTGTTAATTCAGGGATTGGGTAGCAACATACAAGTTTTTAGGGGTTATCAGCAAAAAGGCCTAGGTGCGGAAACCTGGTAACCCTATACCCCAGGAAGCACAACACCAAGCCACCATGACAAGTAGTATAAACCGTGCCCCCCGGGGGACACCATGTTAAAATATTGGATACAATTGCAAAGGGCTGGCCACGCAAATACTGTGGCTGGCACTGCCAGAAGCTAATGACTCACACCAATTTGCATCCGGCCATTAACGACTTCTGAGAGCATATAACCTATTCCATATCTTCCGCCATCGATTTTAAGCACACACTTTTTTCAGCAAAAATGTTTCAATGGAATGTTTTTTGTGCATCGTCCGATCGCAGTTTACTGGTCAGTAACACAAGCACAATGCCTTCATAGAAAGTTTTCCCCATGTTACCCAGGTACACCAAGCACGTCTTCCAATAAAGGTGTTCCAAGACATGTTATGAAAGACGCTTAAATGTTGTCGGATCATTGCAGAGCCCAAACGACACAACTTTAAACTGCCGTAAGCCATTTTTCGCACTGAAAGCAGTCTTCTTCTTGTCCTTCTGTTCAACCTCCTCCCCGTGTTGCAGATCTAATATAGAAAACCACTGTTCTAGTCAGATTGGCTAATCAATTCACGGTAGCATTTAGACGTGTGAGCTCGCAATATTTTTGTATACAATAACATTAAAAAAATCGCAATAAGTATTTACAATCAGTTAATTACATAATAATAAAAACATTTACTTTTTATAAAAACATTTACTTTTTCTTTTTAAATTTTGTCTTCTACTAAATGCAAATGGCAACAACGCATGAAACAAGAAGTTGACAATGCGCATTGCGTACGTCCGTTAGTTTGTTGTGTAGCGATCAGCTGTTTGTGTGACGTACACATAAAATTTATGTTTTAAACAAAGTACATTTGTTTATGGAAAGTGCAACAGAATTAAAGTGAAAGATGCACAAAAATTATTTTAATATAAAAACGAAGTAAGCAGTAAGTAAATAAATATAATAATGAAAAAGCGTGTAAAATAAGCTTTTTTAATTTTGAAAACAATTTGTAAAATGCGATGGGTAAGTTTATTTTTAAGTATTTACAAACTAAAAGTTAAAATTTTGCGAATCCATCATATGGCTTTGCTAAAAGAAGATTCTCAAAGCGCGGGGCTGTCCCCACTATACGTAAAGCATCTTCTAAACACTAAGAGGTTTATGAGGAACGACCCACTCGAAATCAGAAGCGTGAAAGCAAAAAATTTTTGTAATACTTCTTAAAAACAAGATGCAGAGCCCAATCTAGTATATTTGACACAAGCTACATATATTTGACACAAACTTAAAAATGATATCCCAGATATTGCATTCACCAAAAACGAGGAAGCTCCAACAAATTCGTGAGTTGATCATACATATGTATATCTGAGGACGGACTATCAAGGCAGACACTTTAATCCATGAAATATTTGAAAAAAATTAAGATGCTTTTCTCATTAAAATTTTTTTTAAATATTTAATTAAACAGGCTAATCATATTTAAATGTGATAAAAATTAAAATATCAATTTTTTGAGCTAAAACGTACATACATACATATTTTAAAATTCTAAAACTTAATGTGAAGCTTAAAGACAACAGCACAGAAAAGGAAAATTTAATAAAATAAAAGCTTATATTCAATTTTAAAAATTTTACTTTTAATTTCTTTTTGAATAAAAATTTAACTGCATACAAAAGGGTAAAGTATATTATTAATTTGTTTAATGAAATATTTACAGTAATCAATGAACTAATTTTTGAATAACAAATTCTTTATAACGAATTCTATATAAACAAATTCTTTATAAACTGAAATATAAAACTTTGGTAGGTCGCAATTGCTATTCTTCAAATAGCTTCAACCCCAAACTCGAGAGTTTTACTTGACTACACCTTTTTTCCATTTAAAATTTTATTCAAGTTAATACACCCGTTTAGAAATTAAGTACATACTACATATCGAGCCTTTGGTGCAATACCGTAGTAACTCAAAATTTGAATTTTTTAAGGTTATATTACGAAGTTATTCGCCTTGCCGTTTTTTTATATTCTGTAGAAGTTTCATAAAAATATTTTGTATGTATACTCAGCTCTTGAGAAAAGAAGCAAATTTTCTTTTACCATTAAGTTGTGTGTAAATTCAAAACTTTAAACTCAATTTCTGCACAACAACATTTTGCGAATTATTGCGTTATTGCAGCAAAGGCTCGATATGTACATTTCTAGTTTTGCCCAAAAATCTCATACACTTTTTACAACAAACAATCATTTGTATTTTTTGATGACGTACATACATACATACATATGTATGTACATATGTAGATGCGCAGTACTATTTTCTTACGGCGTAATCTTGTTTTCTTGATTCACGGCAACAATGCATACATACATACTTATGTACATACGTATGTAAGTATATTACACAGACTGCAGAAGAAAAGAGTGAAAACTGGGAAACAAATAACAATAATAAAATTGACCATATGTAGCTGGATATTAGCAAAAATAGAAGTTTTTCGCACTCGGCCATGTCCGGTGTGTCTGAAAATTTAATTCCTCGGGTGAGTGCTTTGGTAAATTCGGCCATACATTCTAAAATAACTACAAAAAAGGACGTCAATAGCAAGAGAGAAAACTCCAACGATGGCTAAAGCAAGCCCAATACTCAGAACAGCGTCACTATGAAAGCGACGCACAGTGGGGCCTTTTAACTTTTTTCGTTGCAAAAATCATAACTTTTGAACTGATAAAGATATTTAAAAATTTTAAAAAGCGTTTGAAAGGAAACTCCTTTAGCTTTAATACGCATGATTTACAAGGTCATAGGTTAGGCGCGCCACTGTGCACAGTTTCTGTTTTCGACTGTTTTTATTACAAACATCATAACTTTTAAGGTAAGAAAGATATCTTAATAAAAATGACTATCATTATTGGCCATAGCTTTGTGGAGGCACTATACACAGTGGTTTTTTGTTGAAAACATCATAATTTTTGATAAGCATTGGACACGATGACACCTTTGATTTTTCTTGTCGCAAAAATCATATATTTTGAAGTAATGATATTTTTAAAATTTCTCAAACATTTAAAACACAACTTTTTGTGCTTTAAATGACCAGATGACCCAT
The DNA here is from genome assembly GCA_963681545.1 of Germaria angustata. Taxonomy (NCBI): domain Eukaryota; kingdom Metazoa; phylum Arthropoda; class Insecta; order Diptera; family Tachinidae; genus Germaria; species Germaria angustata. The sequence continues at coordinate 92,380,524 of OY812998.1, forward strand.
CACATCCGCACTTGTTTATCAATGTAAGCCTATCTGGAAATAATGCTCTTTCTTTTTCAGGAAAACTTTGAACTAAGCGTTTAGATGTATGATCCATTAAGTCTTGCAGTTCAACTTCTGCTGATACTTCAGTAACTTATACATTACATGTTACTTATTCTTTTTTGGCAGAGGTAACCTTTTTATATCCAGGAAGAACATTCACTAAAGGGCTTCGTAAAATATTATATTTCTCCTTTGACAATCCCAAGTCCATAAATAACGCTAAGGCTCCTTCTATGCTATACTTTGTGGGTAATGCATTCGGAGGAGTTGTAATACTTTCTTTAATCCTTCGCAGTCGATCTGGGCTAGCAAGCTCTACAGCTTTTACAATATCAGACCTTGATTTATCTTTATCTTTTACGTACTTAAGATATAATGCTTCTGACAGATTCGATGTAGATATATCTTTTGTAGCATTTTGAAGTTTACGTTTTTTTGTGTACTCCGAACACTCGTTGATAGTTTTAGCAGGTCTTCCTTTTCTGCTGTCCAAAGATGTATGCGGTTCTTCGATGTTTTCAAAAGTTGTTACTCCATTTAGCCAGTCTGAGTACTTTTCCATAAAGGTTTTTGTCGTACGGTTTGAGGCAAGCCATTTTCTACGAATATCCAAGAAAACAAAGTGATTTTTGTTTTTAACATAATTTTCGTGGTATCCTGGTAATCCGTGCAATTTTTCCACAATAGCCGAATTAAATACGATTTCATTATGTGTTTTTCTAAATAACTCGAACAATTCCGAATTTTGAAATGACATTATGAGTTCTGGTACTGATCCCTACTTTTACAAAGTAAAACCTTAACTGATTGCATTACACAATTGCAGATTATTTTATACCCAAAAATAAAAAGGTTCAAAATACCTGATTTGCGATACATAAATCTAGGCCACAATTAACTGGAAAAACCAAGTTTTAAAACTACCTGCCTATTTTCATAATGTGTTCTTAAATTTAAATAAATAAACAAATTAATTATGCCTACCTGATTGACACAGGAAAATATTGTTTATCATTTATATGCGATTCATACTATGACTTTTTATGGTGACTTTTCAAGACTTTATTGACGAATGGTGTACAAAGGCTATCAACTTAAAAGAGAACTAAAGAAAAATGTAGGGAAAAAATCACTGCGAACATTTCGTATTAACGAAGAGCAATACATATTAGTAACAAGTGATGCAGTGAAAACAATTGTATAGAGAGAATTATTTCTTTTCATATTTGGAACGCATCTTTGTTACATATATAAAATAATTTTTTATCTTTTAGTAATAAAATACATTTTAAAACATAAAGTACAAGTTATTTTTCTCTTATTTTTGTAAAAAAAGAAAACTAAGATTTGATCTTTCTATACGATTATATATATTTCAATGAAATAAGGCTACGTTCATATTTTTAAGTAGGCACATATGCATACATTAACAAAAGTATGTCATTCAGTTCCACATATGTTTACATTTTTGTGCTGTAAGATAACATAAAATATAAAAAATATTAAAATTTCGGTAGCTTTTTTACTTATTTGGCAATATTTTTTTTTTAATTTTGGTTGCAAAAATATCATGGATGTGGCAACGCTGGCTATAAGTTTGTAACATCTTTTTTCCAATTTCAAGAAAACCTGTCATTTTTTGTGGACCAATTTAGCTAAATTATTTAAAGTACTGTGTAGTAAATATGCTAAGAAAATATGGGCGTGACCATTTTTGCCCATTTTTAGATATTCTCTATTTTATTTGTAAAAACTACCTAAATATAGGGTGTCTGCAAAATGGCAACTGCCGAAAAAGTAGGGTATCTGGTGGACATTTTCTTACTCTTTTTAATAAACAATAAATATACCTTTAAAACAATATCAAAAAAGTAGTGATCACATGGCAATCTTTCTGACACTTCAATTCTAAAATGTGTTTTTTTTCTCAAAATCACCTTTTTGGACTTTCTAAAAAGCTGTCGACTTTACACAGCTCACCAGCTATAATTCTTATCCAATTAAGAAAAACGTTTTAACGTAGAATACGTTATACGGTAAGGTAGGGGTGTTGATCTTGAGCACAAAATTTTGAGAAAATGTTTGTCAACTTTCACCCACTTTTACTTATACATATATTAAAACATATTTTAGCAATTTTTATATGTTACTCAGTTTTGGTAATATGTTTTGTTTCGAATTACATTAAAAAAATTGTATGTCTATATATAAAAGTTTTATGTAGTTAAGGAAATAAATAGTTTAGAGCATGATATTTTAGACTTTTTTTGTACATGCCGCTGTTGTTGTTGGTTTGTAAATGCCGCTGTTGTTTTTGTTGTTGTTGTGAAATCATATGATTTTGGCTTTGCTGTGCTTTGTTTATTTTTCGAGGAGCGTGTAAATGTGTGTGTGTACATTTCGTTTTGTTGGATCGGTCGTTGTTACTTCGTTTGGTCGGGAACATAAAATGAAGGGAGGGGAGCGTGGACACTTGTGTGTGCTTGAAAGTTTACAGAGCTTTGCTGTCGTTTGTTTACTTCTGCGAGCAGCGTGTAATTGTGTGTGCATGTACATTAATACAAAGGATTGGCGATGTATACGCTCACTATATCAATGGCGTTTTTCCTAAACACATTTCTGTGAAAACATTGGGAAGTAGTTGGAAAGCAGCTAATCTATCGTGCTGCCATATCATAAAATTTATTAATAGATTTAAATCATTTATCAAAAATTATATTTAATTCATATATTTTAATTGCAAAATGACTAACGTATTCTTCGTCTGACCTATGCTTCCGTGTTATCTAACACAGGCCTGTATTATTTTTTTGAATTATGATCAGTAAAATGGTCTTTATACGATGTGTTCATTCATTTTACAAAATTTTGTCATCAAATTTTGTATTTTTGCCACGGTTTTTGGGAAAAGGCGCCACAGTGCGACGTACTTATTACGAGTCAGAAATCAAGTAAGCTGCTCCCAAATTTGTTTCAGAGAGCAAAATAATTTAGTGAAAGACTTGATAAAATTGTTTAGAGAAAATTATTTTTTTGTGGCACCGATAAAACGTAGAAACTTGTATGAGATCAATATACAAGTTGACGATGAAAAGAGATATCGCAACGGTCCGAGAAATGTGTACATCTATCAATCAAAAAGCGCTAAAAGTCCTCATATCGTAATAAAAGGTATTGACTCTCACGTAAGCGTGGTAAAGACCGCCTTGAAATATATGGCTATAAGGTTAAAAATGTTACTAACATTGAAAACAGGTAGAACGTCCCTCACCCACTATTTCGAGTAGAATTCAAGCCTAACGACATAAAGCTAAAAAATAACGACACGTACCCAATTTATAACTTGAAATACCTGCTGCACAGAAGAATTACTGTAGAGGAGCCACATAAGAGGGCTAGACCCATCCAATGTGCCAACTGCCAGGAATACGATCATACCAAAACCTACTGTAAGTTGCCTACTGTTTGCGTTGCGTGTGGAGAGCCTCACGATACTGCAAGGTGCGATAAACCTAAAGACAACTCTAAAACCAAAAAATGCAGCACGTTAAGCGTTGTGGTGTAGTCACATCGGCACTTGTGTACTTGATGCGACCACACAGAAAAACAAAAAGGTTTTGTTTACACAAACAAACCAACCCCAATTAATGTCAATGCCTCATTAACCTATATCAGTAACACTTATTTTGGTAATAAGCACTTGAATTCTTTAGTGCAACTTGATGCCCGCGCAGTAATATTCCAACATTAATAATTTTTGTTTGAATGCAGTTCATTGTCCACTTGAACTGATTTTGTCATATTCATTTATTTGGAGTATCGTATTCATTCATAATTAAAAACTAAAAGAATGCTGAATGCCTGGTATTAAGAAAGCAAAACTAAAACATGTAAAATTATAATACTTCTGAGTGACACACTTTTGAGTGTCATATTAAATTGAGTACATTCATATGCACTAATCAGCGATTGGTCAAAAGAAATATTGTAATCGATTTACTATGAAACTAAAAGAAACAAATGTACTATTACGTTAAGCTAGAATAAGTTAGAAAGGAATAGTTTATTCCGATAAGTAGGTATATAAGCCCATTCAAAATTGGAATAAATCATCAATTAACTTTGATCAGAAACAACAATCGCTTGTGTCTTTTTCTAATAAAAGAGAAAACATTACAGCGTACTTTGACCTAAAAATCTACTTCACATATTGAATAACTGATCGTCGAAAAACTCCCAATGTTATCGATTTTGGAGTAGTTAAGGGCGTACCAACAGAAATGATTCAAGTAGAGGATTCTTTAGACTTATCTTCAGACCACTTACCCACTATAATAACCATATACTCAAATTTAATTTCATCACTCGACTTAGCGATAACAGGCACGTATATTAACCGGTTAAAATAAGGAAATATCTCAGTGCTCATTACACGGAGAACATGTTGATAAGAACGCCTGAGAATATACTTAGATGACACTAGTAATCGAGTTAAGCTTCACTCAGTGGATACAATACACTTACAAAATTTTGTTATAATTAAAAGATCAAATAAGTAAAAAAGGTCACAACAACAATAAAATAAAAAAACAAAACACAGTATAATATAAACAATTTGTTTAAATCTTGCTACATTAATGCCCAACTCAAAAGCTTCAATTAGTACTTTCGTGCGAAGAAGCAAATAAAAAATGACTAGAGTTAATAGTAAAAGCAGTGGTACTGTTTAAAAAAAATGCAGGAAAATTATGCAACATCAGAAGATTTTTCATCTCATGATGACATACAGTCAGAATTTGCCTACGCTAATGTATGGTTGCGAGTTATTTTCCAGTTGCGATGCTGTAAGTACATTGTTAAAGGCTCAACGTAACGTACAATAACATTGCTAGATATGTGTTTGGTATAAAAAGGAACAGGAGCATCTCAGAATATGCAAAAGAACTACAGAACATTACCTTTGATAATATCTTAATTGCCGAACACTATTGGTTTTGCATAAGATAATATATGGTCAACAACCTACCTAACTATATATATTATAATATTCTATAGGTCGAATAGAGAAAACAAGATAAACAGCATCAGATATAAGAAAGCAATCTCTGAGCAGCACTTTTTCATTAATTTCATTCGACTCTAGAGCCAACTACCCCCTCAAATTTAAGTAATGAACAATGCAATTCATTTCAAATCTGCCATATTTGAGCACTTTAGTTAAAACTACTATATTACACTATCTACATATATGTATGTACGTATCTCTGCAAAAAACATATTTGTAATTTTATTTCCTTATTTTATAAAATACTGATTAAATTTACAATATTGATTAAATTTAAAATTAGCTGCCAAATTACTACCCTATACTGTAATCAGGGCTGGGCAGTATTTGAAATACATGTATTTGAAATATGTATTTAAAATACAAATACGTATTTTCTATTTTGTATTTAAAATACGTGCAATAAATGGAAGTATTTTGTACTTTGTATTTTAAATACGTACAGATTTTTAAGTATTTTGTATTTTAAATACATATCCTGAAAGTATTTTGTATTTTAAATACATGATCAGCAAGTATTTTGTATTTTAAACACCGCAAACCATGTATTTTGCCCAACACTGACTGTAATATAAGAATTGTTCTTGTTGTATTATATTGATCAAATAAATAAATACTGCATAGAAAAAATCAAAAGTTTGTTGTGGCTTTAGCTCTTCATATGCCGACATTTCATTGGTTGCTAAAACCAAATCGTCAGTGAAGTTTAAGCAGTTGGAAAACATTCAACCTCGGATGTTTATGCCACATAAATCAAATACAATATGAGAATTTCAATACTGCATATGAATTACAATAAATACATAATCATAGTAGGTTTAAAATGTTTCTATACAAACCAACACAACAAACAATTTACTCACGTTGAGTAAATTGTTTGTTGTGTTGGTTTGTATAGAAACATTTTAAAACTACTATGATTAGTGTTTTTTTTTATTCATATGCAACATTGAACTTCTCATATTGTATTTGATTTATGTGGCATAAACATCCGAGGTTGAATGTTTTCAAACTGCTTAAACTTCACTGACGATTTGGTTTTAGCAACCAATGAAATGTCGGCATATGCAGAGCTAAAGCCACAACAAACTTTTGATTTTTTCTATTTAATACATAATTAAATATAATAATTTATGGTTTTTTAATAAATCATAGTACAAAGCATGTATGTCCATACAATTTAATTAACTTAGATTATTTCAATATTTTCACCTACTATAGTCCGGACAACTCGTTAATCCGACCGGCCCTAAAACTATATGTGTCTGGATTGTCGAAGTTGCACTGTATATATATTTATATATATATATATATATATATATATATATATATATATATATATATATATACATATATATATATATACATATATAGTATATATATATATATATATAGTATATATATAGTATATATATAGTATATGTATATATATATATATATATATATATATATATATTGTAACGACCAAAGTCGGGACCTCGTTTTGGCCGCACTACAAAACAACATTTTTATCCCATTATTACTGTAGTATTATTATTTAATAAGAATTTAATGTTTTTTACTTTTTTTCATTATTACAGTATTATTATTTTATAATTATTTAATTTTTAAATATGAATAGCCGTTAAGTTTAAATTTAGTGTTTTCACCTCGATAGGAAAATACAACCCAGCATCAGCGGTGTAATAAGTCACAGCTGTTCGCTATGTGCACACACACGTATGAGTTCCATATGTGTGTGACTGCTGTGATTTGTATAAAAGGCCGAACACAACAAGCGATCGTGGACAGTTGGTTTCTGACTGTCTGCTAGGTAAGTGATCTTATAAGAACTGTTGGTTTGGCTTTTCTTATAAGCTCACTAGAACAAGTTGGCTTGGCTTGTTCTATTAGCTTATCGTTAGAAAATAGAGACTGTTGGTTTGGCTTTCTCTATCTTTCTGGCAATTTAGGGTCACAATCTCGTGGGAATTGTTGGCTTGGCTCTTCTTACGAGATTTGTGGTTTGGGAGGAGGAGACCGCTGCTGGTGTGTCCCGGCCATTCCAGAGAGGGAAACTGCTGGCTTTGCTTTTTCCCACCTTTGAGAGTGAGACTGGTGGCGCTGCGTACCGACCATCCCAGAGAAGGAAACTGCTGGTTTTGCTTTTTCCCATCTCTGAGAACGGAACTGCCGGCGATTGCTTTCTCCTCACACCTGGATAACCCAAACGTCACCGTGCTGGAATACTGTATTTCTCCCACTCGTAGTGGAGTTTGACGCGAATTATTTAGCGTCAAGCGAACATTTTCTATTCGCTTCTATTATTTTTTTTCTTTATTGTTTTTTTTTATTTTTTTCTTTTCCCGAATGTACGGGATTAATAAACGGTTTTAAGTATTATAACGTTAAATAAACCAGTATTTAATTTGGTCTCAGCCACGAGACGCTGAGGGTTGGTATTTTCCCTATTAAATTTTACTTTCTGTAACGACCCCTGGACTCCGCTGACCTACCCCGGCTAAGAGGAGAAATTCCGTCGTTACAGTGGCGCCCGAGCAGGGACCTATAACAAGCCATAGGTTTCAACAAAGGAAAAAAAATTTATATTATATATACATATATAATAATTGTAGAATAAGAATTAATAAAAAAAAGAAACTAATTTAAAATTAAAAAAAAAAAATTAAATTTATTGTTGATAAAAGAAAAGGTTTTTTTTTTTTAAACAAAAGGGAAAATTTTAATAACAATAATACTAATAAAAGAAAAAAAGATTTTTTTTGTTCCTCTAGTAGCACATCTCAACAAAATAAAACAGTTATGCTGAAGGTGTCCTGGGCCTACTCACTGAGGAAGGATGATTTGGTGGCGTACCTGGAGGAGTTCGGAATAACACCTGCTGGAAGTGTGGACGAAATGAGAAGACAGTTCGCACAATTTATTAATAACACGCACCCACCGGAGCAAATAAGACGCTTACTAGAGTTACAGGCGAAATACGAGAGCGTTGCCAATAATGTGGCTGTATCACCCGCCAAGGAACCAAATGTTCTTATTAGTGCGGAGTCAAGCGTACTCTTAGGGAAGGAATCAACCACTGGTGGGAAGTCATCAACATCGGTCGTTTCACTGGTAGAGGGAATGGAAGCCAATGTCACGCACATCATCGATACTGTACGAAAGTGGGGCATACATTACGATGGCGGCAGAGACCCGTTATCCTTCTTAGAACGATTGGAAGAAATGTCGGACGCATATAGAATTAGTAGGGACAGCCTCCCCGGTATTATGCCTGAATTATGTAAAGAAAAGGCTTTGATATGGTTTAGAAATAACAACCAGAAATGGAGAACGTGGGAATCATTTAAATCTGATTTTATTAATTTTTTCCTGCCTTCTAGATATTTCGAAAGATTAGAGGATGACATCAGACGGAGGTGCCAACGGCCCCGAGAGGCCTTTAGAGACTACGTTCTAGCTCTCCAAAATCTCATGTGGCATTCGAAAATGACCGAGGAGCAGAAACTGGAAAGAATTTACCGGAACGCCCTGCCCAGCTACTTATGGTACATACGCAGACGAGACTTCACAAACCTCCATGAGCTCTTGGCCCTGGCAGATGATCTAGAAGCCATACCCGCGACAGGTGCACCAATTAACAATCCTCAATCTACTCGGAATGAACAACAGCGAATAATGACGTCAGAAATGGTCGACGAGGTCACACTAGAAGATCCGTACGCCGACAACAAGACGATCCCCACGGAGAATTCACAATACCCGATCGAAGTGGTGGGACTACATTGCAGTGAATCACGGCTAAGTGCCAGGGTGCGAATTGGCATACATTTCGTGACCGCTACCGTAGACACAGGAGCCACTAGCTGCTACATCAACGAAAATCTTACCGAGACCATTTTTCATGGCTACCGTAAAATCAGAACGAATCTGAACGTTACCCTCGCCGACGGTTCAACCAGCCGCATCTATGACGCCATTGAGGGGACAGTAAAAGTAGGAGAAAATGTACACTCCATTACATTACTTATTATGCCAGCAGCGATAGAGGACATGATAATTGGCCTGAACTTGTTGAAACTGCTCCAGGCCACAGTCACATTGAACCAAATATCGCTAAGCTTAGCCGAAAAGGACACTAACACCGAATTCAGCTGTATGTTAACTACATCACCAACAGACAACTCACCAGGGCTGGAACCTCAATACGCTGAACGGGCAAAAGGATGCTCCACGAAGATTACACAACATCCAGACTCCCTGAGAGAATCCACGGACGAAGGAAGTCGGGTAAGTGTTGAACATCTAGAACCGATCGGAAAGGGAAGCGACCATAGTGATTGCCAGAGGGGAACCAAATATCAGGGTGATGGAATAAAAACAGATCCAGAGAAGATTCGAGCGATTACCGAAATGCCCCCACCACGGAATATAAAAGAGGTGCGGAGCTTTCTCGGAACCACATCATGGTACAGGCGATTCGTGCCAAATTTTGAAGAAGTATCTCGACCATTAACGGGTCTATTGAAAAGGGGTAAACACTTTAAATGGGGTTCCGAACAACAAGTAGCCTTCGAACAGCTCAAACGAAATCTTACAGAATCACCAGTACTGGCGTGTCCAGATTTTCGAGAAACATTTGTCTTACAGACCGATGCTAGTGCATTAGGACTGGGCGCCATCCTCACACAGACCCTAGAGGGTACAGAACGAGTGATAGCCTACGCCAGCCGCCACCTGAACCAAGCCGAGAAGAATTACTCGACAACGGAAAAGGAATGCCTCGCAATAATATGGGGTATACGGAAAATGAGAATGTACCTCGAAGGATACCATTTCATTGTGATTACAGATCATTTGTCACTGAAGTGGCTTAACTCCATAGACTCCCCAACGGGTCGACTGGCCAGGTGGGCACTGGAACTCCAACAATACCAGTTCACCATACAATACCGGAAGGGCTCACAAAATGTGGTTGCCGATACCCTATCACGGCAGCCTATAGAAGCATTCGAACGTATGGTTACGAACGAACAGGTGGAGGAGTGTCCATGGCTGGCGGCAAAAATTAAGGATGTGCAGGGTGACCCAGAGAAAAATTCCGACTTTGTATTAATAAACAATTCTCTTTATAGACATTTTCCTAGGAACCACCAAGATGAGGATTGCCATCCATGGAAGCTATGCGTAGAGAAGCCCCAGCGAGAGCGAATTCTGCGAGAAAACCATGATGACCCTACAGCAGGTCATTTGGGGATTCGGAAAACCATCCGGCGTATATATAATCGTTACTACTGGCCCGGACTGTTTCAAGATGTCAGCCGTTATGTACGAAAATGCCCATCCTGCCAAAAGTATAAGAGCGACTTGCCGGCACCCACTAGAGAGTTACCAACTGACACACCTGAAGCCAAGGAGGACAAGGTGATCCTCGTACAGGAATGGGTGAAATCACAAAATGAAGGACAACTAGGGAGCAGATCTACTACATCAGATATACCACCTGAAGAGTTACATCCCATTGAACTCGAAATAGTGGCGGGCGACGTACCCCCGACGGCGGTAGAAGAGTTAGCACCAAAGATCCGGGAGGCGTTCCTGAGGGTAACCCACCGTTCGAGCCGCGTATTCAGCCTGGATGATGGCAGCCGCTATCGAGTACTTTTCCGGAAACCACATAGGGTCATAATTCGCCCCGTCAGCCGAAGAGGGGAGGATGTGTAACGACCAAAGTCGGGACCTCGTTTTGGCCGCACTACAAAACAACATTTTTATCCCATTATAACTGTAGTATTATTGTTTAATAAGAATTTAATGTTTTTTACTTTTTTTCATTATTACAGTATTATTATTTTATAATTATTTAATTTTTAAATATGAATAGCCGTTAAGTTTAAATTTAGTGTTTTCACCTCGATAGGAAAATACAACCCAGCATCAGCGGTGTAATAAGTCACAGCTGTTCGCTATGTGCACACACACGTATGAGTTCCATATGTGTGTGACTGCTGTGATTTGTATAAAAGGCCGAACACAACAAGCGATCGTGGACAGTTGGTTTCTGACTGTCTGCTAGGTAAGTGATCTTATAAGAACTGTTGGTTTGGCTTTTCTTATAAGCTCACTAGAACAAGTTGGCTTGGCTTGTTCTATTAGCTTATCGTTAGAAAATAGAGACTGTTGGTTTGGCTTTCTCTATCTTTCTGGCAATTTAGGGTCACAATCTCGTGGGAATTGTTGGCTTGGCTCTTCTTACGAGATTTGTGGTTTTTTTTTCTTATAGGCTCACTAGAGCAAGTTGGCTTGGCTTGTTCTATCAGCTTATCGTTGGGAAATAGAGACTGTTGGTTTGGCTTTCTCTATCTTTCTGGCAATTTAGGGTCACAGTCTCGTGGGAATTGTTGGCTTGGCTCTTCTTACGAGATTTGTGGTTTGGGAGGAGGAGACCGCTGCTGGTGTGTCCCGGCCATTCCAGAGAGGGAAACTGCTGGCTTTGCTTTTTCCCACCTTTGAGAGTGAGACTGGTGGCGCTGCGTACCGACCATCCCAGAGAAGGAAACTGCTGGTTTTGCTTTTTCCCATCTCTGAGAACGGAACTGCCGGCGATTGCTTTCTCCTCACACCTGGATAACCCAAACGTCACCGTGCTGGAATACTGTATTTCTCCCACTCGTAGTGGAGTTTGACGCGAATTATTTAGCGTCAAGCGAACATTTTCTATTCGCTTCTATTATTTTTTTCTTTATTGTTTTTTTTTATTTTTTTCTTTTCCCGAATGTACGGGATTAATAAACGGTTTTAAGTATTATAACGTTAAATAAACCAGTATTTAATTTGGTCTCAGCCACGAGATGCTGAGGGTTGGTATTTTCCCTATTAAATTTTACTTTCTGTAACGACCCCTGGACTCCGCTGACCTACCCCGGCTAAGAGGAGAAATTCCGTCGTTACAATATATATATATATACATATATAGTATATATATATATATATATATATATATATATATATATATATATATATATATATATATATATATATATATATATAGATATATATATGTACATATATAATGTGAGCGTCAAAATATAGTAAACATCTGATATTGGGTTAAAAAATTTTTATTGTTTTTTATATAACAAAGTTTTATTAAACAAAAAATTTAGTACTTCATTGAAATTTTTTTTTGCTAATATTTATTTATCACACTTTCTTGTTGTACCTTCGTAGTGAACGGACGTCTTAGCGGAGTTTTTTCTTACATACTAAACAAACAAAAATTTAAAAAAAATATTCGTAATAAGTACTGATTTGTAATAAGTACTCATTTTGTAAAATTTGGTTTATTTGCACTAATAATATTTCTCATATAATCTGAAACAACAAAAACAAAAAAAAAAAACACAAACAAAGTGACTGAGGAATACTCTGTATGAGTACCTCAAAAACAAAAAATTGTGAAGTGAGTTCTAACGGTAGAAATGCCTATTTTACTGTGAGTTCTGAAGCTCTTAATGCAAACAATAAAAACAAAAAATCTGATGATAGTCTTTTTCTATCGGCCAAGCCAATTTTCCGTGAGCGATCACCTTCGCTTACTCCGATACTATAACATTACCGCTGCCTAGTACTTATTTATTTAAGTCAGCACCATTATCCGCTCCGGTCTCGTGTTCATCACTTAACCCAGTTATCACTATAGACAATAATATTCAGAAACCTAAAGTGCCTGTCGGAATGGACAGATATATCACAGTAGTAAAGCGCGGGCGAAGCCCAAATTCATCTAAAATCTCATCGGTTCCCAAAGATATCCAGGGATATCGACGCCAACTCAGCTAACCGTCTAAACCGTTTTAAAATTTTGCAAGATATCACCGACAAACCCGACGTATCCTAGTATAAAACTTCAAAACCACCACCAATCTATTTGAGGGGAAAAAATTCAAACACCCTTATTAAAAAATTAATTTCGGTCATTGGTGAAAAGGCATTTCGAAATGTTCCAATGAAACGTGGTAATATTGATAAACAAAGATTCAAATATACGAAGAAAAAGATTTCCGCAAAATGGTTAACGAATTTGAAAAAAATAAAACAAGTTTCTACACATTCCAGATTAAGAGTGCTAAAGGCCTACAGATCGTATTGAAGGGCATAGATTCTTATGTTGTTCCTGAGGAGATAAAAGATGCTCTCACCCTCCAGGGATTTAAGGTAAAGAATGTCTTTAACATAATAAACAGAGAGAAGATCCCCCAACCTTTATTTCACGTTGAACTGGAGCCAAATGATATTAAATTGAAGAAAAATGAGACACATCCTATTTATAATTTAAAATATCTGTTATACCGAAAAATCACAGTTGAGGAACCACACAAGCGTTCTGGACCCGTACAGTGCCATAATTGTCAAGAATATGGCCACACAAAAACTTATTGTAAATTACCTACTGTTTGTGTTGTGTGGGGTGAATTACACAATACGGCTATTTGCAATAAGTCGAAAGATCGGAAGGAAAAAAAGTGCAGTAATTGTGGAGGTAATCACACTGCTAACTACAGAGGATGCCCTGAGATGTTACGAGCAAGGGCATTGGGATGGAACTCGAGTTTTGTTAAATATTTGCCTGCATATTTTGCAATTTCAGCGGTCACAAGTGGCAAATTTAAATCACGATGTAAAATAGAATTTTTCATGTACCATGGAGCCGATGTTATTAACCTTAAAATTTTGTTTTGCATTCGTTGGATTCTCTCTACATTGGAAGCTGAAACAGTGCCCCATAGCTGAATTCCGTAACACCATATGGGTTTCAAAAGCGACTTGTATATTAAAAGTTTACAATCTAGACTGAGGGTTGAATTTCTACCAATCAGCCAATGTATCTGAGTTAATTTAAGTTTTATTTTGTTAACTTACAGTCAATGTGGTGTTTCCATGTAAGCCGTCGGTCAAGGTGTATACCAAGGTATTTCACCTGTGAATGTTGAGGAACAACTTGATTGTTGATTCGAATGGGGGAACAAGTGTCCCTTCGTAGGGTAAATGTGACATGAACACACTTTTGTTCATTTACTTTTATTCTCCACAAGTTCAACCACAGTTCCAAGAGGTTAATATGTTCCTGGAGATAACGGGATGCCTCGTTAGGGTTTTCATGCATATTAAGGCAGGCTGTATCATCGGCAAATGTAGAAGCAAAGACTATAAGTAGATTATAAAGATGTTGCACTGCCATACATTGTGCTGCCGATGCTAAATTTTTGATGGGATTTTCCGAAAATCCCTTTGTTATAAAATTACAAAGAGAGCTTATTCTCAGAAAATTGCTTGTTCTCTGAGAACAATTGCTGAGTTATCTCAGCAATTCATTCTTACATACAGACATATGTATAGGCATGAGTGAGTACGTGTGTGCATCTACAATATAGATTCTACACACATACATACATATGTTTGTATAAACATCTAGAAATAAAAAAATAAAAGAAGTCTTCTTTTCATACATATTATGTGCAAATAAGCCGAAGAAAACCAATAGTTACTGATTTTTTAATTGTAGGGTAAGAATAAGTGTTTTATTGTTGTATAATTGTAGCTATATCGATTCGCACCGAAACTCAAATTGTCTTACTATCTACATATACTTATATTAAGAAAACATTAAGGGCCTTATTAACCAAATATATGTAATTGCCTTTTTAACAATTAATCAATAATTAAAATAAGAGAAGTGGACGTGTACAATTTGTTAAAGAAAATTTCAAAGTAAAACCAAAGACTAGATTTAAGTATAATGATGTTGACATACACTGTCCTGCCAAAGCTAAATTTTTGAAGGAATATCCCTTGTGTATGACTAGTGATAGGATTCTCTCAACGGAGAGCAAAATACCAAAATGGAAATGGACTCTCAGTAAAAGCAATTGATACTTATGAACATTGTTTATGTTTGTGTGTTTACATTGCCGATATTTTTCCCACCAAGCAAACAGGTTTGCTTTTAGATGAGTACTAATTAAAAATAGTATGTGATCAAGCCTTTTCTTCGTCCACTAGCATTCAAAAAACAATTAATTTCTTTTGACTTTCTAAACAAGACAACAAACAATTATTCTATACTTAGCCTTAGATTGTAAACTAAAGTTATATACCATAAGTACGACAATTAAGGAACAACATATATCAACGTTTTTATATTGTGTTGCTGGGTTTACAAATTCAAATAATATTATGACGTATTGTATGTAAAACTTATTGTGTTTTTATCGTATCAATAAAACAGCATAGACTGTCGTCGAATTGCAGATGCCTTATGAACCAATTCGAAAAACGTGCCAATAGAATTTACATCAAGTCGTTATTTTGTTGATTACATACATAGCTCAACGAATATCTTGCGTTAAATGTCGTATGGATATAATAAAACCAGCGCTTATTTTGCCATATCCTTTGGAAATGTTTCTTCATGGAAAAAATTACGAAACAGAATCTGACTTTGGAAGTTTGTGCGCTCCGTCCGACTTATTTTTTGAAGTTTGCAAGATTCATATAAAAGTCTTCAAAAAATATTTTTCAATAACAAAGGAATGAAAAACATAAAAATTAAAGTTGTTTAACAATGCATAAATTGTACCAAAGATTAAATTTATTCCTTTTGGTTTGAGGAAAGTTACATAAGTACATACATGTGTTATAAACACAGGTTGGAGATGCTAAATTCATCATTTGAATGATACAGATAGAAATCATCAAGCACTGACAAAGTTTAAATTTTGAATATATTTTTTTAATAAAATAAATAAATTGTTAATATTGAAATTTATTATTTGGGATATTCTCCCCAACTAATCGTTAGAAACAATTAGAGCTTTTGCTAAATGCATACAAAAATCAAAAATGTTTGTTGTGGCTTTAGCTCTTCATATGCCGACATTTCATTGGTTGCTAAAACCAAATCGTCAGTGAAGTTTAAGCAGTTTGATAACATTCAACCTCGTATCTTTATGCCATACAAAACAAATACAATATGAGAATTTCAATATTGCATATGAATTATAACAAATACATAATCATAGTAGGCTTAGAATGTTTTTATACAAACAACACAACAAACAATTATACTCAAAATGACTCTATTTTATTTTTCTCTCAACACCTATACAATTAAACGCCCGTTGGTCGTTAATCGTCAGTGAAGTTTAAGCAGTTTGATAACATTCAACCTCGTATCTTTATGCCATACAAAACAAATACAATATGAGAATTTCAATATTGCATATGAATTATAACAAATACATAATCATAGTAGGCTTAGAATGTTTTTATACAAACAACACAACAAACAATTATTCTCATATTGTATTTGTTTTGTATGGCATAAAGATACGAGGTTGAATGTTATCAAACTGCTTAAACTTCACTGACGATTTGGTTTTAGCAACCAATGAAATGTCGGCATATGAAGAGCTAAAGCCACAACAAACATTTTTGATTTTTGTATGCATTTAGCAAAAGCTCTAATTGTTTCTAACGATTAGTTGAGGAGAATATCCCAAATAATAAATTTCAATATTAAGTATTTACAATAAAGATTTTATTTTTCATTTTTGCCTAACTGAATACAATCATTAACGACCAACGGGCGTTTAATTGTATAGGTGTTGAGAGAAAAATAAAATAGAGTCATTTTGAGTATAATTGTTTGTTGTGTTGTTTGTATAAAAACATTCTAAGCCTACTATGATTATGTATTTGTTATAATTCATATGCAATATTGAAATTCTCATATTGTATTTGTTTTGTATGGCATAAAGATACGAGGTTGAATGTTATCAAACTGCTTAAACTTCACTGACGATTTGGTTTTAGCAACCAATGAAATGTCGGCATATGAAGAGCTAAAGCCACAACAAACATTTTTGATTTTTTTAAATTGTTAATAGTTATCAAACATAAACTTTTGTTTTATTACAACTTTGTTTTATATATAAATACATACATACATATATTGTAAGCACACAATTGAATTTTCTAAAATAATGTCATTATAATTCGGTGTGAATCGGCGTAGTAGCAGTTTTACAACAATAGAACTCGTATTCTTACCCTACAATTATTTCTTATTATGCTTATTTCCACATACATAAATTGTATGAAAATATACTTCTTTTAATTTTTTGATTTTATTTTTCTAGAATATGTTCTGAACGAGAAGAAATAACATACTCTCAAACAATTTTTTAAGACGCACTTTCTACATGTGTATGTATGTTTTAATGTGTGTTGCTTTATACATAGTATAAAGTTTATACTCTAAGTTATTCTCTCAATTAGCGTGAGTACGAAATTTATGCTTTCCCTGTTACATGCTTCCCCCTTCATCTAAAGAAGAGTAAAATATTTTAAAATTTCAAATGTAGGAAGTGCAACATCTTTATAATCTATAGTCTTTGGTAGAATTGAGGATATTACTGCTCAAAGGCACATCACAGCTATAAATCAAATACAAAACTGGCCCCAGTATACTCCCCTGAGGCACCCCAGATGAAATGGTTTCGGGCACACTCATGAAGTCTCCTTCCACAACAGTGAACTTCCGGGCAAGAATGTAACTTTCCAAAAGATTTACAATGTTTATTGGTAGATACATACATATGTCTTCAATTTTAGAATTAGGCCTTCATGCCACACTTTATCAAATGCCTGAGAGACATCAATAAAGAGGGAAGAACAATACTTTCTTTCTTCAAATGTTCTTCTTATGAAATGAACAAATCTATGACATTGTTCAATGGTGCTGTGCTGACTTCTAAAGCCAAATTGATGGTCCGGTATGCATCCATTATCAGCTAGAATTGGGGACAATTTTGTCATGAGCAGTTTTTCGAAGAGCTTTGAAATTGTTGAGAGCAAACCTATTGGCCTATATGACTCAGCCTTAGTAAGATCTTGGCCCGCCTTTGGAATCATTTTGACCATGGCAAGTTTCCAGCTATGTGGATAATACTCCAGTCGTAAAATGCCATTAAAAATAAACAACAGGATTCTAATAGCAATACGAGGCAACTTAATCAGCATCTTGTTACTAATTCCATCAATACCCGGGGCCTTCATCGGGTTGGTTTCAGCAATTAGTTTTTGTACATCACGCATCTTAAACTTTATGGGTGGAAGGGGTAGAACAACTACACTCGGCAAATCAACAGCACCAGTACATGTGTTTGGGGTAAATACGTATTTTAAATGCTCAGCAAATATGTTACCTTTTTCAGTATTGGTTCTTGCCCAACCTCCGGTCGAAGTGCACAGGGGTGGTTTAAACTCAACGAGTGCTGTTTTAAGTTTTCTAGCAGCGCGCCACATGGAGTAATTGGATGCTGCTGTGACATCGTGACCTTCCAGATAGTTTTTAAGATTTGCAAATTTTTCAGATGCAAGTAACTCTTGGAGTCGTTAGTGCATTCTTTAAGTCTGATTTTATGTTGGGGCGATCTGTGCTGTTACCATTCCCTTCTAGCTCTTCTTTTTTCACATACGAGACGTTCAATATCCGCAGAATAAATTCTTTTAAACCCAGTCTGCGGATGGGAAGTAGTGGCATGCTTAGCAGCCTGTTTAATATTTTCGGTTAGATTGGCAATGTTAAATTCAATATCATCGGAAGTTCTTAGCTTGATGTTTTCCGTACAATGACTACTGAGATATTTTTTGAACCCCAGCCAATTTACACGATTTATCATCTTCACATATGGGTGAGGTAAGTCACTTCTTAGTGGGCTACAAATTGTAACGATCGTTGGAGAGTGATCGGAGGAGAGATCATGAGAAGCTTTAACATGAATTAAATCCCTAGAGATATTTTTCATGATGCCAAAATTTATAACATCCGGCATTTTTTCAGTAGCCCAGTACGTGTGCTCCCCGCTCGAAATGAAGTCCAAGCCCATTTTTGAAACTGTGTTGAACAACGCTCGACCTCTAGGTGTAATAAGACGTGATCCCCAGAACGTATGTTTTATATTGTAATCGCCAGCTGCTACGAAACAAGGTCCAAGAGTTTTGTAAAAATCCTCGTATTGATCATCAGTGATTGAAAATCTGGGAGGGGAGTAGATTGATGATATCACGAGATTTGAACAAAAATTTTCGACGCAAATATTTATTGCTTGTAGATGGCCTTCACAAATGTTCTCAAGAATATAGTGCTTGAGTCTTGACTTTATTAGAACTGCTGATCCTCCGCATGCTCTTCCTCTCGGGTCCTTTGAATCATATAAGTTGTAGCCATTCATTTAAAAAAGGCTTCTCGATGTCAAATGAGTCTCAGATACGAACATTATACCAATATTTTTACCGTGAGGAAGTGCTCAAGTTGGCGAATGGCGTTTGCGTTCCAGAAACATAGTTTTAACGTGTTCATGGCTTATTAACTAATGCTAGAAGCAGTGTGTTCTGCATTCGCAGCATTTCTTGCATCATTCTTGTTATATTTGTTGTAAAGTTATTTATAGTTTGCACCCGATTATCAATAGTGGCTTCTAGGCGACTAAACTTAAAGCTTGGGTTTGCATTTGTTGTATTATTTGGTAGTGACACTTTTTGCATGGGAACAGAGTTGATCTTCACAGCGTCAGCATACGATACTTGTGTAGTGATTGGTTTGGCCATTAGAGGATAAGTGGCGGAGTACTTATTTCCTGCTTGCGCTTGGGTTACTTTAGGCTTTTGACCCAAGCCTGTTTAACGAAAGAGTATAGAGAACATCCCCTGTAGTTAGCAGTGTGATTACCTCCACAATTACTGCACTTTTTTTCCTTCCGATCTTTCGACTTATTGCAAATAGCAGTATCGTGTAATTCGCTGCACACAACACAAACAGTAGATAATTTGCAGTAAGTTTTTGTGTGGCCATATTCTTGACAATTATGGCACTGTACGGGTCCTGAAAGCTTGTGTTGTTCTTTAACTGTGATTTTTCAGTATAAGAGATATTTTAAGTTATAAATAGGATGGGTCTCATTTTTCTTCAATATTATATCGTTTGGCTCCAGTTCAACGCGAAGGTTGGGGAATCTTCTCCCTGTTTATTATGTTGGATAAATTTTTTACCTTATATCATTGAAGGGTGTGAGCATCTTTTATTTCCTCAGGAACAACATAAGAATCTATGCCCTTCAATACGATCTGTAGGCCTTTAGCACTCTTAAGCTGGAAAGTGTAGAAACTTGTTTTATTTTTCTCAAATTCAGTAACCATTTTGCGTAAGTCTTTTTCGTCATACATATGTACATATATTTGAACTTTTGTTTCATCAATGTTACCACGTTTTATTGGAACAATGTGAAATGCCTTTTCACCAATGACCGAGATTAGCTTTTTGATAAGTGTGTTAGAATTTTTCTGCCTAAGATAGATTGGTGGTGGTTTCGAGGTTTTTTTCGAGGATTCTTCGGGTTTGTCGCACTCATCTTGCAATATTTTAAAACGGTTTTGGCGTTTAGTTGAGGCGGCGTCGATATCCCTGGATATCTTGGGAAAAGACGAGATCTTTGAAAAATTTGGGCTTCGCCCGCGCTTTACCACTGTGATATATCTGTCCATTCCGACAGGCACCTTAGGTTTCTGACTACTGTTGTCTGTAGTGATAATTTGGTTAAGTGATGAACACGAGCCCGGAGCGGATAATGGCGCTGACTTAAATAAAGATGAACTAGGCAATGGTAGTGTTACCGAATCAATACCTGGCATTGGAGTAAGCGAAGTTGATCGCTCGCGTAAAATTGGCTTTGCCGTTAGAAAAAGGCTATCATCCGATTTTTTATTTTTATTGTGTGAATTAAGAATATCAGAACTCACAGTAAAATAGGCATTTCTGCCGTTAGAACTCACTTCACAATTGTTTGTTTTTGAGGTACTCATACAGAGTATTCCTTAGTCAGTTTGTATGCGATTTTTTTTTTGTTTTTTCAGATTATATGTATGTATGTATGAAAAATGTTATTAATGCAAATTTAACAATATCAGTACTTATTACGAATATATTTTTTTTGTATTTCTGTTTGTTTAGTATGTAAAAAAACTCCGCTAACACGTCCGTTCACTACAAAGGTTCAACACAAATTGAAAATTAAAGCAAAATTAAATTTTTTTAAATTATGTAAATTAAAAGTAAGGCACATAAGCAATAATCCACTTGTTCCTAAAATATATAAGATTTGTCGCATCAATTTAAAGTAAACAGGCTGCAGTTCATATTTAATATTATGGTTGTTGTCCTTTTAACGTTATTAGACCTGCCAATCTTTTAGACATCGAGTTCACAAGTTTTTGTGTGAAACAGGTAGAATTTTATGCCATTCACCCTGTAGTGGCACTTTTAGATCATCCTTGAGATATTCTGCTTTTTCTAATTTTTTATCAAGATATTCCCATAGATGATCAATGCGATTTAGGTCAGGGGTTTCGGTGGATGATCAAGAGTCTTTGGTGCACTATAGAGCAGCCACTATCTTACAATTTTGGAGGAATGCTTCGGATTATTGTCCTGTTGAAACATCCAGCTAGATGATAAGCCTAATTTCATTACACTAAGGGCTACATTGTGCTTTAAAATATCTTCTTTCTTCATTGTTGATTCGATAAACACATTTGCCATAAAAGGCCTCATTCTTGCTGCGCCATATTTTGGGGGGTTTTTGGTGCCAAAAATTCAAATTTTATCGGTGAAAAGAATGTTTCCCCAAGTTTTGAGGTTTATTTAACACGTTCGCTGCCGCCGTATATTAAAAAAAAAATTACCAGGGTGCCAAAAGTGTTTTTTGTTTAGAAGTGTATGTTAAGTGTTAGTGAACCGTTCTGTGTCTTTAGTTTCAGGTTTGTATTGTTTTTTTTTTGTGTTTTTAGAATGTGACCACCGGTGGGTCACGCGGCACTCAAGTGTTACAGAAGAGCACATGGTGCCACGTGACCCACCGGTGGTCACATTGATATTTCCGAGATATTTGTACATTTTGATATCATCTTCCTCATCTCATCAGGTTTTAATTTATAAAAAGAAATAAAAGATACTCAAAATGGCAAACACCAACTCTGGAATAAATCCAACCATTTTTTATGGAAACCGAAATAGGAACGAAGGATCCGACACTGATGAAGTCGATTTTGAGGGATCGGATTCAGAGGATTACGTTCCGTCCGAAGTTGGGTCAAGTGGATCTGAGTTTTCAGGAGACTCAGAACCATCGGCGGTTGAAGAAGGTTTTCCAGATGCACCTGATTTGCCCCTCGTTTCAGCAAACCTGTGGACCCCTATAAGTGGAATATCTTTGAATACCTACGTTTTTGACGAAGCTCCAACATTCGGCATCCAAAAAGGGCAATCAACGTTGCGTCCCATTGAAGCATGTGGGCTAATGGTCACTGACTCAAACAAATTTAAATGCCAACAATTTCCTACAAAACAATACTATTACACGAAAGTCTCGTACAAAGGAATGGGTAGATATAACAGTAGCCGAAATAAAAAAATTTTTGGGATTAGTATTTGCTGGTAAAACTCACCTTATTGGAACTCTCCGAAAAAACCGAATAGGAAATCCCAAAGAAGTTACCATGGCTAAGCTGAAACGATCGGAAATCATTGGGCGTGAAAATTCTTCTATTGTAATATCAAAATGGAAGGACAAGCGTGAAGTGCTTATGCTTAGCACAAAGCATGGTCTAGAGCAAGCTCCAACAGGAAAGAAAACAAGACAAGGGGAGGAAATAACTAAGCTGAAGGTAATTATAGATTACAATCATGCAAAACAAGGTATCGATGTATCCGAACAAATGGCCTGCTATTTCACTCCCTTGAGGAAAACCATTTTTAGTATTTTTATAAATTACTAGCGAACCAGGCGAACTTCGCCTCGCCTCAGTTTCAAGCCTTCAGACAAACTTTCTATTTTTTCATTTGAAAAGCCATTAAGGAATAATTTCAAACAAAATTTCATACAAAAACTCGATTTTCAACTTTTCCAATTTTCCGACTTTTCCGGAAGGATTTTCCAAATTTTCTTCCATAAAAACCTTCTCCTCGAAAATACGAACAACTGATAAAAAGTTTTACAGAAATCGGCCAAGCCGTTCTCATTTTATGAATTATTGGATTTTGCCACGCCCCTCCGCCCACAGACCGAAAATAAAAAAATCGGACTTCACAGTGTCACCCGCCCGAGTATTCCGAAGGTTCCCTGAAAATTTCGTCAAAATCGGCCCAGCCGTTTTGGAGCCATTACGTTACATACATACATACATACATACACACATCCAATTTTATATATATAGATATAGATATATACATAGTTATATATATATATATATATATATATATATATATATATATATATATATATATATATATATATATATATATATATATATATATATATATATATATATATATATATATATATGTATATAGACGTATATATACGTATATACATATATATATATATATATATATATATATATATATATATATATATATTGTATATATATATATATATATATATATATATATATATATATATGTATATATATATATATATATATATATATATATATATATATATATATATGTATATATATATATTTATATACGTATATATATATACGTATATATACATATATATATATATATATATATATATATATATATATATATATATATATATATATATATATATATATATATATATATATACATATATACATATGTATATATATATATATATATATATATATATATATATATATATGTATATATATATATATATATATATATATATATATATATATATATATATATGTATATATATATATTTATATACGTATATATATATACGTATATATACATATATATATATATATATATATATATATATATATATATATATATATATATATATATATATATATATATATAAGTATATACATATATACATATGTATATATATATATATATATATATATATATATATATATATATATATATATATATATATATATACATATATATATAAATATATATATACATATATATATATATATATATATATATATATATATATTGTATATATATATATATATATATATATATATATATATGTATATATATATATATATATATATATATATATATATATATATATATATATGTATATATATATATTTATATACGTATATATATATACGTATATATACATATATATATATATATATATATATATATATATATATATATATATATATATATATATATATATATATATATATAAGTATATACATATATACATATGTATATATATATATATATATATATATATATATATATATATATATATATACATATATATATAAATATATATATACATATATATATATATATATATATATATATATATATATATATATATATATATATATATATATACATATATATATATATGTATATGTCCATAGACTTATGTACATATAGAACATGTGTATATATACATATGTACATATGTACATACATACATGCATACATACATATGTAAGTACATATGTACATATGTACATACATACATGCATACATACATATGTAAGTACATGTGTATATATATAGATTGCTAAAGAGATATACTACGTTTATACGCACGTCTTATTTGCAAAAAAAAGAAGAATGTTGCCGTATAACTTTTTTATTGTAACTTATTAACTCACTTAAACATGTTGTGAATAACGACACTATTTGCAAATAAAAAGTAAGACGTTGCCACTTCATGAACGTTTTTTGTGTTTTACTTACCAAACAATCATATTTTCGTAACATGGCATCACTAATAATAACATAAGTTCTGTATGCAATTTCCCGTATAAACAGTGAATTAGTTATTTGCAAATAGTTCTATTTGCAAATAAGACGTGCGTATAAACGTAGTAATAATGTTCAAAAAACTTGTAATCGAGTTGAAATAAGAAGGAAGTACAATAAAAACAAATTTATACTTTATTTCACATTGTCAATAAACTCTGCAGAAAAATGTTTTGTTTATATTTTCTTTTTCAAATTAGCGGTGATTTACCGTTGTAAAATGCGTACATTGTTCATAACAATGACTGCTTAAGTTAGTTTGTGATAAATTTTTGTCATACATACTTACATACATATGTACATGCATACATATGTACGTACATAAGTATGTAAGTACATATGTGTGTATGTATAAGTTAACATATTTGTTAGTTGTTTGAATAATTTTTTATGTTACTGTAATCTATTTTTAAGATGGCATTTTTATTCAATTGTTACCATTAAGTTGAATCAAAACAAATGAAGTTTTTTTTATATTTTGCTGTCAAGCGAACTAATAATTTAACTAAACCATATAAAAATAATAATTAATTCTGCATGTTCATCTTTTAACTTTTCACTCTCTTGTCCACTAAGCTACACACTGTCCATATTTGCAATTTTGTTGCAGCAATTCTTGGTTGTTTTAGGAGAGAGTGGTAAGAAGCTTGGGGAGGGGTACAGAGTTTCATGTTCTCTGCAATTCTCTTTTGCTTTGAAATTCTTACTATTCAACTTAATGTTTGGTGTTGTTGTATTTGACGTTTTATATACATATGTATGTTTTATACAAGAATTGCAATACCAGATTTTTTCTAAAGCAATTCCGTAGCAGAATTTCATGCAACAAAATTGCAAATGTGGATAGTGTGCTAACAGTTAAACTAAAAATGTAAAATGTAATTTACTCTCTTTTTAGTCTTATTTTTCAATTTGCGATCGATAAATTTTTAAGAAATGAAAATGACATTGACAGTGAAGTTTAGACAAGATTTTATTATATTAAAAAAATTAAAATTTAAAAACAAAGTTATCAAGGTTAAAATTAGAACTGAATCTAACATCAAAATTAAAACGAATAAAGACTAAAATTGAAAAACAAAATTAAAAATTAAAATTGAATTAAAATCGCACTTAAAATTTCTTTAAAGAAAAAAATAAAAATATGCAAATTACTATTAAAACTATTTAATAAAAGGAAACATTTCTATGTACATATATATGTAAGTACATAGTAGAAACATTATATCTATGTAAGTACATACATATGTACTTATGTATGTGTGTACATACTTATGTATGTTTTATGTATGTAAGTACATACATACATATGTATATGGATTGAAAATTAAAAGCTCAACCATAGTTACTTACATACTTACATACATATGTATGTATGTGTCTATTTATTGAACCAAAAATATTGAGAATATCTAAATAGTGGGAAAGTAATTCGTCTTTTAGAAATTGCTTAAAAACTTTATATTTTCAAAACGTTTAAATAAGGTGACCATACGTCCTCTTTTTTAGAAAACAATTATCTATTTTAACTCGCTGTCATCTATAAAATTTGTGTCATCTTTTTTATTATCAGTCACTTTTAATATTAAAAGAATGGTCAATATTGGATGTAAATATTGGGTGTAATGCCCATATATGTAGTTTCAAATACGATTAACACAGCCAACCATAATCTGCCCATCGATATAGCAGTCATAATACTACAAATTTTCCTATTTTTTCAAAATTATACTATTCGAACAAAAAAACTAAAAACTTTCTGTGAAGGAGCTGATGTCGAATATCAGAAGCTGCTTGGATATTGCACCAGTTGTCGGTAAGCACTTATGAAAGCGGTTGAATTAATATTTTCTTTCTACGAACCATTGAAATAATACTTCTTAAGCGAAAGTTCTGTTCCTAAATTATATCAAAAATTTTTCGCTAATGAAGCAACTACATTTTATTTAGAATTTATTCACAATCAGGCATCCATTTTTCAAACTGCTTTTGAAATTTTAAATGAATGAAAAGAGCAAATAAAATTGCAATTCAATAACTCATATATTCCACTAATTCTACGGAGTAAAGTATGGCAATTGGAAGAATCAGAGCCTGACCTACGAAAAGAAATTGAAAAACATGTACAAAAATTTTATGAAACTTCAGTGAAATATTTAGAAGAATGACCGAATCTTTGAAAGAAACAAATATTTTTTGTTGGACCCTCTTGACAAAGAAAATTCATTTGGAAGCTGTGTGTTCATACCTTGAAAAAGTGATAATATTAATTGGTGAAAATAAAATAAATGAAAGCAAATTAGTTGAAGAAATAAGAAAAATAAATATATTTTGTACTAAAGAGTAGTAGTATAGACATTGCCGTTAAATTTGACCAAAGATGGGTGGAGATATTTTCTCACCTTAAAAAAAGAATCAATATCATTCAGAGAAACTTTAAAACTTTTTCAAATTGCATTTAGTCTGCAAGGATCTAGTGCAGCCAGTGTACATAAATAAAAAATGAACACTCAGCAAGAGCAGCAAGAAAGAAACCACTACTGTCAACAGCATATTCATACTTACTTATGTACATAAGTATGTATGTAAGTATAAAGAAATAATTTTTCTTCGCTATTCTAAATGTTTTGCACTGAATGACTGTTGGGACAAGGTTATTTTTTGTGATGAAATGAAGAAGATATTGTATTACAACGATGGAGCACCTACGGTGTGCGGAAAGCCTTTAACATCTCTAAAACAACAAACATGATCCCAACTGTAAAATTTTAAAAATATTCATAATGATTCGTGGCTGCATATCAAGTCAAGTGGGTGATCTTTCTTTTATGTACATATGTATGTACATACATATGTATATACTCATAAATATCTGACGCGAACGCGATCAATATTTGAACATTTTATATAGTATACATATGTAAGTACATACATATGTACCTGCTCAAAGTCCCGTTCTCAATTCTATTAAGAATCTATGGGTGTATTTGAAAACAAGTCGCTAAACGCCAATCATAAAATATGAAATCGCTTAAAACAGCAATATTAGAAAAGTGGCAGAAAATTCCCACGAATTATGACCTAAAGATGTTAATAGGTTCAAATCCCGATAATTCGTACCCCGATAAATCGTAATTCCCGATAATTCGTAATAAACTGTCGGTCCCTTGAAAAAATCTCGTTAATTCGCAAAAATTTCCATACATTTTGGTCCCCTCCCTAATTCCTAATTTTTCTTTTTCAAATAATATCTTTACCTCTTATAAATCGTAATTATTTGCTAACTACCACTTATAATTCGTAATAAAAACAACAGAAGCATGGAAAGAATGATTTTTAGTTTACCGCTATTTTTTGCATAGGGTTTTGCTTTTGTGTGTGTGTGTTTATTTTCTTAAGATTAGTTTGTTACATTAATAATAAAGCAAAATGTCAAAACGCACGCATAAAACTTTGTCGGTGTTACAAAAAAAAAAGAAATATTTGCAGCCATTGACAATGGAAAGAAAAAATAGGCGTTGCAAAGCAATTTGAAATTGCTCCATCAACTCTTACTTCAATCCTTCAAAAGAGAGAATTTATTATGCAAAAATCTTCAGGCAATAAGCTAAAGCGCGAAAAACTACCTCAATACCCAAAGCTTGAAAAGTCTTTAGTTTTATGGCTTACACAGTACCTAACGTTCCGATTAGTGGTCCATTACTAGCCGAAAAAGCAGTATGTTTTGCAAAAAAGTTAAATCTAAATGATTTTAAAGCAAGCAGTGGTTGGCTCGATCGCTTTAAAAAATGGAATAACATACATACATACATACATACATATGTATGTAAGTTCTGTTTCACACACGTCAAGTTTTCTTGATCAAGTTTCAATTCAGCTGGGAGAAAAATAAAGAAAGAAATACATACTCTCCCTATCGCTCTCCCAGCTGAATTGAAACTTGATCAAGAAAACCTGATGTGTGTGAAAGGGGACTAAGATGTATTTAAAAAAATCTGAGGTGAAAGTTCGGCCGTTAATGAATGTACATATGTATGTTTGTATGTAAGTATATGTTCAGAATGGAAAGAAAAACTTAATCATTTGACAAAATATTATAATGCAAAAGACATTTTCAACGCAGATGAAACTGGATTATTTTTTAAATGCTTGCCAGATTGTTCACTTTGTTATAAAAATGAAAAATGTCATGGGGGTAAGAGCAGTAAAGAAAGAGTGACATTGTTATTTGCTGTAAACATGGATGGTGCAAAAAAGCTTAAACCCTTTCTTATAGCAAAATCAGCAAAACCGAGGTGTTGAATTACCGGCACAACAAGAAAGCTTGGTTGACAACTGACTTTTAATGAGTGGCTTCAAATATTGAACAATAGTATGAACAGTCAAAATCGAAAGATTTTATTGTTTATTGACAATTGTACTGCCACTATGGAGAGCATAACTTTAGAAATTTGTTGTAAACATGTTGAATTGCATATACGATAAAATAGAATACAAAGTTACATTGCTTACAGCAATGCATACTGCTCATAAAGCATGGGAAAATATCGGCAAATCTTGTATTCAAAATTGTTTTCATGCTTGTGGCTTTAACAAGGATTCAAACTCCGATTTATCTGCAGACACACAATTATATATTGAGTGCGACTGTAATCGCACACCTTTCAACTCTGAAAATGTTGTTTTAATTGAAGTATACATAAATGTTGATAACGACTAAGCTGTTGCAGCCACTTTGGAAGATGACGAAATCCTAGAAGAAGTTACAGCTAACAATATAGAAAGTGATAACGACGACGATGATGACAACAACGAAGTTCCCTTGATGACGAATAAAGAGGCAAAATTGCCAATTAATAAATTATGATTTTATGTCTCCAATCATACTGTTGACCAAGAAAATTTCAATTCCTTAATAAAAATAGAAAATATCTTGGACAAAATATGTATTTTAAATTTAGAAAATGAATTTGTAAGGTTTATTTTATTGTTTTTTTTTTGTTTGCTATTAAAATTACACGTATTTTGCGCTAAATAAATGAATTTGTTATTTTATTTTATTTATTTATTTTGTATTTTATTTTTTAAAAATTGTTTTTTATGTTTTTTTATCGTTTTTGTAAATAAATTGAAAAACCCCGTTATTCGTATTTATTTTATTTTAATCCCGTTAAATCGAAACTCCGCTAAATCGAAAACCGCTATAATTCGTAAGAAATGGCCGGTCGCTTGCGATTACGAATTATCGAGAGTCCACTGTAATATATCTTTCATTATTGACAGTATATATATATATATATATATATATATATATATATATATATATATATATATATATATATAAAATTGGATGTGTGTATGTATGTATGTATGTATGTATGTATGTAACGTAATGGCTCCAAAACGACTGGGCCGCTTTTGACGAAATTTTCAGGGAACCTTCAGAATACTCGGGCGGGTGACACTGTGAAGTCCGATTTTTTATTTTCGGTCTGTGGGCGGAGGGGCGTGGCAAAATCCAATTTTCATATTGCACCACCAATGACATATACATATATTTATTTTTTGTGCTTTTTTTATATTATTTTTTTGGAAAGCCGTTGTCATGTTCTTCTAAACGAGATATCGAACTCTTAAATCGGTTATGTAGTTCCGAAGATATTTTGAGCTGACGGTGTCAGCTATATGTACATAAAAATTACGTGTATGTTCGTGATCGCTAAACTCAAAAACTACTGGACCGATTTTGATCAAATTTTATATGCATGCTCTATGGGGCGTGAGGAGTGTTTCTGTGTAGTTTGAAGTTCGTCCGACAGATGGCGCAATACTTAGTTTTGTGTGTGTGTTTTTGCACCGTAACTCAAGAACTACTGCACCGATTTTGACCAAACTTTATATACATTTTCTATGGGACGTGAGGAGTGTTTCTGTGTAGTTTGAAGTTCGTCCGACAGATGGCGCAATACTTAGTTTTGTGTGTGTGTTTTTGCACCGTAACTCAAGAACTACTGCACCGATTTTGACCAAACTTTATATACATGTTCTATGGGACGTGAGGAGTGTTTCTGTGTAGTTTGAAGTTTGTTCGACAGATGGCCCAATATTTTGTTTTTTGTGTTTTGCCCTATAGAGATTAGCGCGATAAGCCTATGCAGCATTTTGCTGAAGGCGTTGGGTCCTTAACCAGCGTGTAGTGGGGTTAATTAGCCCGATACCTTTATTTGAACAATAATTGCTATGTCGATTTAGTGCAAATTTGAAGGCAAAACAAGGTTTGCCCGGGTCAGCTAGTATATATATATATATATATATATATATATATATATATATATATATACAGTGTTGGAAAAAATAATAAGAACGATTGCATTTTTACGATTTTTTTATTCTTCTTTTCAGAAATAAAAAAAAATTATGTTTAAACTCAAACTTCTTTACAATTGTGTAATAAAGCTTGGAAGTAAAACCTTTTTCTTATAGTCTGAAAAGAAAAACTCTTACTTTAAAAAATGCAGCCTGGAAAAAATAATAAGAACGCCGTAATTCTTTAAAATTAAAATTATTTTACTAAACTTTTACCTTTCAAATCTTAATATTATATTAATACCTAGTCGAACCTCCATTCATCTTTAACACTTCATCATATCTACGTTGCATACTACCCACTAAACTTGTACATATTTCTGGAGATATGGAGTACCACTCTCCTTTGATTTTTGCCCACATATCATGTCTATTTTTTTGATTTATAACAACCGATTTTCTTTTTTAGATCTCTCCAATGGTGTTTAATCGGGTTTAAATCAGAAGAGTGCGAGAACTAATCCATTACGGGAATGTTCTTCTGCTGAAACCAATAATTAACTAATTTTGAAGAGTGTTTTGGGTTATTATCATGCGTAAATTCCCATTTCAGTGGCATTTCCTCCTTAGCAAATAGAAGCACTTAATTTTCTAGAATATTTACGTACTCCACAGCGCACATTTTCTTATCTATCCAATAAATTGGTCCCACCACAGATGATGAAAAACATCACCATATCATGAAACTACCTCCACCAAGCCTTACAGTCTTTTTAGTATATTTGGGATCATACTCCTTGTCTTTTGGTCTGCGAACAAAAGTCTTGCCATCCAATCCAAACAAATTTATTTTAGTTTCATCTGTCCAAAGCATTTTTCCCCAATTTTTTCGATGTAATTGTTGCTTTGTAAAACATAACCTTCTGGTTATGTTTTTCTTGCTCACCAGTGGCACTTTTCTGGCACTACGGGCTTTCAATCCTGTTTCTTGGAGCCTATTTCTTATAGTCCGCCTCATGACTGATGCACATAAATTATTTTTTAACTCGTCGGATGATAGAAAAGGATCGATCTTACTTTTACGAACTAACATTTGGTCAAAACGAACTGATGTTTTTCAATTTCTGCCTCTTGCCACCGGTTGTATTTTTTTGTGGATTGCTTGAAAAGTTTTTGTTTTAGAGCATTGAACTAATTTTGCTATTTTACCCATAGATTTGCCCTCTTTCCTTAATTTTAGAATAATTTATCTTTCAGTTGGTGTGCAGTGCTTACTAAAGCCCATTTTTAATGCTTTTTTCAGCAAAGATGATTGGAAAATTGTTAAATAATAATGGAGTATTAACGATTACACTTTCAGACTTTGATATTACTTTTTTGTTAGAGAATTCAAATAGGATTCCACTCTTATTATTTTACATTAATTGTCGTTCTTATTATTTTTTCCAACTAAAAGTGTAACCTCTTACAAAATTTTAGCAATAAAAATTTTATTTTTAAAAATAATAAGAAAAAATTCTTAAGAAATCATTTAACGTTATATTTTAAGTTATTTAACAATATTTGCTCAATTAATCTATATATATAAAATTGGATGTGTGTATGTATGTATGTATGTAACGTAATGGCTCCAAAACGGTTGGGCCGATTTTGACGAAATTTTCAGGGAACTTTCAGAATACTCGGGCGGGTGACACTGTGAAGTCCGATTTTTTATTTTCGGTCTGTTGGCGGAGGGGCTTGGAAAATCCAATTTTCATATTGCACCACCAATGGCATATACATATATTTATTTTTTGTGCGTTTTTTATTTTATTTTACTTTTTTTGGAAAGCCGTTGTCATGTTCTTCAAAACGAGATATCAAACTCTTAAATCGGTTATGTAGTTCCGAAGATATTTTGAGCTGACGGTGTCAGCTATATGTACATAAAAATTACGTGTATGTTCGTGATCGCTAAACTCAAAAACTACTGAACCGATTTTGATCAAATTTTATATGCATGCTCTATGGGCCGTGAGGAGTGTTTCTGTGTAGTTTGAAGTTCGTCCAACAGATGGCGCAATACTTAGTTTTGTGTGTGTGTTTTTGCACCGTAACTCAAGAACTACTGCCCCGATTTTGACCAAACTTTATATACATGTTCTATGGGACGTGAGGAGTGTTTCTGTGTAGTTTGAAGTTCGTCCGACAGATGGCCCAATATTTTGTTTTTTGTGTTTTGCCCAATAGAGATTAGCGCGATAAGCCTATGCTGCGTTTTGCTGAAGGCGTTGGGTCCTTCACCAGCGTGTAGTGGGGTTAATTAGCCCGATACCTTTATTTGAACAATAATTGCTATGTCGATTTAGTGCAAATTTGAAGGCAAAACAAGGTTTGCCCGGGTCAGCTAGTACCCTTATAAAAAAATATAAGTCAGATAATTGCTATACAAGCAATCGTTCTTATTATTTTTTCCAACACTGTATATATACTATATATATATATATATATATATATATATATATATATATATATATATATATATATATATATATACATTAATTGTTCCATTGCTCCGCGTGCTGTGTGGCATGTGGCACCGTCTTGTTGAAACCACTTATCAGTCAAGTCCAGCTCTTCTATTTTAAGCAAAAAAATTGTAATCATCGCACAGTAGCGCTCGTCATTTACAGTAATGTTCTTCCTTCGCCATCTTAGAAGAAGTACTGTCCAATGATGCCTCTGGCCCATAATCCAAATCAAACAGTTTATTTTCCGGGATGCAAGTCTTCTGGCTGCTCTTCGCATCAATTGCGGAAATTTTGCTTGTTCACGTATCTGTTCAACCAGAAATGAGCTTCGTGGCTCATGCTCATGTCGAGCATGAATTTCGATAATAAAATTCAATAATCTACAAACGTTGTTCGTTTGTAAGTCGCTTCATGGTTCAATTATATACCAAACTGAATATGTTCAACAGTAACATGTTAGACGAAAACAGCTGAGCTGTCAAAAACAGTGTTGCAAAAAAGAAATTTGCAAAAAACCACTCTTTACATTATTTTATTTCACCATACTTATTTTCAAATATGCAACATTGTTTAAGAAGAACTTCCTTGAGTAATTTTTTTTTATATTTTTGTAAAGAGAAGTTATACACAGGCAATTAATGACTTAAGGTGTTATTTCTATGTGAAAGGGATAGGGTAGAGAGGACAGACGATAAAATTAGAAGACACACACAGAGAGAGAGAGAGAACTTAATTTCTGTTTTACAACTGAAATATTCCGGGTTGTTTATAATTTTTTTTATAGCAGAGTTGCAGCGTCTCTGGTGTTAAGTAGACTCATTAAGTCTTTTAAGCTGTATGTGTATACTTATATATATCCATTTTATTAATTGTTTTACTTTGCCGACGATTTTTCTAACATTACCGATGAAGGAACGCGCTTTGATGTAGTAAACATCAGCGTAGAAGAGTATCCAATCGCTGTTACTGTTAAGTGAACAGTGTTATGCCTTCATCACTTAAACAGTCCAAAAATTTTTAAGACAAGGCTACACTAAGTAAATCAGAAAAATTCATGATGTTAATTCTTTTCAATGAATTGTCTTGCACAGGAATCGAACCCAGGTTCTCAGACATAAATTGCTTTGTGGTCAACGCGCTAACAACTTCAGCCTTGTGTATTTTCTAAGGAGAAATCAAAACCGTTATGGTGCTTTTGTTTATGTAACATAATTACTCACATTAACAAAAACAGAGATATTTGGAGCCCTAAAGATTTTCACATTGGTTGGAGATCTTCCATGGCATTTGTAGGATTCTTGAAGGTTTCTAATACATTCCAATATTAGTTTCCTTAAAATATAGGACTTTAAAATATCGATTTGCTGACACGTTTTCCAACAAAACGATATATAAATAACTTAAAAAATAACAAAATCTATTTTCTGATCTTGGTAAAGAGGATCAAAAAACATATCGTCCTTTAACCGCAAAAAATCGTAAGGGGCAAACACAAAGGAGCCAATTCTTATTAACTATCTTTACACTAAGATGTATTGCTCCTGCTGATCTGTTGATCTTGCACAAAATTTTTTATGCTACTGTTAACGATTATGAAACGTTCAGATTTAGTTTTAGTGATCGCAAATTATAAATTGCTATTAAAAAGCCAAACTCAAAAATTATGTTACTACAACCATTTCCGTCTTTTACCCCATACACTTATTTTAGGTATAAGATGTCTTGCAATTTCGTTTAAAACACTACAGAGAAAATTTTTATGGGAACTATAAATCTCTAACTCTTTGCGATACGAGCATTTCTCTATTCTGTCTTGACGAGGGTGTTATTCTCTATTGCGATGCGTAAGCTAGTTCGATGCATTTGATCTTTTTTTAGCGCAAGATATTTGGTTTTAACGAAACAATTACAGAGTACATTGATGCCAGATTTGCGAAAGTGAAAAAATCAGATGCGTGTAAACTCAATAAAGGGTACAAATTATCTGGTTATGTACCATTTTTCTTACGCATCGCAATAGAGAGTAACCCCCGACAAGGGCGTAGCCAGGATATGAAATAGGGTGGTGCCACGAAAATTATGATTTTTTTATGATTATTACAATTTCGATCTATTTGAGGAGTAATCTGCGTGGATCTTCTGAAAATTTTGCTAGAATTTTTTCCAAAAATTCATCCTTCTTCTCGGTTACCAGTCTTCGGTGAACGCTTAGCATACATAGTCCTGCAATATACAATATACTTATTTTTTGATAATAAGCTTCAGTCATTGTGAAGCGCAACCATGTTTTTACTCGCCTTAAAGTCCTAAATGACCGCTCAACAGTTGCAGTAGTGCACGGCTGTGACAATGAAATTAATAACGCCTTCCTTATATTTGGATAAAATAATCCAGCGTCTTTCAAAATACTCGCCAGCTCTAAGTCGGCTAATTCGTCTTTACCCATTTTTTTTTTTGTTGCCAAGAATTATACCAAAGCTCAATTTATCCTTCCAATTCATCCAACTTATAAAAATGCTCAAAAGTTTTTGTGGCATCTTTAAGCTCTTCCAGCTTCAAAGAAAGCATGCTTGACGGGTACAAACAATAAATTGCAAACGCTGGCCTATTCTCTTCATTAAATCTTCTGTCCAGTGATGAAATTAAAGAATCTATATAAGGAATGTATATAGATCGCTTACAGTATTTAGCAGGTGATAAAAATGGGGGATTTGAACGGTGCGTTTGACGAGAGACTATCCTTGGAACAGACATCTCTATTCCTAAATTGGCTGTGTTTTCTTGTATAGAAAAAAGCAATCCGTCCACAATACCCTGTGCATTTTTTTAATAATTTTATATTGTATGCATGTAAAAAAAATTACTATAGAATTAGGTGGGTGCCACGGCCCTCTAGGCCCATACCTAGCTACGCCCATGACCCCCGAGGATAAAACCACCTCTACAAAAATAGTTCTCATATTTGTAAGGGGAAACTGATGGCCTTCATTAAGCATTGTTGTTGCCGGTGTTTAGACAAATTTTTACTGTTGTTAAATTCTAGAACGGTAACATGACAAGTACATTCCGCTATACCATACAACCAAATTGAAAAATCTTATAAACTATTTCATAATTTCCTTCACAAAAAAATCTATTGAATAGATGTGCTTATGGCAACGCATGCATACATTTTTTTAGACACCAATCAAATTCTACCAAAGCTTCGAGTTCTACAATTCGAGCCTCGTAATACAATTTTGAGCACATATTCAGGTGTGCCAAAGTTCATTTTTAACGGTACCGTTTCTAGTATCATTAAAAAATTTCAAACACTTCACAGGCAACTTAGCAACTTGAGTCTTGTGGATCTCTAGAAATGCTTCGCTTGGCGATAAGTTATGTGGTAGTTGCATTTTCAAAGCTATTCATATTTTTTGGATTTAATTGAACGCGTATTTTGGAGATCACCTGTAATGTTGTTTTGATAATGGGCATGTCGTATGTTCAGTGGTGAGTGCTTGCGCTATCACATTAAGGTGCACACAGATTAGGAATGGGGGTGTCTTGATTCGAATACATTTTGATATTCTGCTTTGATGACAACTGTGCTCATGTGCTGGACTACCATTATTTTATTCCGTCCACTGGCCATACATGCGATAATTGTCAGGACTCAAGCATTGAGTGACTATTAAAAGCACGCAGCAAATCATATTTGCGCTGCAGATAATCTTTTTTCTATAGCATGTTCTTCTCATACTGTTTCAAATGGAGTTGGTTATCTCTGCTTAGAATGTGGTTTATTAAAGCCTATTGTCTTGCATTGTTAGCATCAGGGTAGTCCTCTTGCCAGCCGCATTGTTCCATCAATATTTAGAACCTTCGTGTAGTTCTTAAATACAGTCTTGGCAGATCTAAGTTAAAATATTAACGATGCTATGAATGTTCTCACATGCCTTATGACAGTTTCCAAGGAATTTAGGGCATAACACCATATTTAAATTGTCCGTATCAGTACATGACTTGCAGCTTGAGTTATAAAAATTCGAAAACGAGCACTAATTTGTTTAAATTTCATTTCACTTATTTCATTAATTTTTAATTTCACCTTAGTTTTCGACAGTTATGGTGTTTTCGTTTGTGAAAAAAGTACAACATTTTGTTCATCAATTTGAAAGAAAATCGCTCTAATCCAAACAATTTAACTCCCTGTCGGAGCTACATTCTCTTTCTTAATAAGTTTACACTTATCAAGAAACATCAAGCTCCTTTTTTTCTCTTCGAAAGGACAAAACATTTAACACTTTACTTCAGAAACGAAAAGG
This sequence comes from Germaria angustata, assembly GCA_963681545.1. Taxonomy (NCBI): domain Eukaryota; kingdom Metazoa; phylum Arthropoda; class Insecta; order Diptera; family Tachinidae; genus Germaria; species Germaria angustata. Next base: position 92,418,663 of record OY812998.1, read on the forward strand.
CTATTAGTTTTTTAAGAAGTTGCGGTTTAAAATATCCTTGGCGATATAGAACTTAATGCATTATGATAATATTATTGTAGATCTCATTTATTTATTCTATGTGTTTTCGATTCTTATAAAATGAAATTGTTCGTAATAAATGAACGAAAATTATAAAAATATTCGGTAGTTAAAAGTTATTCGTTTTCGAATAATTTTAAATAAGAACTTAAAATATGAAAAAACAAAACATTGATATTAAAAAAAATTTAATGTAAAATGGGTTTATTCTGAATTGAGGTTTACCATGCTTCTCCAATCTGTTCTCTTGTTGATGACAATCGTTCCAAACATGGTTAAGTTGGAATACAATTGTTTGTTAGGAAAAAATGTTATTTCTAATAATCAAAAGCTGTTTTGTTAACGTATTTTTTATAAAGTTCTTTGTAAAAGTAACGAAAATGTACATAAAATAATATACTGGCAATAACGTTTTCCCACGAAATAGGCTCTAAATTTCCAGCGTTATCGTAACAAAACGAAAGTTTCGTGTAGTCAGCTTATGTTTCACGAAAACAGGCGTTATACTTATAGTAATTCCTATCACATTTACGCAAATATACATTTTAAATGAATAGTTGTAACAAGTTTATCATGCATATACTTAAATATTCGAGATGAACTCTATTTCCAACGGACACATGAACGCCGGATAGAGAATTAATCCATTCTGCTAAATCCGGCCTTGCTAAAATATCCGATTAAACATCTAATATGTTGCGTTAATTCAAGAATAATACCGTTTTTCTATAAAAATATTTTATTCTCACGAAAATTATTACCATTAAATTTTTCATATTTTTGTACAATATTAAAGTTCAAAGGAATAACAAAATCCAAACAAATTACATGTTAAATGTGTTGTTTCTTGTGGCTTTAGCTGTTCATATGACGACATTTCATTGTTCACTAAACCAAATAGTCAGTGTACTTTTTTCCCTGATTAAACACAATCATTAACGATCAATGGGCGTTTAATTCTATACATGTAGATGTTGTAAGAGAAACGAAATAGACTATTGGGTATAATAGTTTGTTGTGTTGTTTGTATAAAAGCATCCTAAACCTATTATGATTACGTATTTTGTAATGATAATATACATACAATATAGAATTCTCATGTTGTACTTGGTTGTTTCAAACTGCTTAAAGTTTACGGACGATTTAGTTTAGCGACCAATGAAATGTCGGTATACGAACATCTAAAGCCACAACAAACAAAACATTTTGTAAAAACTCTAATTGGGGAGACTATTCCAAATAATAATTTAAATAATAATAAATAATATAATATATTCAAATACATATAGAAATTACAAAAGCATGAAATATGACGTTATAGAAAATGTGAGTAGATTTAAGAAATGTCAAATATTTTTGGTTGTGTGTTATCAAAAGAAATATATTATTTATACAATGTAGTTGCATAAAAAAGCTTTTAAAGAACAAAATTTCTATTGAACCAATTTTGTTTCCTGCGGCCTATTAAAGCCAGCTTTTAAAGGAACGAATATTCTCTTTTTATTTTTGTTTAGGAAAGTCAAATTCTCTATCTACAACTTATTCATCATCGCTATTAGGATCTTCTTGTGCAATTTACTTCCGTTGCACAATTTAAATTGTTTTCTTCAAAAACCCAAGCATTTATTTTTTTCTTCGGATATTCCAAGGGTTACTTTGTGAGGATAATCGAGGAGCACTTATGTAAAGTGGGGATAATCGAGTCACAATATATTGAAGTCCTGAGCTGATGTAAAAATTGCCCTAGAGCAACAATTGCTGTCGACATTTCATTGGGAATGAGTAAAGGAATATTAGATTTTAACCGAATGTATACTTACATAGAATCCAACATCATATACAATGTGAGATTTCAATAATATACGTATGTATACGTGCGTAAATTACAAAATTCATAATCGCAGTAAGGTACGAATGTTCTAATATAAATAGTTTATATTCTACGTGTATGTATATGAATATATTTTGACCTTACATTTTTAAAGATATATAATAAGTTTTTATCGAATATAGAGTGTTTGTTGCGATTTTTGTACTCCAACATTCTACGTCTACCATATTATAGAATTTATAATTTTCATATATTTTTAAATTCTCATATTGTATAAGTTAGGTTTTGTATATGCCTAAGAGGTTGAATGGCTATATGTAGGAGTACACTCGGTAAAAATCACTGATGATCTGGTTACCCCCAATGAAATGTCGACAAATACCATACATAGATATGTATGTATGTACATATGCGTACAACAAATAATACATTTTTAAGATACTAACTTTTCAAATGTAAATAACTTCTGCTTGCTACTTCCTTAATAAATAAAATTTTGAGGAAATAATTTACCTGAATTAAAAAATTTAGCACTCGAAATCGCCCCAAATTAATTAAAGTTTCAATAGAAGCAAATAAATGAAGCAATGATAGTTTAAAAAATTTGTAAAGAACTAAATTATTGATATTCAATGGAATTTTATATGAATGCAGAATCAAATCGAGATTTTCAAATTGTGCCATTGAATAATATGACTAAGTCTAAGAAATCACACAACAATACTTACTCGTACGTATTTTGCTACTTTTGCATAAATAATTATATATAAATTTAATCACTTTGTCCGTCAGTCTTTGTAAAAATACGTTTATTTATATGTATTTAAATAACCTTTTTCTGGAAGAATGTGTTTTTCTAATAAAACAATATTTCAATTAATTTTGTTGTCACAAAAACTTCATATTAAATACAATGATAAATTGCTAACAAACGCACACAGTGCAACTAAAACAGATTAAAACATGTAACAATGGAAAGCAAAATTACGTTTGAACTGTTTTCAAGTGTTTTGAATATTCAATGAGCTATGGCTACAAACAACGGATCAATCGTTATTTTTCCCTTCAGCTCCAATTGACGACAAAAAATAGCATGCATTAACGATTATGTTCCTATGTTTTAATTATGTCTCATCGATCATAGATATTATAATTACATTCTTTTTGGTGTTTAAACTAAATTAAAATAATCTATTGAAATAAGGTAACAATCATAAATGTAATTACATACATAGATGCACATGATATGCACGGATATATACTATATATAATATATATATTATACTACCTATAATATATATATTATATATATATATATATATATATATATATATATATATATACATATATATATATATATATATATACATATATATGTATATATGCCGATATTTTGCGAACATTGCTACATACTCTATGTGATTAATATTATAATATTTATTTATCCGTATGCACGAGCAGCTATTTCCGATAATATCAGCAGAGCATGCAAAAATAGGTACATCATCTGCGTATTCATATTCTCATATTTAACATACTTATAATTTATCACATGCACAGTCATTATCAATCAGTCTTTTATGATACACACTCTTTATTTTTCTCATGCACATGCAACCAACAGAATTTTAACTACCACGCTCTTAAGGCATCCACTCATTTTTTTGCTTAGAATAGACATTCATTTTAGTGACTTTCATATAATTGTGGTCAAAGTTTTGCGATTAAAAACCACAGAATACACAGAATACTCAACTTTGACGTATAAAAAGGGTCCGAATCATATTTTGCATAAACTTTGTATAAATCATAAAGTTTGTGTGAAGAGATATCTATATAAAAACAACTAAATTAGCTCTCCCTTTCACACAAACTTTATGCACGTTCTCAAAGTTGTCGGGTCTATGTTTAGTTTATGTTAAAAACATGTTTTCCTGGTTATCAAACAATATATAAAATGATACAATAAAATGAAAGAGATAGCTTAATGGAGAATATTGGAGTTTGCTATCTCTTTTGTATAATATCAATTAGATTAAAATGCTTCGTGAAGTTCTAATTGCCGAGTTAAATTGATCCTACCAAAACTATACTTGTATTATTCAAACTGCAGTTTGAGAATGCTCGTTTGTCCCTTTAGACTGCAGCTTGTGGGCAATTGAAATTAAGTTATTTATTTGTCGCAGTCCCTTATAACCAGGACACTGCCACAGCTCTCGGCAAGCAGCATGAAAACAGCCCTGTGTGTAAAGGTGGTCATAGGCTATATGTTTTCTACATATGACTTATCGACTTTCCCACTGCAAAATACACACATTTCATGCGATAGTTTTCAAATATTGCTTGTCTAAATGTCAGAAGTTACATTTTTAATTGGAGCATGTTATATTTTCATCTGACAGGGTATCTGATATCAGCTTTTGGCAAAGCAAAAACATGCGCTGGTGGAAAAAATATTAGAGAAGAATCTTGGATAGGAGAAGATGGCTTTATAAATTTGTTATTGTAAGTAAGAAATAGGTAATTGAATTATGGTATGGTACACTACATGTGTGTCAACCTAAACTACATACAATAAAACCACCGAAGGAAGAAGTTTGCAGCTGGCTTCTATACTACGAACATGTACGTGGTGTAAATATGGTATTTCATTAAACACATCCTTTTAGCTGTGTTTAATAACAATTGTGCAAGCGTAGTAACAAAGTCAGCTATAATTTCTTTAATATTTGACAGTTATAATTAATTTCTTTTAATTTCAGTGTGATAAAATAAATGTCTTCAAAATGACACTTCAAACATAAAAACAAAAACATTAGTATAAATACCACAAGTCTGTCACCGATAAATAGTATACAAATCGTAGTATACGTAATATGGTTGTAAACCATATGCTTGTCAAACGTATTATACATAGTATCAGCAGAGCTTTGTATAAAAATAAATTTCTCATCTAGTAAAATTTAATGTTTCTGCTGTATGAAGATACACCTTTTTTCTTATAGTTTCTACTTAAAATTTTTTTCGCTATCATTCAGTTATTTCATATTTTAATTTTGACTTTCGCAAAAAAGGCAACTTCGATATAAATAAAGACCATCCCAATAAGCAAAATGTAAAATTACTAAGATTGTGTGAAAGAGATAACTGTAATAGTGTCCAAGGACTTTTTGTACACGTCATCGCAAAAGCTCAGGTGACAGTTTTTTGCGCCAGAGTTTTTTAATCTGCAAAAGTGCAATCCTAATAATTGTATTAAAAAAATAAGAATAAATAATAAACAAAAACAGCGGTTTTTACGGTCAAAAAATTAGTTACACACGCAAATTTTTTTAATATTGTGTTTGTTTCAGAACTGCAATGACTTGGTAATTTCAATTAGGTTTGTGTTTTGCTTCTATGAAACTTTCGACAAAAATGGTGTTGTTTCACTCATTCCGTTTTTTGTCCAATTAAGCTCTAAACACATAGACGACAGCAGACAGCAAGCAGCAATATGTCAAAAATAAAATCCATGTGTTTAAATGAAAACGATTATTTTAACGGCAACACAGCAGCACGACTGCACAACAGCATTTGCTGCTGCTGCCAATTTAGGCTATTTTCTATTTTGACGGTCAGCACTAATCAAATATAGTGTTGCCACTATATATATAAATTGGATAAATAAAAACAAAAATTTTTTTTAATATTAAACATAAAAGAACCTTACAAAAATACAATAAAGAAAAAAAATTTATGTGTTTTTTATAGTTTTTCGTGATATTATTACATTTTTTTATCAATAACTTTAATTTTATTTATTATATAATATATATCCGGCATCCCTGAAATTTGTATTGCTAAAATACACATCAGCTGATTATTATGCTGCTGCTGTCTTCAAAATAATTATGAAGCTGACTTCAGAGCAGCATTTGAAGTTGACAGCATTTGAAGCCGTGAAGTCGTGAAGTCTGCTGTCGTCTATGTGTTTAGAGCATTAGGAACGATTTATGTACGAGGATGAGTAAATAAGTCCGTGACTTTTTGATTGAAACACGAGCTTTGGGATAAAAAAAATAATTTTATATTTAACACAGTCTACCTTGAGCTCTATGCACTTTGTCCAAAATTTTTCCAATTTTTTATCTCTTAAAAAAAATAAAATTTGTCGAGCTCATCAAAATATATATGTATATTTCAATATATATATATATATATATATATATATATATATATATATATATATATATATATATATATATATATATATTTCAACATTGGAGTCAAATCTTTTGAACAACGCTAAACATTTCTGCGAAGTTGTCACATGACTGCTATTGTGGGCGATTGTGAGCATGTTATGGAAAGCTTTCTCATACACAAGTAATCATTAAAAATTTAAAACACTGAGCCATGTGATATACTTAAAGCTTCCAAAATCTCTCACACTTTCAATCTCCGATCGGCAAACTTTTTAAATTGTTTCGGGTGTAGAGATCTCAACTGGCAGAACGTTCGGCATCTTGCGTGCTTGTACGGCTACAAAAATATTCAGTAAACAACTTTATTACCATTAAAATCGATTGTGCAGAGATCCCGTAGTATTTGTCAAGCTAAGCTTTGGTTTGAATGAAGTTTTTTCATCAAAAAATAATGGGAACACGAATCCAATCAATGGCTGTCAAACACAAACAAACAGCTTGTTCAAATTTTGACAGAAGTCAACTGTCTATTGACAGAGGCAGTGTAGCCCTTTCAGTTGTTTCGTGATATTCAAAAAGTACTGACTTGTTGACCTGTCCTCGTATAACAATTCTACATCAATAACTCTGTAGTACTGATCTTTTGCAGGAAAAAATATTTGTTATATTTTAACTAAAACTTTTCGTATAAAAATCTTGCAGACGCAGCCTTTAATTTGGCTACATTAATTCTATCAAAGCTATCTTGCAGCGGCCTCCATAGGTCAGCGCTATAATCATGTATGTGGAAGAACTGCAAAAAAGAAAATTTTCCATCTACCTCTTGAGATTTGAATCTCTTCGATTATACATATACATACATATGTATGTATTATCAAGTGTCAACGCTTTAGCTGAAATACTCATCAGCATTTTCTTGCTAAAAATATTTTCATATGAATATTTTAGTACCGATTTGTCAAACCTGCTGACAATTCGGCCAAGAATTTTTTAACTGTCTGACTAAATTATTATAAACACCTTGCAACAAACGCAACAATTTGTTGTTTATTGCCCAGAAATGTAGACAATTTGTCCGTGTTTGCTTCGTGTTTTTTCCATAGTCATTTGAATACTTATAAATATTGTAAATATGTAAATGTAATGATAACAAATGAAAAAAAAAAAACATTAAGATACATCTAAAGTGGAAAATTGTCAATTATTTGGTACAAAACATTCCGTTTTAGCCTTTTAATTTGTCTCTCACAATGCAGTAAAATGGCAGCATTTCTTTATTGTAGAAAAATAAACAAATTAGGTAAAGGCTTTCCAAGTTGGACAATGTATTTGCAAACGCAAGATTTATTTTGTAAGCGCAACATAACTAAATAAAAATATTTTGTGCATGGGCCATAACTATAGAATTCGCTGAAACAGCATGCCAGCTTTCAAGAGCATCCAACACTTATAATGTTCATTCAAAAACTATAAAATATTAAAAGAATTTATAATAAGTATGAAATGAACAATGCAAATCATTCAAAACTCACTTCTACATAAGCAAAAGAAAAGGGGTTTCAAATATACATACATAGATACTAATAAGTACATAATACAATATTATAAAGTCATAAGAAAACGCCAAAATGCAACAAACATCATTGAATATTCAAAATATCTTAACTAACATTTATAACAGACAGACATACATACATGACAATTGCCAATTGTAGATATTTACAATAAGAAACAAACTTTCCAGAACTTCCTATTGTATTTCTTGCGAAGTTTCATAAAGTTCGGATAATGGAAATTCACTCAATGAATCAGGAAGTATCGCATACTCTTTATGTTTTTTATAAATTTGTGTACTAAATTCCGATAGTACGAGTACGAAGGATACAATCAATATGTCAATTGAATGAAATTATTAGGGCTTAGAAATCAGTGCGAGCTGTAAATTATTTCTGTTGTTTCTGTTTGCAAAATATCTACAAAATGTTTATCTAGCAACAAGGTAATTTAAAAATGTAAAACATTTCGTTAAAAAACACAATCCGAGAAAAAATTCTGTGGAATTTGCCAACTAAACACCTGAAAATGTTATATTTTTAAGTAAATTATCGTTCTGATCTTTCGCCTTAAATGATTTTCTTTCAATAATAATTACACTATACTACACGAAAAGTAGACAGGGCTTCTATTATAGCAAATCTGTGTGGTCGGAGTCCATAGAGTACGAGGATGCTTTTAGTTTTTCTCGATCGATTTGTGGAGCGTTTTCATTAGCGAAACATCGGTATTCATTTAATTTCAAATTCAAAAGAGCATAAATTTGCTCTCGAAAAAATAAATATCAAAGCTTACTTTTATTTGAACCATGTGAGTCTTACCTTTTAGACACAAATATATTTTCTGATATGCGTTGTCGAATGGCGGAGTTACGAACGAATGAGCTGAAAATGCACTTTTTACGAACAAGATTCATATTATTCACACTGCGCATAAGGTTATAATTTCCATTGGCTGCCATTTTGTTGTACATAAATGAAATAAAGAGTATAATTGAAAGTTGACGTTAATTAAATTATGGCATTTTTAATTTTCACTCCCAAAACATCTGCTTTCAAATTGGATATTATGATATTACTTTGCGCTACTTGGCATATTTTCATATTTGTGAAAAAGCGTACTAGATTAGCTTTCTAAAATATTGTAATTAAATCATAAAAATCGATTTAAAATTTACGGAGCAACATTGAGCGGTTAAAATATTAGGAAAGTAATGTATATCGTAGTTTTTTGATAGCATGCTTTCAGGCGCTTTTGATTTCCTCTTGAAGTGGCACTTGCTTTCGATTTTACACACGACATGTCATCACAAAACATTATGTTATTTCCATATACTCATAATTGTTTTTGTTAAAAGGAGCAAAAATTCACACTAAAGTATAAGCAGGCCTAATCTAGTTGAATACAAACTTAGTAAAACTTCTTCAATTTTTATTAGATTTTCACGTACCAAAATCCACAAAAAAGACAGGATATAGTCTAGCTAAAGCGTTAAAAGAAAAGGAAAGGCTAATTTGTAATATTGTATTGTCTTTTTAATAAATTGAATTTAAACTTTATGTAGAAATTTAACACATATTTTTCCAAAACGAAACGAGAAAATATATCAATCGTCTTCTCTACGATTAATTAATGGGAAAGAAGAATGGTTGATCAAAAAATTGAGAATCCATTTTTGTCTTTGCCATTCACTTTCTTCAACAATTACAAAAATAACAATGACAGTCAAATGTTTTCCAAAATATTCTGGATTGTACAAAAAAGCACGAAAAACACTGTGAAAAACTGCGGAAAAGCACTATAGATAGAAGCTTTCCAATACCTGTATTAAAAAAAATCACATTGAACAAGAAGTAAAAAGTACGCGAAACTCACAAAAAATGCGTTGCTGTTAATATGTGACCGTTCCTGTTGTTGACATTTTATTGTGGAAATAAATTGAAATGGAAAGAGTTTTTGATAAAATGTACTCTACATGGAAACAATTTATAAATGATTTAATATCTTAACTTTTTCAGCAGTTCATTCTTCAGCTGATTCTTGAGGTTTAGGTTTGTAGGCGGCTGGTCCAAACTCTTGGGTCCAAAATCTTTTTCATCTGGCAAAGTGTGAAGAGATCAAGAGTTGTTGGAGAGGGACAAGCGAGTGTAATAATTACAAACCACTGTGCGAGATTGAGTGCTGCCTGTAGGCAAGCCAATTGGTACCCACCGAAAGTAAGTCCCATGATTAATTAAAGTTCCTTACACTCTTGGCATACAACCATCGCACATGATCTTTGGATAGAAGTTAAAACCAACGAAAATGCCGATTGATACAATCAATGCGCAGTTTGGGCCAGCTGGCTAAAACTCTAGTAAAGGACCTAAATAAGATATATAAATCATTTCATATGGCTCATTTCCTATTAATTTTGACAATATCAAAGCTTCATTGAGGGAAAGTATTCTAATATTAGTTGTTCTTTTGGCTAAATTCAGAGTTTTTCAGAGATGAAGCTCGATTGAGATCATGGGTCTATAGCATCTCTTGCATTGAAAACCTGACCTTGGCATACAATATTAGAAGAACGTGCTTAGAAGTAGTCGCGAAACTATTTGTAATACTTGTGGTAAGTTGCTAGATTAAAACTAGCTCAGTTTTAAGGTGTTTATTTGTAGTGTGTGCAGCATGAATGCTGCTTCAGCTTCCATACTGAATAACAACAATTACTCTTGTAGCTGCTAGGTTTATGACCTTCAGCTAAGCAGCTTACCAAATCCTAATAAAGTGTTCGTATGCACAAAAGCAACGCTTTCAGACTTTTGTTTAAAGACTTAAAGTTATCACTTTTATATTTTTCCAGAGCCATAGATTCTGAAAAGTTTCTTAAAGCAAAAGCTGCTCAGAAATCATTCAGAATATACTCAGTATATTTTTTTGTTTTTAATAAATCTTTTCAACCACCGGAAAATTTATGAAGCAAAAGGAAACGAACATACGATTAGTATCCCAACCAAAAATATTTACTCCATCCAATGCGAAGACAGCTGGCCGATGCTTTATCTCCTTTTGCAAGCACTTTAAGCCCTTAGTTCATTCAGATTTGACAGGAGATAAATTATATAACAGTTTTAGTCGGTTATTTACTAAAAATCGTTTGTCCCTGTTGGTATCCACTAAATTATCTCATGATCCCTTAAATCTATCATTTGTCTATTGGGAGTCATTAACTATATCCTGAGTCTAACATAAATTTGAATATGTATGTGTCAGTTCTTCGAAGTTGATATAAATTACTATGCGAATATAACCCGAAACATGGGCCATAACATACAGCACAAAGTACACAGGGTTAAGGATTTTGAAGTTTAAAAACCTAAAAACTTAGATTTCCTTCCTTGACCTTCGTAGACCAGTAGGTAGTGTACTAGACTCTTAGTGCGAAGGTCCCAGGTTCGAATCCTGCCGCAGAACTTTGGCAGTTTGTGTTTGATAAATAAAGGGAGCGCACAACAAGCCTTCACTGGCTTAAGTGTATGTCGTATGACATGTGCTACCACATCCCTCCAATCAACCTAACCTAACCTACCCTAGATTTCTTTCAGACGCCGGAGCAGACAGAGATAAATATATCGATTTTTTACATGTATATTTCACAGTCGCTCTTGATGACTTCGGTCTTGCAGCGCGGCAAGTTCATATTATGATTCGAAGACCGGTTTATTCAACTATTCGAGGCCGAAGCTTAACCTGGATTATATTGCGTTAAGAGTATAACCAACTTATTGACTAATATATGAGATAGTGCGCCTTTTTGCACCGCCACTGTACATTGGTGTAAAAAAGAGGTAAGAAGTCGACAATTTTCAAACTAATAAGCCGATTTATATGAAACAGATTTAAAGAAGAATAGCTTATAACTTATATGCTTTGGAACAGCCTACCAACGCATAAGGTAGTGCTAAAATCCATTTAATAAAAGACAAAAATAAAACAGAGCATCATACGAGTAGCCACTCTAATCCTTTTACTGCGTTGTGACTTATATATTTTTCGCCCTGACTTTTTTGTAGTTTACTTTTCCAAATATAGTTTTGCAGAGCCTATTTCTTGCAAAATAGCACGCAAAAATATTTTCGTATCTCAAAATACCAATTTTAAAATCTCTATTTTCAAAAAATTCCATGTTTGTTTCTAAAAGATAAGTCTTTCAAAAATACTATACCAAATTTTGTTTCAGGTTTTGGAAGTACACCCTTTTTCCAAAATCGATTAAAAATTATTATTTTTTAACCAACATCCACAGAATGGAACGTTTCAATGATCACTGTGATCTCTAGGCCCGGAAAAGACCATAGAGGCCTAATAGTCTGTTATCTAATATGCTTAAGAAACTGCTTGAAACTGCTTGAAGACAACACATATTGTTTAACACCCTTCATTGACGTTTTCCAAGCCTTTGGTAAAGTATGGGACGAAGCATTATTTAATAAATATAGCGGAGGTTACCTGAATACATAGACGACGTTATCAACTTAATTGGTCGCAAATGTTATATCAGAGAAGGTTACTTTTAGCACACCACAGACAATAGAAGCAGGAGCTCATCAAGACAGTACGTCAGGTTCTATCCTGTACTTGATATATACCTCCTACATTCCAATAAACAATAATCTTCACATATCAATGTTTGCTGATGATACACCGTCCATGGAGAACCGCAAGAAGCATCGCGGCAATTGTAGGAATAGAATTCAATATTTAAAAAAATGGCTGAAAAAGTTTGTAATAAAAGTGAACGAGCAAAAATATGTTCATATCACTTTTACACTGCGAAGGAAAACATGTGCATCCCCATCCAAATTAATAGTCAATCTACAGCGCAAGACAATGCAATCTAGGCATTCACCATGTTCGTCGTTTAACATGAATGTCATGGCGCTGCTCAGACTACTTGGGTTCTGGGGAGAAATTCAGCACTTACCCAGGAATGCAAACTGCTTCTATACAACTCTAATATAAAAAAATCAAAGGCGATAAAATAAAATCCTCTGTATTATTACTGCCGCTCTCTGGTATGTTAAAAATAGGATCATTCATAAGCAGAAACTATAGTAAAAACTAAACTAAAAAATATAGGGTTTGAGAAACGTCCATATGTCTACGATATAGAGGGTTAAAACGTAGAGTTAGAGGGTTAAAAGTATTCACAAAAGCAATCCTATTTTTGTCTAATATAAACTCACTGTGTGTAAAATGTAATGGTGCTACAATTGTTAACAAGTGCAAAAGTAGTCACCGTCTACATAAAATCGTACATAATAATACTTCCTTAAAAGAAAGAAAGAATATTGGAAACACTTTTCTGACTCAGTGTAAAATGACCATATGCCACTCTCAACATTTCAAGTGCTTTTGACCACTAAATTACATTTTTACACATAGTTTTATGCAAATTCTTTGATCCATTTTTTCAACAGCAGAAAGTCACCGAGTAAGCACAGCACGTCTAAATAAACTAAACTAACAATATATTTGAGACAAATGTCCCAATATAAAAAGAAAAAAATCGCAAACAAACACATGTAGCCAGAGAAGTTTCATTATTTATTTACCTTTTCTATATATTCCCTGAGAGGCTGTACGTACATGTCCAGATTATTACTGGAATGTCAAAACAGGCTCAATGACCTGGCGACTCATAATCAGATTACTCTGATATGGGTACCAGGGCATCAGGGGCATGCCGGGAATGAGATGGCGGACATCTGTGCGAGAAGAGGGGCTGAGGGGAACTTCATTGGACCCACCCGTTCTTTTGGGTTTAACAAAAATCTACTTAAAGGGGAGATTTCGAAATGGACATCGTCCAAGATTGCACAACATTGCAATGACATCAATGGATTATGTCACTCCAAGAAATTCCTACGCTTTGACGCTGGGAGGGCGGATCTGGCTCTAAGACTGGACAGGAAAAGCCTACGGATGCTGGTAGGGGCGCTCACAGGCCATTACACCTGCAAAGCCCACCTATACAGAATGGGATTATCTGACACGGACATCTGCAGGTAATGTAGCGTTTTTCGAGGACCGCAATAAGAAGGTAATAGAAAATAAATATATCACTAATAACTTCTTATCACCAAAGAGACGAAATGCGAAAACTAATGGGATTGAGTTGCTCGACCACGATGACAGCGACACCAGCGCTGATTATGAAATATACGAAGACAGTAAGGGTGAATCGAGCCAAATGCAATGTAAGATACATAATGTGAATGAGCAGTCTCCGGATAACAATGCTATTATAAGCAACTATTATAACATTAACCGCAGTCGATGTCCAAGCTAGCACGAGCGACGAAGTCTCAAATGAATCGAATGTCGGATTCAGTGAGGATGGTGGATTAAGTGAGGGTGGTGGTATTAGTAATCCTCTATATGATTCATTGCGCGAAAGCGACTTTGAAGTTGCTATAAGTGAAATGTCAGCCATATATCCTGCTAATGAAGAAGACCATCGTGATGTTGCGGCGAAAACTTCACATGTGGGATTGTTAGCAACAGTAGCTGATCCAAGTGAGCTAGCAATCGTTCATGATGCATTAACAAGTGAGAACAGCAAAGAGTGGACCGATGCAATGCAGAGTGAGTGCAATGATTTGTAAGAGAATGAAACTTGGGAACTGGTCGATTTGCCACCTGGGCGAAAGGCAATCGACAGTAAGTGGGTGTTCAAGGCCAAACGAAACGCAGGTGGTGCTATCGATCGACGTAAGGCACGGTTCGTAGTCAAGGGTTTTTCGCAAGTCAGAGGTATAGGTTACGACGAAACGTATTCTCCAGCTGCTCTTTATTCATCGATACGTTTCCTTTTGGCCCTAGCGGTAAAATTCGATTTGGCAATTCATCAAATGGATGCAGTAACAGCATTCTTGCAGGGTAAATTAGAAGAAGAGATCTATTTGCAGCAGCCGCAGTGCTCTTTGGACCAAACCGATAGAGTATGTCGTGTTCGTAAGTCTATGTACGGGCTAAAGTAATCAAGCCGGGTATGGAACTTGAAACTGAATTTAATTGTGACGCAAGAACTTGGTTTCATGAGATCACCTGTAGATCAATGGATCCATTTTAGACACTCCGCACAGAATACCATTGTTTTGGCGGTATATGTCGATGACATATTAATTTTTGGCAGCAACAATACGATGATTACTAAATTGAAGAAAGACTTGTCCATATACTTTAGGATGAAGGTCTTGGGAGCTGCTACATCAGTTCTTGTTATATGCTTAGTACGATACGAAGATGGGTCTATTTCCATAGACCAGATCTGTCGACAATTTTGCATCGATTCAACATGACCGACAGCAATCCAGTGAATACGCCCATGGATCCAAATCAACGTTTGTCAGAAGAAATGTCTCCAAAATCTGAAGCAGACCAGACAGAAATGCATTCGATTCCCTACCAGGAAGCGATTGGGTGCATTATGTATGCTGCGCATTTCAGTCGTCCAGACATAAGCTTCGCCGTGAGCGCGCTCAGCCGCTACAATACAAACTACGGGAAAGCACACTGGTCGGCAGTGAAGAGAGTGCTTCGCTTTAAAGGGAACCATCGATATGAAGCTGACGTATCGAGGGACAAATGGGTGGTTACTGCGACGCTGACTGGGCCGGCGATCAGGATGAGTGACGTTCGATGACTGGGTACGTGTTCCAATTACAAGGAGGAGCTATTTACTGGGCCACACGAAAGCAGCCTACGATCGCACTGAAGAATGATTTTTAAATAGATAAATATAATTTGAATTTTTTGTAGCAAGAAAAAAATATTGTAAAAATTTAATTAAGAGAAAAAAATTTGAGAAAAGAGACACAATTGCACGCAATTTAGGACACAATAAAAAATAGTCACTTTTGACCACTTACGAAAATTCGTAAAACGTACAGTATTTTTTAAGTCTTATCTTCTACATTCAAAACTTTTCTTAAAAATTCAATATGTTAAAAAATATATATAACGATTAAACAAGAATACTTTTTATGAAAAATTAATTTTTATATTTTTTTACCGTTTTTCGAACATCAAAAAATTTCTGAGTAGGCTTTGCAAACAATTTAAAAAAAATTCCCATAGAAAATGAGTAAAACTACAGGCCAAACAAAATTACGGCGAAAAAAGTTTTTTAAGTCATATTTCACTAAAACTAAATATATGAGTTTATCTAAGTATGTTTATCTTTATCTTTTATTGCAGAGTACTTTACAAAAAATACTTTAATCGGTTTAGATTTACAGATTGCACACGCTCAAGATATAACAGTTAAAACGTTTTATAGTTCTTCTCTGAATACAAAAGCAGTACTTTTTTGTTTTAAATTTTTTTTGTTGTACTCCACTGTGCGCAGCAGTGTAAGCTAGTCCATATTCTTTGTAAAAACTTTGCCTTCAATACGAAAAAGTTTAAGGATTGTGACCTTATAAGATTATTGCGTGATACTTTGGTATTATTTTTACCTAATGGATTTGCCTTCAATCAATGGTTCCCTGTTAAATTTAGTGTCCATATAAAAAAGTTGCACGAAATTCCTCTTCAATAGGCCCCTATAGGAGAAGTGCAAATATAATATAGGTACGTAAGTTCACTATCAATATTAGAGAACAAACCGAATAATAAGTTACAATAATTCATACATATGCACTTATGTATTTACATATGTACATGTATAATTATATTTATGGCTATTAATACTTAGTCGAGATCGATTAAATATTAAATTCTTAAAACTAGAAAAACATTAGCTTTATATTTGCATCTGAAGTTTTATTCCTAATCTTTTACTACGTAAACGAAATTAAATCGTTCATTTATTTTTTTTTTTTGTTGCCTGATGGCATAAACACCATAATTTGGTAACACTGTTTTGGAAATGTCCATTTATTCTAAATGCCACAAGTTTACAGGTGTACATAATGGACGGATTTGGCATAGCAATTAAATAATAAACGCGAATGAAATGATGACTTGTTCTTTCATCGCTCAATTATTCGTATAAGTAAATATTTACTTCCTAGATTGTAGTGCTGCTTTTCATACAGGTTTTAGAGACTAAAGGACATGAGCTTTTCTTAGAAAATGCATCACAGCAATATTTAGAGCAAATTGCCCACCCGATTAATGAAAAAAAATCAAACCACAAACAAACTCTGACAAACAAAAAAATTAAGCCGTACATTTTAAAAGTGTGCAAACATTAAAAAACGTGAGCACACGAGTTTACAACATCCTTCATTTTTGATGACGGTTAAAAACACTTCTCTTGTAAAATCTTGTGATTGTCCGTCCCTTGAGCTTTTTTTACGGTTGGAGCACGGTATGTAAAAATGTTGGATCTGTCATTGAACCATTTTCGTAATTTTTCTTAATTAAAAAGATCGCAAAAGATGTGTGTTTGTCATGTAGTAAGAATGTGTATATATTACTTTAATAGGGTACGTTTAAGTTTCTATTAATACCATGTGCTTTAGTATGGTCCTTATTTTCCGAAATCAAAATTTGAGCCATCTCCTTCTTGTGGATCATTGATTTTTTTGTTTTGTTTTGATATTCTTTTTGTGCCGATGTAAAAATTCAATATCTGAAGAACGACAGGCATAAAAATATTTGTCGCTTTCTGGCACGGCTTCAAAAGAAAACCTGAGTTTTTAATTTTTTAAATGTCAAAATCTTCACCCCTGATATACTTTGTTGTATGTCCTATTTTCACAGTTGCATTAGGTCCGTTCATTTACGAGTACTAATAGTTTTCACTAATTGCTACTGGAGAGTGTTCGTGTACTCGAAAAATTTGTAAAGAGAGAGTGAAAAAGGGATTAGAAGTTGGGAGAGAAAAAAGTTTTATAAAATTGGTACTTTTAAGAATTATTACAACGACAAGAATGCACAACAATCCATGGACAATTGTAGAAATCTAATGTATATTTTTATTTAAAAAACAAAACTTGATATATATTTTGAGAAAATAAAGTATTACAGTTTGTTGTCTGAATTATGTTTGCAGAATATTTGCCTTAGCGACAGTGTCCTCAAATGAAGAAATTGTAAATGGTATACTTCTTTCAGAATTTTCAAAACCAGAAGTTGTGGTTGCGTGGTATCAATAAATGAATCATTTATTACTATTAAAGCGATCCTTTACTATTTTATATTTTTGATGTTATATAAGAGAAATTTTGTAAACTCCCCCATTACAAGTTTTTGCTAGAAAGCAAGGGTGTAGATATATTTATATAATTACTATTTTCCAAATGACATGTGCGCGCGCCACTACTGAGCTGCCGTAAAATTCAAAATACGTTTTAATAATATTGTGAAGAAATGACTTAAATTTAAAAACAATGCAAGTACATAAATATTTATATTATAACATTTAATTTATACCAAAATTATGTATCCATATATTTGGAATATATAAATAAATACTTTTAATAATCGTACAATATGGTGGTACTGTTTAGTCCAAATAAAGGCCCCGACTTTGGTCGTCACAAAGTATTAGTGACTTTTTTGGATTCGTAGATGTGTTGCAGCGCAAATAGGTGGAGTAGCAATGGGTTGATTTTGAGCTCTTTCTGTTTGCGATACTCAATAATTGTGTTTAACTTTGAAAAAGTGAAGCCCAAAATTAGAAACGTATGAATAGGGAAACAAAAAAGTAAAATTCAATTGAATTTGTAGAAAAGTTAGTAATTTAAAAGAAATGCTGGTACTTGTTAATGGTATGAAATATATTATAATTAAGCAATTAATTTGAAATTATAGTAAAAAGTAAAAATAAATCTAGGAGTTCATAAGATTATGAACATGATTTTTATATGAAAAAAATTGTTTTTTTTAAACTTCTGTAAACAAAATTATGTTCTTCAAATCGATATATGGTACATGAAAGATATCACGTTTAAAACGTTACGTTTGAAGTTCAACACAATCGGAAAACTTCGTAATATCACTTATACCATCCGGTTGATATGTATGTATATGACTTTGATATTTCCAATTAACTTTAAAAAGGAGAGATCAAGAAAACAAATAATTGGTTTTATACAAAAAATTTTCTAAGTCTAACATATATTTTCGATCATTGAATTGCATTAGGTAAGCCTATCTAGTGGGGCAAAGCCAACCCAACGAATTCACAGTTTTTTCTATGGAGTTTCTAATACACGACACAATTTTCCTATCATTTAAAGGGCTATGGCCTTCGTAAGAAAACATTTCTAGTTACACTAATGTATCTGTGTTGAAAAAAAGTTCAATCCTACCAGAATTTTTATATTGGAATTGCAAGCATATGTAAATATGCATTTACGTACAATAATCGGGAAGAAATATTCAAGAAATAATATTCATACTTACAGGTAAAAGATTGTCTTTACTTTTAACAGCAATCACACATAACTGACTGTTGCAAAAATGGACAATGGTAATTTATATAATTTAAAAAACGGTTACTTACATACAAAACCATGTACATGAACTTTTTCAAAACGGTTTATGAGAGGTTTTTCTTTCGTTATAGATAGGAGTACAGGTACTTTGTTGCGTTTCCACTAATTAAAATGAAATATGCCATTTCTTAACAAATGTTTTGTGTAATCACGGGACTGCCGTTCATATAGGACTCAAACCGAATGTTGCATGTATGTACGAGTATATAAGAGATTTTCGGTACTTTTAGAATTTTTTCGGATATGAGTATAGATTGTATTATTGACTTATGTTTAAAATATTATGTTGACCATTTCATATTAATAGTTAATTCTTGGGAATTTTATATTAGTAGTAATATTTATTAGTGAATTATGACCACTAATGCTATTTTCGGATGTTAGACTTACATTGCTTTCAAAATTTACTGGGCAATATGTAGATTATGATTCTTTTTATGTTAATATCAATATATGTAGATCATTTTTGAGCTTCCGGGAGGTCCTTTGCACCGGGACTAATATAAATCGTTAACCGATTTTTATACAATTTTAGCAAGTAAAAGAAAGTCAGCGACAGTAAATTTCATTACGTAATATTAAACAGTGTTGCCTATAGTTTTATTTGATTGGATAAGAAGATTGGATAAGGGAAAGAGGCCCTGATTTACTTGACAGTTTTTTAGCGTTTTACGTTAAATATAAAAACCATTATTCAAAACCTTGTAAATGTATAAAATTGAAGCATAAAGTGTCTTCTATCCATAAAAATCAATTAAAAAATTCTAGTTGTGTCAAAAGTTAGAGAATTTCACACGCTTTTTCGCGAAATGTGTCACTGTGCGTCGCCCGTAAAGAAAAAAGGTTTTGTCATGAAACGAAAATTTCCCTGTATCTTTTTCACGAATTGAAGCATATTTCCAAGCTCCACGAAATGTTGGTTTATTGTTTCTTTACATTCGATGACAGGAACAACTTTCATCATCTTAGTTATTATAATTTATTTTCGATTCTTTTTTTATATTCACATCAAAATTTTATAAATTTTAACGCATAAAAACAACTGGAGATGCGAATTCAAACATTCGCTACTTCCTTGCTACATATGGTACATACATACGAAAGTAACAAGGAATACTGCATCTGCATATAACGAAAATCTTCCGCTAAAGGGCTAAATACAATGTGCTTGGGCAAGTTTAAGCAAATATAGAGATGCGTGTGTACAACTTTAATGTAAGAGTATTTAGCAACTTTTCGTCAATGTTCGTTTCCTTAAGCAAACAGCAAAGCTGATCGTACTTTGCCTAAATGAACAGCTGTTTATGCATTTTCATTATAAAAAAGGGAAATCACAAAAAACAAACAAACAAATTAAAATGGATGCTAAAACTTGTTTTATAGAAAATTTAATTGCAAACGTTAAAAAACAAGAGTCCATTTATGACATTATTGATTATTGTTAGAGCATTTAAAGGTAATTAAGCATTCCATTGTTCATTAAATTTTTATCACAGTACTGATCAAATACGATGGAAATGCATTTTTTGTACTTTAGTATGTATGAGTATGTTTTCATTTGTTTCTTAAATTAATAATACTAAGTATAGATCTACAAAGTTTTGAAAAAAATATTTATAAATTGCAGACGTTAAATGAAATTTTGTGAAAAAAAATCTATATCTTTAGGAAATACTCGTATAAGAGAAAGACTTTTCTTTTTTGAAAATTACAAATGCTTGCAACTGAGTGTAGTAACTCAGTGAAAAAAATGGGAGTTGTTCTTAAGGAATGATATTTTCATTGCTTCCAAAGCATCCGTTAGTGCAATTTTTCGGTTTTCTAGCATGTAATTTTGAGTTTTTTCAAATAGAAATCACTTCTATAAAGTTGCTACAATCGATTTGATATTTCCATTTTATAAAAAACAATATTTGTTTCTTTAGATCTACATAAAAACATTATTGATCCAATAATGATAGAACTACTTTTGCGATTACTAACCGATTTGTACGCCTTACAAATATGAAGCTTATTGCTGGTGGAAGTAAACAATCCTAATTTAATATGAAATTTATTTCTATGCATACACAAAAATCATAAGAAGTTTAAATTTCTCCACTTAATGAAGATATCTTTAAAATCTGTAAATAGCAACCAAAGAAGAGAACATCCTGCATTGATAAGAATGCGTTAAAGCCATTGGAAATGATGCAATTTTGTACTACATCTACTACATCAATTTTTACCAATATCAAAGTTTTCTAACTTTTATGAAAACAATTTTTTAATGGGAAGTTTTTAAGTTGCTTAAGCATTTGACAGGTGTATCACAGAAACTTTGTTTAAGTAGTTCACTAATGTTTAAGGAAAAAACCGATTTTTGTTTCAAGTATAAATTACTTGAACAACTTTATGCTTTTATTTCTTCTTATCAACTAATCTTAATTTACAAAATATTTATTATTGGACCACAAAATGCAAAACAAAATCTAACGGTATTAACTTTAAGCAAAAGGAATGTCAACAACAATGCAGTGGCTGAATGGAATGTTGGAGTAAACAACTATTGCTGCGCTGCAATCGTTACTGACATTATTCCTTTTACTTACTTTTGCTGAAGATCAAAAAACATAAATATACCAACAAAAATACACAAATATATTGATCCATCGAAACTAATAAGAATATTCATGTAATTTGTTGTTGCTTCGGCAAAACTGTAACAAGTCTATATTAGGGTGGCCCGTAACAAATTAATTAAAACAAATTAAAATTAAATAAATTTAAATATATACAAATAAAATAAAATTTATGGCGATCTTATCCGACATGCTCCCCCCGTTGAAGCTCTTGATTCAACCATCATTTGAAGAGGGTAAGGGAGCCACCTTTTGTATGGGACGACGAAATAAGCCATTTTTTGATTTTAACTCAACCACTCGAACTCGTCCATCAGAGCCAGCTATAGTTTTGGTTACTCGAGCTAATAGCCATTGTTGCGGGGGAGTGTTGTCCTCATGAATTACGACTAGTTGCCCTTCCGTGATGTTAGGTTGTATGTGGTACCATTTTGAACGTTGTTGCAGCGATGAAATGTAATCACGGGACCATAAATGCCAAAACTGTTGCTTTAAAAATGAAATACGTTGCCAACGGTTGAGCGACGTTTGCTTGGTAGCATCAAAGTTTTGATCTGGTAAAGCGACTAGTGATGAGCCAATAAGCAAATGGCCTGGTGTAAGCGCTTCGCCGTCATTAGGGTCATCTGACAATGGGCAAATTGGGCGTGAATTCAAAATTGCTTCGACTTCGATGATAAGGGTCTGCAATTCTTCAAAAGTGAGGTAGGCTTGGGCAATATTTTTTACGAGGAGCGTTTTTACAGATTTCACGGCAGCCTCCCATAGGCCACCGAAGTGTGGAGCACGAGGGGGTATGAAACAAAATTCAAATCCGGTTTGTGATGAATATGTTCGTATTTCATGAGCCATATTTTCATGAAAAAACAACTGCTTCAACTCATGTAGCTTATTGTGAGCTCCAACAAAATTAGTAGCATTATCGCAATAAAGCTTTTGTGGTATTCCTCTGCGACCAACGAAACGTTTGAGGCACAAAATGAAGTTGTTGGTGGACAAGTCTGACACCAGTTCTAGATGCGTTGCCTTTGAACTAAAACAAACGAAAACGGCAATATAAGTTTTGTATGGAACTCTACCTCGAATACGATAAGACGTTAGAAAAGGGCCACAAAAATCCACGCCGGTAATTATGAACGGACGTTGAGCTCTGAAGCGGTCAGCTGGTAAATTACCCATGATTTGCTCTAACAATTTCGGTTTATAGCGAAAGCAGTGAACGCAGTCACGAACAACCTTTCTAACCACGTCTCTAGCGTTTACTATCCAGATCTTCTGGCGCAAGATGCCCAGTAAAACCTTAGGACCTGCATGCAAATGACTTCTATGCAAATGTTCAATATATAATTTCACTAAACGATGGTTTTTGGGCAACAAAACTGGAAATCGTGCGTCGTATGGAATTGGAGCATTTGATAATCGTCCACCAACTCGAATTAAATTGACGAAGCCGCTGCCAACATTGGTTTCATGGAGAAATGGAGATAATTTCTGCAGTGATGGATGAACAATTCTTCCTTTAGCCATAGCATTCAAGTCATCTGTAAAATAATATCGCTGAATGTGAGCAACAATTCGAAAGAAAATGTGGTCTAGCTCGATAGGTTGAATATGAACAAGGTCCTGGGGCTTCAATGAACGGTCTACTGGGCATCTGTTGAATAAACGAAAAATATAAGCAATTATTCGAATAATTTTAAAATATGATGAATGCTTATCGATAACGCCTTCTATGATGCTTGATGTGACGTCAGAGTATTTAAAAACAGCTGCCTTTCTCCGTTCCAATGGGCTAAGGGATGTGTCTTCTATAGTAGGTGGCCAATTTGAATTGTGTTCCTGAAGAAAAGTAGGACCTCTGAACCAAATTGTATGGGGCAAATCCTGAGCACTGCAACCCCGGGAAACGATATCCGCTGGGTTGCTTTTCGAAGGAACGTGTCTCCAAAAAATACCTCTAGTGTTTTCTTGTAGTTCTGAGACTCGATTAGCGACGAAACACTGTAAAGTTGATGAATGTAATTTGAGCCATTGTAGGACTATTTTTGAGTCTGTCCAAAAATAGATTGATGAAACGAATTTTTCAATTTTCGGTTTGATTTTGTGCCAAGTTTTGCTTAACAAAACAGCAGCACATAATTCGAGGCGAGGAAGTGATTGGGCCTTGATAGGAGCAACCTTAGATTTTGCGATCAAAAGAGCAGTTTTGTAATCACCATCAATGCGAACGCGATAGTAAATACAGCAACCGTATGCTCGTTGAGAAGCGTCAGCGAAACCATGAATTTCTCCTCTGTATTCTAGGTTAGTAAGCACATATCGAGGTACCTCAATTTTTTCTATATTTTCGAGATCTCCTTGAATTTGTAGCCAAAGTGATTTAAGGGGATTACTAATGATATCATCCCAGTTACAATTTTGGACCCATATTTCCTGGAGTAGAATTTTGGCACGAACAACAATTGGACTCAAAAGTCCAAGTAAGTCATAAATTTTTGCAACGACTGACAAAATGGATCTCTTCGTGGGAACCACAACCTTGGGCAACTGGAATCGAAAACAAAACATATCAATTTTTGGTTTCCAAGACATACCTAATGTTTTGGTGACGTCATCCTCAGCCATTTTAAATTGAATTTCGTCATCTTGCGTGTTGCTGATGTTGCCATAGTTGCTGTTCCATTTTGCTAACTCTAGACCATGTAATTCAAGAATTTTCACAAGTTCGTGTTTCTTTCTTAGCAACGTTTCCACGTTGTTCGATCCAGTAAGAACGTCATCGACGTAGAGGTCATCACGAAGAACTTGCGAGCCAAGCGGATAAGAGCTATCATATTTTTCTGCAATGAAGAATAAACTGCGGATTGCTAGAAATGGAGCCGACGATAAACCATAAGTGACAGTGTTCAGCTGAAACACTTTTAATTCTTGTTCTTTGTTGCTTCTCCAAAATATGAGCTGATATTTTACATCACGCTCATCGACACGAAACTGGCGATACATTTTAGATATGTCTGCGGTGAGAGCAAATTTATTTAAGCGAAACGAAAAGAGTGTTGTAATAAGGTCCTGCTGAATTGTAGGGCCTACCATTAGAATATCATTAAGCGAATGATTCGACGAAGTTTGAGCCGACGCATCGAAGACGACTCGGATTTTTGTTGTAGTACTTTGTGGCCGAAGAACACAATGATGTGGAATGAAATAATTCGGGCCACTTAACGACTTATTGTAGGGCGACATGTGTCCAAGCGATAAATATTCTTCCATAAATTCGACATACATTGATTTTAGAGTTGCATCACGTTCCAATCGTCTTTCGAGCGACAGAAAACGTCTACGAGCCATTTCAAATGAGTTTCCTAATATTTCGGGCGACTTCTTGAACGGCAAACGAACTTCAATTCTGCAATTTTGATCTATACGCACGTTTTTCATAAAGTGACGTTCGCATTCTTCTTCTTTCGGTGAATATTTTGCTGGAGAATTAGCGTACTCCTCAACTTCCCAAAACTTGGCCAAAATGGAGTCAATGTTTGAGGAACTTGTGGCGAGATTGCATGTGGGCAATGAAGATCTAGCTCCTGCGTTAAAAGTTCCACCAACTATCCATCCAAAAACTGTATTAGTGAGACTTGGCATACCTTCTCCCAATGAAATTCGGTTATCGAGCAACAAATCGAAAAATATTTCAGTACTAATTAATAGATCAATATGTTGTGGTTTGTAGAACAAAGGATCTGCTAGTTCTAAAGCCTGTGGTATTTTCCAATGAGATGTTTGAATGTACTCACCAGGCTGCCGGGCTGATATTGATTTAGTAACTGCAAAGGTAGAAGACCACTGGAATGAACTCACACGAGACTTTACTGTAGCGCAAACCGATGATTTAATGTTTGTGCGCACTTCGCCAATTCCAGAAACTTATTGATAATACGGCTGAGACTTCAATCGGAATCTTTTTGCAGTTTCCTCTGAAATGAAATTAATTTCGGAACACGAATCAAGCAGAGCCCTTACCGGATGAAAGGTGCCAGTGGAATCCTTCAAAAGAACAACAGCAGTGGGGATGATCGCTCGTTTGAATGAGCGGACTACGAATGAGACTGAGTTGTTTTGATTTCCAACAGATGTTTGAGGTTGCGTTTGTGATATTGAATTATCAGCATGTGCAGAATTAGAATATTTGTGCAACAGAGTATGATGCAGAGAGTGGCACACACGACAACGAGATTTCGATAAGCATTTCGACGCCATATGACCTTTACGGAGACAATTGATGCAGCAATTATTACTTGTTATAAAATTAAATCTTTCGGGAACAGAAAGCGATGAAAACGATGAACATGTTGATATGTTGTGATCCGAAGAGCTACAGTATGCACAATTCGAGTTTGAGTTTACAAAGGTATGAGAAGGCTTGTATTTGTTTGGCTTTGGGGTTGCATCTTTCGATTTGTCATGTACTTCAACCTTTTTCCCATGACTTTCCAAAAACTGACAGCGATGGCTTAAAATATTATAACAGGTATCCCACGAAGGCAAAGATTTGAAATCTTGTTTTTCATCATAGCTTATTTTAGAATCAGCATCCAATTTCGATAAAACAATATGAGTTAAAAGTCCATTAAGAACATCCATCTCTGACCCTAGTGATAGAAGCGAACCACGAATTGCCGCAACAGTATCAATGATGTTTCGTAGTGAGTTACTGTCACCCTTGGACATCGAAGTAATATTGAACAACGTAGAAATATGTTCTAAAAATATGAGCACCTTGTTATCGTATCGGTCCTCCAGCCTCTTTAGCGCCTTTGGGTAATTCTCCTCGGTTACCTGGAATGGTTCCACAACTGCTAAAGCTGGACCCGACAAACAATTTAATAAATAATTAAATTTGTCGACGCCAGTTATCGAAGAATTTCCATGTACCTTGTTGTTAAATGTGGTGATAAAACGTTTGTAATCACCATATTTTCCATCGAACTTGGGCAATTTGAGTGAAGGCAAACGAGTATGATGTTGGGTACAAGAAACTGATGCGTTAAATAACGTTTGATCCATTTGCATAGAGCCACGTTGTTTGTTCAGTAAACCCATTATTTTTGCCTTAGCAACAATAAAAATTTCTTCCAAATCACTCCTTGCAGCATCAGTAGGGCTAAGTTTTTCGATTTGCCCTTGAATGTGACATAACTGTTTAAAATAGGACTCCAAAATTTGAAGCCTACATTCCAAAATGGTGGAGTCAGCATTGTCGCCATCTTTTTCTACCTTTTTCTGAATATTGGTGATGTTTTTCTTCATGTTGCTGCGTTGTTGTTTTAGCATTACCAACTCTGAGCTCGCAGCATGAGCCTCTGTCACACCATCAGCGTTGTTGTTGGCCATTGTCTTTCACGAATTGAACGACAATATATATGTATGTACGAACAGTTACGTGACAACTAACGGATCACGACTGTACAGTTATGTGCAACTTTCGAAACAAAAGTGTAGAAATTTCGAAAATATTTTGAACCACTAACGACGATAAAAGTTTCCGCTTGAAAAATTACCAAATGTAACTTTCTTCCAAAAATATTCGGTCGGCTGTAATAAGTTGTAGACCAAATTCTCCGTAATAACAGCAATGGATAAGCGTATTGATAGAGCAACAAATTTGAAATTACGATGTACCAATAAAATTTGTCACTTTCTCGTAGCTCGAACAAAAAAATTACTGCTTACGGCTCACGAATTAACTGGTTAATTATGTAGTATCACTTATTACAGACCGTCCTGTCACGGTCGCCAAAATGTATCACAGAAACTTTGTTTAGAAGTAGTTCACTGATGTTTAAAGAAAAAAAAAACCGATTTAAGTTTAAGTTTCAAGTGCGAATTACTTGAACTTTATTATTCTATTTCTAATTATCAACTAATCTTAATTTACAAAATATTTATTATTGGACCACAAAATGCAAAACAAAATCTAACGGTATTAACTTTAAGCAAAAGGAATATCAACAACAATGCAGTGGCTGAATGGGATGTTGGAGTAAACAACTATTGCTGCGCTGCAATCGTTACTGACATTATTCCTTTTACTTACTTTTGCTGAAGATCAAAAAACATAAATATACCAACAAAAATACACAAATATATTGATGCATCGAAACTAATAAGAATATTCATGTAATTTGTTGTTGCTTCGGCAAAACTGTAACAAGTCTATATTAGGGTGGCCCGTAACAAATTAATTAAAACAAATTAAAATTAAATAAATTTAAATATATACAAATAAAATAAAATTTATGGCGATCTTATCCGACAACAGGCTTTTCTCTGATTGACAGCCGCTTAAGCCAGCATAAGCATAGTAGCAGTGACTAAAAGAACATTAGACTTAGCAACATAATCTCTTATTTGGTGATAGTGCTTAAAGTGGGAAGTTACGTATACTGAAGCTATTCTATATATTATAGTTATGCTAATGCTACCTTTGTTATTCACTGACTACTAAAATACTATCTTTCTTTTTCCAGTAGCCGACAGAATTACAACTTAAAAAACATCCAAGAGTTAAAAAATGAAAATTCATACAGCTTGGAATTTAGTAGCTTGGAGTAGCATTTTTCAATTATTTCTATTGTTTTTCTATTACACTTTTTTGCTTTAATCAAAGTAACAAAAAAATACCAAAGTTTTTAATCTATTTTTGTCTGTAACTTTTTAATTATAAGATAAGAGCCAATATTTATTTGAAGGAGTTGTAGATAATATTATAATTCTTTTTTAGTTGTCATATTCCTCAAAGTTTACAACAAAGTTTATTTTCAGGATGGGCGGGAAACATTGCCCTGCCCACGCCAAAACCTCAAACTTAACACAAGGTCACATGTGCAACCAGACAGAAAAATTCCATCCAAACAAAGTTGATTTTTTTAGTTATATTATATATTAGTTATATTATATTATATTATATTATTTATATATATATATATATACATATATATATATATATATATATATATATATATATATATATATATATATATAAATATATATATATATATATATATATATATATATATATATATATAGAGCAACAAAAAAAAAAAAATATATATATATATATATATATATATATATATATATATATATTGCGTTTCCCATTTAGTGGTTGCAAAACTGCTGGTCTGGCAAGGCTATTGAAAATCTCTCATCTAAAATTTCATTTATTTAGTGAAAGATTTGCCATTTGCGAATATGGATCGTTTAAAAACTGAAGAACGCGTAAAATCAGTTAAAAGTTACTACAAAAGTGGTGTTTCATATGTGGCCACTTTTCCAACATTACGGGGTGATTATGATCGTCATAATCAAACTACTGTGCAAGGAGTTGGCAAGATTATAAAGAAATTTTAATAGACTGAAAGCATGACAGATGAAAGTGAAAGTGTGTCAGGTAATCCGAATCAATTCCACAGTGTTCTCTGCAATTGGCCCTATCTTACGTGTCATTATGGAGTATTTTACATTCGGATTTGCACCTCCATCTATATAAAGTCCAATTCAGGCAGCAATTAAAGCCATCTAACCATTCAGATCGCCATGTATATACTAATTGAGTCTAGAGAAGCAGGCTTTCAACGATTGTGGATAATCCATATTATGCGGAAGAAGTGACTTTTGGTCGCACATTATGGTCTGGAGGTGTCATTGGAATGTATTCGTTTGGAAACGACGCTGGTAGAAACGTTAACGTCATTTCAGAGCACTGTGATCGTAGGATAACTGACTTTTTTGGCCTTCAATTGAAGAATTTAAATTAGACGATATGTGGTTTTAATAAGAAGGTGCCACGAGCAACACAACACGACCGATTTTGGCTTTATTGTTTAGTTTAATGAACGCGTAATTTTACGTTGTGGTGACGCTAATAGCCACCAGGATCATGCGATTTAACGCTATTATACTTTCTTCTTTATTGGGCTACGTCAAAAATAATTCCCTAACATTCGTCAAGCTCTCGCCGAGATACCGCTCGGAATATGCGGGATCGAGGAAAGAACGGTTTTAAAAGTTAGTTTTAAGAGAAAAGGTTTAATATTTTGAAATCGAAGATTTGTAAATACCATTATTTCACTAATAAAAATTGAGAAAAACTATAGGTATTCTCGTACTCTATGGACCTTAACAAAATTGAAATTTAAAGGCCCCTGCATTAGTTTTTGTTATCGGAATTTTTGATAAAACTGAAAATTAAGAAATGAAAGAATCAGTGCGAAGATTCAACAGGAAATATAACATTGGGGTGGACAAAATTTATTTTGTGGCAATTTTTCTCTATATAAAAATGTTTTTTTTTTCAAATTGTTTATGTTTATTTGCTTCACATAGTATGTACTTTATTTAATTGTTAATTGATTATTGATATTAATTGCTTATTTTATGTTAAATAATCTTTTTCTACAAATATATAAATATATGTATATATGTACATGTATGGGTATGTAAGGTGTAAATTTTAATATATTATGGGTTCTTAAATTAATTACATTATTTGAAAATAAACTAAAACATAAATTATTATGTATGTATGTTGAAAGTTGTTGTAGTAGTAGTAAGAACTATATATGTATACGTAAAGAGTGTAAGAAAAGAAATATGAGCACCTTAAAACCATCATACGTCCAACTGCCTAATTTTAAGATACACGTTTGTACGTCATATGGAAAATATTCAACATCAATTGAACATGATGATTTATAGACGGCAGGTGGTTGCCATATAACCAATCCATTACTATGGACTGTTGCTTTAGTCATAAGAGTGACCTCATAATGCCCGTCAGCACTGCAAAAATTACAATTACAAAAACTTCCTCAATTAAATTCATACGTGTATTTAGAAACATGTCGCTGAGATTTGTTTTAAATATTCTTACAACATAAAATAGTTAATCAACCTCTTCGTAAAATTTATTATTCGACGAGACATTCTCCCAAATAATTAGTCCATCAGTATTATTTTCTTTTTCTGTTATTTGTTTATCATGATCATTTGGGTGGTGCCAATGAAATGCTGGTACTCGTATAAAAATGTGAGTAGTAAAGCCCTCAATATATTAAAAACAAAAAAAAAATTTAAATTGTTTTCTTAATTTATAACAAAAATAAAATTGTATTACTATTACTTACATATGTACATAAGTATATATACTAGTGTGCATATCAATTAATGTTTAAAAGACGCAAAGTGGGCAAATGCTACTAATCCGATTGCAAAATAATGTAAACAATTGATAAGGAAGAAGGACCCAAGCTTTTCGAAAATTGAGCACTTCATCAAAGCTTTTAAGTACAGGAGGAGTCACAGGCAGTCAAAATGGAATATCACGTGTCTCAGAAATAAAAATCATTTTAATAGATGCAAGGTTTTCGAAAACTATGTTCTTGATTAGCCCTTTAGAAAACAGAATGAACTGGAAATATATTTGTGTTATCTGATTTACCACGAGTAAAATCGGAGTATAGTTAAAGTGGTGTAACGTTCGTGATGTTTCCTAGTTAAAAAAATAATATTAATAATAATCATAAGGCGAAGTTTCAAAGCAAACAAGGAAAAAATCAGCACAACACATCAAAATTTATCATCGCTGTTTCTAGAGGCCGCTACAAGTCCTCTTCAGTGCCCATGTATATTTCATGCTTGTCGAAATTTAATTCTACTTGTGCAAACTATTTAGTGAAAAAGGGATATTGATAATTATTAGATTTGTACATATATCTAGTTTTTACTAATGTTTCCTATGAGCATTAATTTTACACCATTTGTCAAATTTCACAAGTCGAACATCTTCAATAATGCCAAATATTTTCAAAATTGTTTGGTTTGATTTCCAGTTATTAGGCATATCTGTGCAGCGTAAGCAAGTGGCTAGTGTTCAAATTGGTTTAATTCGAACGTACTTTTGATCTCTTAAGGTCACTTTTTGCCTTCGTTAATTGGATATGGTCAACATTATCGACGATTTCAACTATTACTTGATTTTTATTTTTGTTTTGTATTAATTTTAGCATCGAAAGTACAGATTCGGAAATGTAAGTTGGGCCTAACATTGAATATAATTTTTGTCTTGTATTGTATCTTCATTAACATTTCTCCGAAAATCCATTCCATCAGCAAGTGGTAAAACTGAATTTTGTTCGTATTTTCATGAGTTTTTCTTTGGTATCTTCTTCAACAATTTCTTATCATGTAGTTTAATTAAATTGACGATTTTTTTACTGATTAATAAAGAGGCCCTCGAGCACATCAATATATCAATTTACTAAAGCTTTCACCTGTTCTCTTTAATGTAGTGAAATTAATTTGCTTTAAGTGATCAATTCAAATCTCAATCCATTTTATAAATTGCTTAACTGCATAAAATAGCTAAATGTTGTTTTTTCTTGTAATTGAAGGTCAAGGTAAGTCAAGGATTTCTGTCATATCAGTGAAAAGCGCAGTCTAACAAAAACAAAGAACTAGCTCATCCGATTCGTTTTTTATGTTGCCCTCATCATTATATTCGAGGTGCATCGCATAAACATCTGGAATTTTATCAGACTTTTTGTAAATAATACCAGTTGACAGCGTTACCAGAAGAAAGAGAAAATCCATACATATAGGTTTTTCGACAGTAAAATAGGAGCGTAGGAAAAATCGGATAGCTTTCTGGGTTGCGACAAAATGTAGGTGTTTTCTTCTCTTCAAATTACTTTTCTTAGGAAATAAATGCGCAAAAATTTTATTTTTAAATATTTATTTGCTCCAAAGCGCATAACTATTTTATTTTTCCCGAAACTCACGTAAAAATATTCGTATGTTACCAAAGGAAAACAAGTCTTTTTTTTTGGAAAGTTGACGTTACTAATATGTCTGAGATGTCATTTTATGTCAATTGTTAAAAAAAAGACAAAACGATTTGTGTGCGTAAACGTTTCATTTTAGAGCTTTTGTTATAAATATATACTACGTTTATGCGCACGTCTTATTTGCAAATTAAAATGTCGCATATTGGACATTTTGACGTATAAACTACTCGTATATACTACTTCCACATTGGGAGAAAAATAATCTATGGCTATTAGCAAGTTTTCAATATTTTCAGACTTTGGTTTCTAATACGGCTAAAAAAATAATCGTCATTTAATAACAATTAGAGCTTTTGCAAAATGCATTGTTTGTTGTGGCTTTAGCTCTTCATAAGCCGACATTTTATTGGTTGCTAAACCAAATCGTCAGTGAAGTTTAAGCAGTTTGAAAACATTCAATTTTGGATATTTATGCCATACGAATCAAATACAATATGAGAATTCAATCTACATACATATATAATTTCCGTAAATTTTTTTCGTCTTTCCAGAACTTTCTGAAGCCACCAGTTGGCCTAGAAAGCTGAAAATCGGTATACTATGGTACTAACCGGATTTTTGATTTTCGGTCTGGGAGATGCGGTGCGTGGAAAAAACCATTTTTGAGAACTGCCAATTTTTTCACCTGCATAATGTGTTTGTCTTTCTATAACTTTTTAAGGCCACCAGTCACCGTAGAAAATTAGCATACTTATAGAAATACCCACAAGGAAGAATGTAGCGTAGGGTTTTCGATACTCGGTCTGAGGGCTGGGGCACGTGACAAAAACCATTTTTGACATTTTTCAATTTTTTACAGTATTTTTTTTAGCTTTCCAGAACTTTCTGAAGCCAACAGTCAAGCTAGAAAACTGAAAATTGGCATACTTATAGTACTATCCGGATCTTTGATATTCGGTCTGGGGGCTGCGGGGCGTGGTAAAATCCATTTTTGAGATTATACAGTTTTTACACCTTCTTCATTCCTCATTTGTTTGCCATTCCAGAACTTTCTCTAGCCATCAATCGGTGGATTTTTTGTAATTGGTCTGGAAATGGAGTGCATGATAAAAAGCATTTATTTAAATACAAAATTTTTTAGGCCTGATTATGCCCGCCATATATATATATATATATATATATATATATATATATATATATATATATATATATATATATATATATATGTATATATACTACGAAGTCCTATATATAAATTCGTTAAATAAAGCCGCACTAAATTTCCAAAATTTGTTTTTAATACAAGCCTTTATTTTTAACTTGCTTTTATATTAAAAAAAACATATATTGATGCCTGTCATCGGCAGGCTTATATATTAGTATTGTTTATGAATCATAACAAAATACATAATCATAGTAGGCTTAGAATGCTTTTATACAAACGACACAACAAACAATTATACTCAACGTGGGTCTTTTCTATTTTTCCTTCAACAAGCAATGCATTTTGCAAAAGCTCTAATTGTTTTAACGATTAGTTGGGGAGAATATCCCGAATAACAAATTTCAATATTAAGTATCGTCATTTAATATTAAAATGTTTTTTCTATTATTTGTAAAAAAAAAAATCTACTCTCCTTAATATGTAGAAGATAGTTTTGTATTCTGTTTAATGCATTAAAAATGAGAAGCCTGAAGCAAACTCATTTGTAAATGTATAAAAATCTCTTTTTTCGGCATCAAAAGCTCTGCATTTTTATGACTTCTTTGGAAGATCGCTTTATTGAACCTCTTCCAGAAACATTTACTCTCGCATCTGCTCTTTGTATATATAAACTTCTTATTTATATGCTGATGGGGCTGTAATGCATACCGCCGCACAGTGGCTGAAACTCATTTTTCATTGGCCAAAAGTCGTATTTTTTTGTGTCACCGATTTTTAAAATTTTTACGCCATTTTGGAGCTAATATAACCATATTAAGGTAGCCAAAAAATTAGGTTAAACTATTGATAATTGTGGGCGTGGCATGCTGTCAAACTCAACTGTTTTTGTTATTTTGAGAAAAAGGTGTTTTTTGTCAGTTTTTTGTCAAAAATAAATGGTTACTACTCGCAAGCTATCATCGATAATGGCCTGCGGTCTTTTTTATAATGTTGGTAGGATTATAGTCTTTAGTTGTTGTAAGTGGTTACCGCTCTAGCGTTTAATATTAGAGGTGTTATGAAATATTTATGAAACTACTATATTTTTCTGAAATTTAAATTTTAGTGGAATAGAACTTCTAGGGAACAAAAGGGAACAAGAAACGTATACCAACTGAAGAAAAGCGAAAGTGTCTTCTTTAACCCCATATATACTTTTGCACCCGCCACGACCCGCCGGTAGAACACTTTTTTAATTTTAATGAAATTACTCCAAAAAAATTCAAATTACTCTAATTTAAACAGACCTATAATTACTCGTATACAATGGTGTATTAAATTTTCACTTTTTTGCCTAAAGGTTTATGTTTTTTACTTTAGACTACGTAAAACTAAAATAATTAAATATAATACCTGCGAAAGGGTTTTATGACTTTGTTTTGATCAGCAAAAAAATCAGTAATAAAAATATCACAATCGGTTCTACAGTAAACATATGATCTCTTTCTAATATAACTGTTAGGGTCAGCCAAAGTCATAAACAATTTCACAATAATAATCGCGACATTAAACCATTAAAGATAAAAAGAACCCCATATTGGCGAGATACTAATTGGTTTTACCTGATATTAAGGTCTGGATAACAAGTGCAGTTTTGTTCAATTTAAGTACCACCTGCTATGAAATTGAAGATCAATGTGTGAATAACATGTATCTAAAAATGTATAAAACTACGGATTCGATAAGGGATTACTCAATAATAAGTTAATCCTTTACGTGTACGTACGTATATTTGCAAGTGATAAATCATAACAGACCCAAATAAAAATATTCAGAAAAATATGGAGAGCTTCGGTTATAAAGAACTGGCCGAAGAGTATTTTAGAAATAAAAACCAGGAAGATGTTCTTAGTTAGTTACATTAAAATAAAATTAAAGTTAAATTCGTGTAGCACCGAAATACAAGAGCAATTATTTAATTTTGTAAAAGTACTAAAAAGACGCTACAAAGAAGTTAGCTACAGTAAACAAAAGTTTTATATAAAAAGTGGAAAGTGATTAGAAGTGGTCGCTGCAGAAACAGCAAAGCAAGATAAGGTTGGAAGACCACGCAAATCATTGGACAACTGCAGCGATAAATCTAAGAGGCGGAAACTTAAAGATGTTAACGATGCAATTGGTTGTACAAATATAAAAGAATCTTTCCTACATCAATTACGATCACAGAACCAATTAACAAAAGTGGATATCATTGAAAAAGTTATTAAAGCTAGTCCAGTGAGAACAAAACGAATTCTTAAAAGTATACCAACTCCGAGCGATGCAATACAGTACACAAATGAGGAGGCATTAGCCTTATTTCTGGATTTGAAATTCACAAAACAGCAATATATTAAGCTCAGATTGCGTGCGATTGAGAAGGGCTCAAATATCTATCCAGCATATCATCACATAACTGCTGCTAAAATGGACTGTTTGCCATCAAAGGATACTATTACAATCACACCAATTTCGGCAGAGGTACAACTACAATCTCTACTTGATCACACAGCCGAACGCTTGCTACAATCAATACCAGGAAATGCGTTAAAGAAATATGGAAACACAAAGCTAATTCTTTTTTGCAAATGGGGATGTGATGGTTCTTCGGGACAAAACCAATACAAACAAGTTGTATGTGAAAATATTTCGGACTCGGATATGTTCATGGTATCAATTGTACCATTGCGATTGAAAAAGATTTTGGAAGATTCAGAGCCTTCGACTAGTACAACGCAAACAATGGATATTTGGAAAAATGAGACACCATCTTCTACGAAATACTGCAGGCCAATCAAATTTGAATTCAAAAAAGAAACTCGTGATGCCATTAACAAAGAAATTAGTGATATCAAGGCCCAAATTGCAACACTACAGCCATCACAATTACAGTTAGATGGGCAGCAAATTGAAGTAAGCTACCAATTAGTCCTTACAATGATAGATGGAAAAGTAGGTCAGGCTTTGACTAACACGAAGGCTGCATCCAGCTGCATTATATGCCAAGCAGCATCAACCCAATTAAACCAAGTTCCGACAAAATCATTAGATAATACCGATGCATATGAATTTGGATTATCACCACTACATGAATACGACAAGAATACGACTTATGGAACATATACTAAAAATCAGTTATGATTTGGATTTCGGGTCTTCAGGATCCATAAGAAACAATGAAACCAACAAATAGTTAAGAAGTTCAAAAAAGAAACATGTTCAAGATGAATATCGCAAAATTGGATTGATTATAGATCAGCCAAAACAAGGGTCAGGCACTACAAATGATGGCAATACCGCACGAAGATTCTTTTCAGATCCAGAAACAGCATCTGAAATAACAGGAGTGGATTTAAATCTTATTTTCAGATTTAAAATAATCCTAAAAGTACTAGCGTGCAATGAAGAAATTGACTCTAAACAATTTGGAGATTATGCTAAGGAAACTGCAAAAATATATACAACCAACTATAGATGGAGAAATATGTCTGCAACAGTTCACAAAATCCTATCATGGAGAAGACATCATTAAATATCATTTGGTGCCACATGGAGATCTATCAGAGGAGGCTCAGGAAAAAAGGAACAAGGATTGCAGATTTTATAGAGAACACAATACTAGAAAAATTTCACGAAATTCCACAAATGAAGATCTATTTAATATATTATTGGCAACGTCAGATCCGTTCATCTCCAATATTCGCAATAAATGGAAAGTGGAACATCGGGATTTAGATAAAGAAGCCAAAAAACTACTAAAGAACAGAAATAGCACAGAGCAAAATATAGAATATTTGCAATCAATATTTGTGTCAAATGAATAATAATTATAATTGCCTTTCATTGATATTTAAGTACGAAAAACATAGTATTAGTAAAAAAATAATAATAAATAGAACCTACTTTGACAGCAAAAAATAAAAAATTTTTCTGTGGTATAGCAAAATCTCCAGTTAATTTTACTATTTTTTTTGAGTGTAAACATTTTTTTGAGTGTAAAAATTTTTTTGATTGTAACATTAAAAAAATTCCATTATCACAAAAATAATTACAATTATTATTAAGTTCCAAATATAAAATTTTTTAATATGCAAATAAAAAAATAAACCCATATTTCACTCCAAAAGTTAAAAAAAATCAAAAGTTCAACTTTGACCTAAAAGTCCTTAAGAAGTACTCAATCAATTTTAATGTAATTAAAACTGAGTCAACCTGAACTAAATATCTATCGATAAAAAAAAATTACTTCAATATTTTGATCGGTTCAAAAGTTACAGAATTTTGGCCAATAAAAAACGATTTTCAGCCACTGTGCGAAGCGCTTACTGTTTAACGTGTCATGATGAAATACTATTACCAAGTTCGGGTCCAAATCCAAACGTGAACAATAATTAAATGTGTAATGAAGAATAATTTCCTTCATATATACTACACTTTATAACAAAATGTAAGACAAATAGCATTTAAATACTTCAAAACAGAGTTGAAACAGAGGGGAGAAGAAAATATCATTTAGTTTTCAAGAACTGGCCTTCGCTGATAAAAGTCAGTGATGATTGGCTAAATAACTGAATTTTAAAATTTGTATTTTTTTCTAAAAATCGGAATTTATTTTAAGAAGCAGTATAATTTATGCCCGCAATTTTTATATTAATAAATCATTTATTTAGATCTTCATACGTGTAATTGACATGTAGCACTTCGCAGCGCTGTGTTCGATAGACACAGTTGCATTGTTGCGGTAAGAGTAATCAATAAGTCAAATTCAGATCACCTTCACATTTACCAGTGTAATACACTTCGAGTACGAGGAGTTAGAAAGCCAGCCGTACATGTTTAATAGAGATAATTGCAGACATTTTAATATAAACCTTTATTTTTTCTGACTTAAATGAAGTAAGAAGTAAGTCACATATAGATTATATCATTAATCAATTAAACACACATATAATGATGGTTACAAAAGGTTCTGTTCCAAAGAGTATCTCACTCCAATAAGAATGATGTAGCTTTAACCAGCAACAAATGTAATATTCCGACCCAAACTTTTATGGCAAACCAATGCATTTTAGCACTTTTTGGCAATACGGACTCAGCTTTCGAAGTAAATAGAGTCGTTGGCGAAATACCCGTATGTTCTTATACCACAAACGCAATAAGTCCATATCTAACTTGTCATCGGAAAGTTCGAGTCATAATTAAGAAATTAAATAACAAAAAAAAAATCCAGAAATAAACGAAATTTCCAACATGTGCTTAAAAACACTGCCAAATGTATTAAATATTTTAACGACACTTTCATACGTTACAAAATTGCCATTACCCCTAACTAAATTAACAAACTAATTTAATAATTGAAATTTGTTGGTACATAGAGAGAAAAAAAGCACATGTTCTACTAAACAGAATCCTCTTAAATTTGGAAAAGCAAGTCAAATATTTAGGCATTGTCCTTGATACTAAACTTCTTTTTTAATGAACTCGTTTCATATTTGCTCAAGAAAATTATTGAAATGTCTATTTTAATGCACCCGTTCACAAACATAATCTAAGAACTCAATATAAATAATGAAAAGTTAATTAGTAAATCATTAACGATTACATACTCTCGCTAATTTTGAACTTATCTACGATAAACTTGGAAGGCTCACAATTATATTTCGAAATAACTGCCTGTTTCACGATGTCGAACGACATCGTTCGCTTGCATAAATTCATTCAAACCAAAAACAACATTTTAAAATTTGTTGCTGTTTCAAACGTATTTATGAAAGTGAACGATGTCGTTCGACATCGTGAAACAGGCAGTAAATGTTAAGGCCTAACTATAATGTGCTTAATGCAACTTAAGCAAATGTGCGAATACACACAATCAAATCTATACAACTATAATGTACTTAAGTAACTTTTCGTCAAGTTTCGTCAAGTGTCATTTGCTTAAGGAAAGTGCGTTCAATTTCGCTCTTGCTTAAGCAAATGACTCGTCAAGAAAACATTTTTTTTCTGTCTCTATTTATTTCCCGTACTGAGCAGGAGCGTTTTCTTTTCTTCATCGTCTCTCTTATTTCTTGAAGAACACATATTCCATCAAATGCACAATTCATTAACTTCACTGTCTTCAGAAATTTCAGTTTTCTATCCATTTTTAAAAATTTTCCAATAAATAAATAAATAATAATTTTCCAATAATAAAGTAAATAATTGTTTACAATTAAAAGATGCAACCACTGTTGCTTTTTTTAGTACTTTTTTTATTTTAGTTTTCGTTTACTTTATAAATAAATAAAAGATAAACATGGATTTACTTGCTTATGGTAATATATTTATAACTTTTACAAATTAAATGAGATTTCGTCAAAAATATTACATTTTAAAGAAATAAAAACGAAAATAGTTTTCCAAAAGTACAAATGTTTGCAACTAAGTGTAAAAAGTTTTTAAGCTCAATAAGTTCAATATAGCCACCTAAAAGTCTTCAGTAATTTACTTAAGCATTTGACATGCTTTTCGTTTAATTTTGATACTAGCTTAAGTTTGGTTAAGCACATTATAGTTGGGCCTTTAACGTTCACAGTGCATCCACATTCCCACCCAAATATAGTTTCTAAACTCTTTGCTTGAATAAAAGGGATGTAAAAATGATCCACAAAATAAAATATAATTTAATCGAATTTTAATGAAATTTTTATTCTCAACTCTTTTTGGTGCCGCCAGAGGACGCTAAAATCGGCGAATCCTTCTATTTTCATACTTCAATAAAACAATTGATAAAAAGTAATCTTTTTGATATAAGAGATTGAAATTTGATATATAAGTGCATGTGCAACTTAAACGTACTTAAGACAGAGAATCTTTTTCCAAAATTTTATTTGCGGCATTGAAATATGCATACTATTCAATTTATCTATAAAGGCCGTATTAAAAAATATTCCAGATCCGTTTCGAAATTAAAATATTTAAAGATTTTTGGCCTAACAATCTTTTTTAATTGCGCTAAAAATACCATTTTAACTACTTTATGATTTAAGGAATTTCAATTGCAACGCAATCGATTAAAATTTTAGTCGAGTAGTCAAAAATGTACGAAATTATTTATTATTTTGAAGTAAAATAAATGCTTTCCAAAAAATATGACTTCCTATCACGATACTAAACCATACAAATCCAATCAAATCAATTCGGCAAAAATGTAATCAATAAAGAAGATTTCACGGGATTCTTTTTATTCGAATACAAATCTTATTTCAATATCGATCATTATGTACAAGGTCTATTTATGCAAGTCGTCGCAAGTGCACCGGTGATATTTTTGTTTATATTTTTTTCTGCATTGTTTGAAAGAATGTGATTTCTGGCCGCAGATAAAATAATTGTTCAAAATTACAACAATTCTGAACACTCTCGCTAATACAGTGTTCAGGTTCTATCACATATGAGGAAAAGTCCACAAATGAGGAAAAATCGTCGAACATACAGAAAAAAACGGTTTTTGTCGAATATACAACTCCTCCTATTATGTCGGTTAAAAAGGATGTACAGAGGGTGCACATAAGCTTGAAACGATAACCAAGAAGTATTTTGCATATATTGCAAACTATAGTTTACGAATTTTGTTTAGTTTAGCTTAAATCATAATATATCAAAACAGAATAAGAGACGTTCCCATATCCTTGTAAATAAAGTCGTATACAAATATCATTTTGCGATTTTAGGAGTTGTTAGGTACCCCCGGTGTATTACTTTAGCTTAAATTATTATTTTTCAAAATAGTTACCCACTCTCTTGTGCAGATTTATTCTACAGCTCGACGTTTTTTATAACTTGATGTCATATGACTTTTTTTAACTTATGTAAAAGAAAGCATTATGTTTTTGACTAATTCTTTTCAATGTCTAAGTACTGTGCAAACAAAGATATGATTCGGACTTTGTCTATAAGTTGCTAATTAATAATATTATAATATTTGAATTATAAGATTTTGGTATTTCTACAGCAGTAACGTAATTAAAATTTTTGTGATTCTTCGGAAATAGTTTTTGCTAATAATAATGATTCACTGTTGTTTTATTGAGGCAATTTGGAGTTTCGATTGGAAAATTTAATTTTGCTCTTAAAACTTAAAATAAAAATCTCAATTCTCAAAAATCTCAAGCAATTGTTTTAAACTCAATTACTATATTATTTTCAACTTCACTTATCACTATATACAGCTTTACTTCAGTTCCATAGTAATCAACACTAAAAGAAAAATATTTTCACCAAATTCACATTGATCTTAGTTTTTCCATGTTACAAACATAAGAAATGTAATAAATAAATAAATATATATATATATATATATATATATATATATATATATATATATATAGGAATTTGTCCATCCCTGATACCCATTGCTGCAGTCAGTCCATGCATTTTTTACACGAATAAAATGTCTTTTTTTTGTATTATTGTGTTTTTTGCAGAGCTGCGATGACCCGTATAATTGGACCTTACTTATACATATATTTCAATTCCACTGAGAGATAAGACTTCTAGCTTTAATTTAAGATGCAACGTGAGTCCCCAGGCTCTATGTTAAAAGAGGTATTTAAGATAAGAAATTCAATTTTGAATCTGTTAACTTAAAGTAGGTTTAAAACAAGTATGGGTTTCTAAGCTGTCGTTAAGCCTTAATTTTTTTTTTTTGGTTTTGGTGATTTAAAAAATAATGAAATATTTTATATTTTTGTTTTGTTTTGTGAGTGTATTCTCTGGATATTTGCCCAATATCACTGTTTTAACAAAAGATAAGTTAAAAAATTATAGTAAAATATAATCGCATATCCAATTTGATACTTTTTAATGAAAAATAACATAATTTAAATATATAGAAAACAGTATCTGTTTCTTTTTTGTGGTACAAAAGGGCGCTAAAGTCACAAATAATATTGGGTTTTGCTCCTTGAAGAAAATTATTGTTTTGGAATTTGATACTAAAATTTCATTTGTTTTAAACCTAAGTATATTTGCAACTAGACATAAAAAAACATTTAAAGTAAATCATTTTGTCAGCGAACCTTCCCTAAAACACATCTCAACAAGTCTACAAGCATTTCATTTTATCTACAGACAACTCTGTCAACAGCAGACGTGTTTGATCGGTTGTTATTTAAAAGCGCATTTTACTTTTGTAGTAACAAATAAATAAATTGATTTGCATTAAATTAAATTAAACTTAAAATCTATATAAATTTGGTTCAACGAAGAGAGGTTTGTGACACTTTTATCACTAATAATTTTATTACTTTGATTAAAAAAAAAAAACGAAAAAAAATGGTTTATTCGATTTTTTCTGTTTGCGTAAGTACTTACATCTTGCCTTATAGTTACTACAAAAAAGAAAGTTGCGGGAACTTAAAAAATATATATTAATTTTTAAATTGATATTTTCTTGATATTTCGCTACCTTTCATTAATGCAAAATAAAGGGAAAATAGTTAAAATGTAATAAAATATGAATTTAGATCGCTATTGTTTGATAAAGAAAAACATATGAAAGCAAAAGTAAAAATAAAATAAACATAAATGCTTTTTTCACTGGATGTCAGACGTGTTCACTACCACAACCCATAAGGTGGATTCACCCATTCGTTCAGAACGAAATTTTTTTGTGAGACAATTTTAGTTTACTGAGAGTTTGCTCACAAACGGTTCCCAAATTCGAACCAGTGATGGAAAAGTTGTTACGATCGTACTTTTTTTGATACTATTTGATTTGAAAAAATACCGTGTTACTCCTCTGTTACATTTGATACTCTTAGTGATACGTCTTAAATTCATCTGTTTTAGTATAGCTATTGTTTGTTTTTTACATAACTATTAGTTAAAATAGATTGTTTAATTATAATAATGTATTTGTATTCAAACATATATATTTATGTCCTCTGTTAATTTTTTTTTTTTGAATATGTAAAATTTTATATTGGGTATTTTTTAAGGTATAAAACTTTAAATTGAAATAAATCCTAGGTGAATAACGCTACTGGTATAGATTTGGGCTTATTTGAAGGACAATACTCAATGATTTTGACTTTAATGTGATGGAGGAAGTTTTTTTGGAAATGGTCTTAAAATGTAAGAGAAAATTATTTTCGAAATAAACCCAAATCCATTCAATTGGCGCTATTTATCTAGGGGCTATTTCAGTTTAAAGTGATATACCTTAAAAAGTACAAAATAAATTTTAAAAATGTTTTGTTTATAGGTAAAATGAACTTTTTATGTATTGATTTATGGTTTTTGTTAACTTTTTGTTTTCATAAAGATTTTTTTTATTGTTTAATAAAAATTTAAAAAAAATAAGATTTGTTACTCTTGAGGTTAAAAAAGTACTCTCAGAAAAATTTTTTGATACCGAAATGAAAATCTCATTTCCCATCACTGATTCGAACAAATGTTCTGGAGAAACAAAGCTACCTTATGGAACAACTTTGTAAATGATGTGTGTTACTTTTACAAGCAGGCAGCACAGTGGCAGATGATTGCAATTTGCTGTGTTCTAAATTGAAAAATTTTTATAAAATAAAAAATATACAAATATATAACTATTGAATTAAATAAATATAAAAAATTGACAAATATACTTGTATATTATTATGTAATGTAATGTAATTGGGGTTTGGCCCAGGATGACCCTTTGCACTGCGACCATTGTTGATCTATTGTGCTTCCCCTGTCCCTAGTAGTTGTATATTATATATATATATATATATATATATATATATATATATATATATATATATATATATATATATATATATATATATATATATATATATATATATGTATATATATGTATATATATATATATATATATATATATATATATATATATATATATATATATATATATATATATATATATATATATATATATATATATATATATATATATATATATATATATATGATGT
Organism: Germaria angustata; assembly: GCA_963681545.1. Classification (NCBI taxonomy): domain Eukaryota; kingdom Metazoa; phylum Arthropoda; class Insecta; order Diptera; family Tachinidae; genus Germaria; species Germaria angustata. The sequence goes on from OY812998.1 coordinate 92,463,393, forward strand.
GGCAGCTGAGTTCAATTTTGGTTAAAAAATGGCAGCACAGTTCAATTCGTTCGGAACGAATATTAAAATTAAACCAATTCAAGCTAAAATTGTTCCACACAAAATTTACTCTCTTTCTATCTCTCTCTCTCTCTCTCTCAAAAATAGAGACGTCAAACTACATATGAAAGAAAGTGTTCGGTACGAAAATTTCGTTCAGAACGAATGGGTGTATCCACCTTTAGATAAGGCCATAATACACAGCTTCATATGTTACTATCGGCACAACATTATAAGGAAACAAATCTCAGCAATTGAAAGCGGAAAAACTATTGGATATTTTATTAAGAACTTAAGCATTTTTAAAGTATTGCATATTATAAAAAACTCTTGGTGGCTTGTGAAACCTTCTATAATTGCAAACTATTTTAAAAAAGTTTGTTTCCGGTACTTGTTTGTGCAATAAATTTCACAGTCGTTATATTTCAGGCTAAATTGTTTCCCTTTGCTGAGCAAGTCGATTTAGAAAATGATATTGTGGAACTTAACATTAATGTTGCACATCAAAATTAATTCGAAAATTTCGTCTGCTGTGATGATAATCTACCATGTCGGGGAATACTTACAGAGCAGGAGATAATTGAAGAAATTTAACGTATTTCGACCTCAGAATCTTTCGAAGATGTAGAAAACGAAGATATTATCAGTCCTCCTTCAACCAAAGAGGGACTGAATTGTCTCAATGTTCTTCGAGATTTTTTTTACCACAAATTAGTATTCACATGAACTTGAAGATATAGAAAAACGTATTATCGTAAGCTTTAACAAATCTAAAATTCAAATGTTGATGACAGCTTTTTAATCACATTTAGTTGAACATAAGTATAAAGTTTTATATAATATATAATATACATTTCCATACATATATTATTAAATTCTGATATCCTTTTATATTGAATTTTGTGATTTTTTTCCTTTTTAAACATTGTGTGTTAAGCCTACCTGATTTTTATTTTGTTTTAATAAACCTAAAAAAATTTTTAACGTAATAAATAAAGAAATGAGTTTTATTTTCTATCTACACATGAATATGTTACGATAACTTCAATAAGCCCCATGGTTCGAATTGGGTAAAATTTTAATTTATTTAATATGAACTTTATTGTCTCTTCACCTTTTATTCAAAGATTAATTTGCCAATTTATTACACCGCTTCTTTGCAGAAAAAAAGGAAACCATCAACTTCTTCGCTCAATGTTTTAAGTTAAAAAAAATTTTTTTTCTTTATTATTTGCCCTTTACAATTTATGCCCATAAAATTAAATGCACTTGTAAACATTAGGGTGGCTTATGACAAAAATTTCAATCAAAATGCATGAACAAATATTAAAGACTAAATACTTAATACTGAAATTCATTATTTGGGATATTCTCCCCAACTAATCGTTAGAAACAATTAGCGCTTTTGCAAAATGCATTGAAAAAATCAAAAGTTTGTTGTGGCTTTAGCTCTTCATATGCCGACATTTCATTGGTTGCTAAAACCAAATCGTTAATTTGGCAATTATGGCATAGACGTTATGGTCATATTGGTCAATCATCTTTATACAACACATCTACATACAACACGTATAAAAGGCTAAAAACATGGTAAATGGCATAAATGCAAAACCTGGAAAACTTGATTTTTGTGAGATATGTTTAAAAGGTAAAAAAAACTAGAGAACCTATTACTGGAGCTCGTCAACGTACATCACGCCCGTTAGAAAGAATACATTCTGACGTTTGCGACCCTATTGATCCGCTAGCATGGGATGGCTCAAAATATTTCGTATCATTTATAGATGATTTTACCCATTTTTCTGCAACACAGTGCAACACGAAAAAAATAACCATATACGGACACCACTTCGTGATAAAAGACTAAAAAAAAGACCCGTGTCTCCCAATTTTTCCCAAAGTCATGCCCTTTTTTTATGGGCCGCCAAAGATTTGGGGCCTCGGTATCATTTTCGCAAAAAAGTGATCATTTTCTCCGGCTCATATCTTGCAAACCGTTCCGAATTTCGATTTACTCTCTGAGGCACACTTGTAGCTCTTGTCATAAAGAACAAAAATTGCGAACATATAAAATCAAAAAAACTTCACCTTCCAGATAAAAATCGCAAAAAACTTAAAAAAATTCGATTTTTTTTAACCTTTTTCTCTTGTTCAGGTCCATAGGTAGCAAACCGTTCAAAATTCAAGGAAACAATCAACTACAAAAATTTACCTAAGATCTCAATAAACAAATTTCTACAACATATAAACTTCCTGGGAATAATTCTGAACACCGTTTTTTATATAACTTTCACCGCGTCACTTTTTTCACTTTTGCGGCTACCTAAGCGCTACCTAAACGGTGTTCAGAATTATTCCCAGGAAGTTTATATGTTGTAGAAATTTGTTTATTGAGATCTTAGGTAAGCTTTTGTAGTTGATTGTTTCCTTGAATTTTGAACGGTTTGCTACTTATGGACTTGAATCAGTTTTGTTTTCCGAGAACCAGAAAAATATTTTGAAATTTTTGGTAGACCTGATGCTGATAAATGGTATAAAGCTATTGATGAAGAGTTAAAAGCTATGGAGTATAACAAAGTTTGGATACTTGTGAAAACGCCTAAAAATTCAAAGTGGGTTTTTCGAGTAAAGCACAATGAAAATGGAAATAGCGTTAGATACAAAGCAAGGTTAGTTGTTAAAGGATTTTTACAGAAATATGGCATTGATTACAACGACACCTATGCTCCCGTTGCAAAACTGACAACAATATTTGTGCTTGCAATTACAGCTAAAAAAAATTTACAATTGCATCAGTTGGATATAAAAACTGCTTTTTTAAATGGGGATTTGAATGAAGAAATTTATATGGCAATTCCAGAAGGGGTTTCTGCTGAAAAAGGTAGTGCTTGTCGCTTACTCAAATCCCTTTATGGGCTCAAACAGTCGTCTAGATGTTGGAATAGTAAGTTGAATGAATTCTTATTAAATATTGGTTTCATTCGTTCTAAACTGATTATTGCCTGTACACAAAAATTGATAAAAGTATGTTATCATATATGTTGACGACTTATTGATTGCAGGCTCAAATAAAAAACAGAACTATTTAAAAAAATTTGAGCTATCTGATTGCGGAAAATTGGAACACTTCTTGGGTATGAAGTTTGGTATTAAACCCAGTAGTATTGAAATATCGCAAGAAGCTAATATACAAAAGGTGCTAGAAAAATTTTCAATGACTGATTGTAACCCTGTCAAGACACCTATGGAGAAAGGATTACAATTGAAAAATACTTGTGGTGATAAATTTGATGAGCCGTATCGTGAACTTTTAGGAAGTCTTATGTATGTAAAGCTCTGTGTGAGACCGGATATATGTTATCATGTAAGCTATCTTGGACGATGTCAACAAAAACCATCAGAAGAGCATTGGAAAGAATTGAAGAGAATTTTGAGATATTGTAAGGGAACGATTAAGAAGAAACTTATTTACCGTACTTATACAAATAATATTTTGGTAGGATATGCTGATGCTGACTAGGGAAGCGATACTATAGATCGGAAGTCTGTTAGTGGATTTATTTTTAAAGTATATGGATGCACAGTGTCATGGTCGAAAGAAGCAACAAACTGTTGCTACGTCCTCAAGTGAAGCAGAATATGTGGCTTTAAGTTTAGCTGTATCAGAAGCCATATGGTGAAGAGGATTACTGCAAGATTTAAATGAAATAAGAAATGAAGCTGTTATTATTTACGAAGATAATCGAGGTTGTAAATGCATGGCAAGAAATACTGAAACAAAAAGAGCAAAACATATCGACATTAAACATCACTTTATCAGAGATAATATCGAAAAAGGTTTAATTGATATAAAATCGATTGGAACATCAGATCAATTAGTGGATATATGTACAAAAGCTTTGGATGCAAATATCTTCCTGAAGTTTTCTAATTGTATTGGTTTATATGATTGAGAAGGGGTATTGAAATATTTATTACTTCAATCATAGAAACTTTGTTTTATATTTTATGTTTTGTTGAAGTATGTTTTTTTCAGTCCTTTGAAAACTTTTGAACAATAAACATCATTATTATAATTATTCCTATAAATAAGTCATTCCTGAGTATTTCATATTACCAGACTGTTCCCTTAATATAGGGTGTTTATTTAGTTTTTTCTCTATGGACCAAAATCGTCGTTTAGCAATATCTTTAGAGTCCCCAAGACACCTAGTACTATTTTTTAAGGGCAACTTCACTATAATTCTACCATCATTTTGAAGCGTAACATGTTTGAGAAAATGTTCTTCGAATTGCTGTTGCTCTGGGGTCAAGAATTGACGTTTGCCTTCCACGGCCTCTAATTTCCAGAACCTGTCAAGATTTTTATCAATTTCATCATTATTATATCCACAAACTACATATGATAATTTTAAAGATTGTTCACGCTGCGCTCGTATATCTTCCCGAAACGATCTATCCTAACAACGTTTTCTGTAGTGTTGGCAAATTCTGGTTTTGGCGGACTTGGCCAACAGATAAAATTGAGAAAAAGACTTCTCCACCGAGAAGCAAGTCGATGGCCTATCGACGATAAAACTGTGGATCTGCCAGTTCGATGTTAGCAGACAGCTGAAAATCATGTATTAATATGCTTTCGTCAGGATGGTAACCACTTATTGTATGTGAGGCACAAAATTCAAACAACATTTCGAAGCTATTTCAACGTGATCGAATAGTGCTCTGGGTTTTAAATGGAATCTTAACGCCACAGGAGCCTATTCCCACAACATCTATTGAGGTTTTGGATTTTTTCAGATTTAAAGCATTAGAAAGGGGCTCACTTATGTAGTTTACTTGAGAGCATGAATCCAGGAGTGCTCTGGCCAAATGATACCTTCCTTCAGAGTCACGAACTAATCTTATTGCAGTAGCTAAAATATCCTTGCTTGATTTGTGCGTAAAGTTTTGTTGAAAAGTTCCATGAACGGCTGCAGAACTTTGTTGAGGGAGCATCTTCAACAGGCTGCTTGTGCAAAAGCGATTGACGGTGCTTACAAAATCGACAGGAATAACGCGAAGAACATTTCGAATATTGATGCCCCTTTGCTAAGCAATTGAGACACAAATTTTGGGTTTTGACTTGGTCAATGCGCTAATCTACAGGTAAAACCAAAAAACCTTGACATGTTGTAATAAAATGCCCCGACTTCGAGCAGTGATTGCATGAGGAAGACTGGGAGACATTATTTGTTAAAAAAAGTATGTTGTTTCGTATGTGAATTATGAGAATGATTCTTTAAGTTGAAAGAGGGCTGTTCTTTTGCAGCTTTTCTACACTGTGCATCCAATTGTTGACAACGCCTGTCCAACATTGAGCATCAGTCAGACCACTCTGGTAAACTCGTATAGTCAATAAACTCGTCCAATTTTTGCTTCGTTAGTGGATCAACCTTGGTTATAGCCAGATGGATTATGAACGCGTCATAGATTTCCTGGTATGAGCCAAGTGACTTTAGTGAACTGTAAAGAGCTGAAATAGTGTCTACGATACTGCGCAATTGATTGGGAACTGGCTCAGGAGCTTTTGGAATATCAAACATTGAGGTAACAGTTTCAAAAAAAAATCAAGGTATTGTTGTCGTATCTTTCTTTAAGCCTATTAAGAGCCTTCGGATAGTTTTCGTCCGTTACCTGGAATGCTTTGACTGTTGCTAGAGTTTCTCCACTGATGCAGGATAATAGATGGTTGAACCGTTCGGAAACAGAAATGGTTTGATTGTTGTGGACTTGACGCTAGCTGAGGCACAAAAAATTACTGTTCTTGTACACTCGGACGCCGTTGCTTACCCATCTGCGTAATTATGAGACTTTTGGCAGGGCGACAAACGTTTTATTTGATTTTGACAATACAACGCTTGTTTCTAATATGATTCAATAACTCCTAATCTGCATTCCAGTTCGGTGCAAGACAATGTTTCCTGGCTTTCAATAATCTTTTTGATCCGCGTAATACTGCCTTTGGACGTTGATCTTAATGTTTTTTAGCTCTTCTAGTGTCATTGTTTTCTGAGATGTACCACTTGCTTCATTCATAATCACGTTTCTCTTATACATATACTTTTTAAATTTGAAGAAATTTTGATTACACAGTTTTTAATATAAGGTGTTAAAATTTTAATCATTTAAAATTTTAATTCAGTTTAATTTAACTCAGTATACTATTGATAATATTTAACATTAAAAACGTTTATGAACTACTCAGAGACCCAGAAATATTAAAGTCCTTCACTTTAGAGTGTTCGGTCACGGTCGCCAATGTTTTAGGACAGCCTAAGTTGACTGCCCGTAATTTATCATGAATGTGTTACGATAACTTCAATGAGCCCAATGGTTCGATTTGGGCTAAATTTTAATTTATTTAATATGAACTTTATTGTCTCTTCACCTTTTATTCAAAAATTAATTTGTCAATTTATTACACCGCTTCTTTGCATAAAAAAAAGAAAACATCAACTTCTTCGCTCAATGTTTTAAGTTCAAAAAAAAAACTTTTTCTTTATTATTTGCCCTTTACAATTTATGGGGTATGTTCTAGAATCCGAATTCACTCGAAAATGGATTACTTTAGCATTTTTGGTGTTCTGCAGTTCACATCCCCATGTTCTTATTCTTTTTCAATTAGCATAGTAAGGTGTGGGTGAAAGTAAAATGAATCGTACTCTGTTCTTATAAGTGATAACATTATTACGAAAAATTTAAATTTTCACAGAAATATTAATGCAAACAAATTTTTTCAAACTTTGCCAAAAATTTCAATTTGGTTTTGGCAGATCTCACTTCTGTAAAAAAAAGATTAAAAAATACAACAATTTTGTTTATGTTAGAAAACACAAAGTTGCCCTACATACTAAAGATCTATGTCAATCTTTATTGCATTTAGATCTTATTGAAAAAAATGAATTTTTTGTAGGACATTATATATGTATATATGTACATATATATATATATATATATATATATATATATATATATATATATATATATATATATATATATATACATATACATATATATATATATATATATATATATATATATATATATATATATATATATATATATATATATATATATATATATATATATATATATATATATATATATATATATATATATATACATATTTATATATATATATATATATATATATATATATATATATATATATATAAACAATAATTATAATAATATTGCATTTAGTTGTAAACTCGCAATGTAATAATCAGGCAATACTTTTTTTAACAACATATGGTGCCGGCTAACAGCCGCGCTGGTAATTTCGCAAACATTACAGTCGCCGCGGACAAGTGCAGTTGATTTCGGCTCGCGGTGATGCCGTTTCTCTATGGCATAAATAAATTGTTAGAGTATGAAAACAAAGGAAATAAAACGTTCCATTTAATTTTGCTTCACATTTTACCGGAAATAAAATAATAACAAAAGTAAAACAATGAGAATGACTGAGCCACTTAGTTTTGTATTCTTTTTATACGTGAGAGAAAATGATACTTAAATTTAAATAACGCAACTAGAAGAACAAGAAAAGAGAATAAAATTAATAATCTCTTTTAAAAAATTGTAAAATCAAAGCCAGTTCTAAGGTCTTTGTATTTGTTGATGTGAATTTAAACCAACAAGAGCATGTTTCATGTTCAACAGTTGTACGATATAACGGTATATCAAATCAAGCAGATCAACCAAAAGCAAATAATTTTATTTTCGTTCGTTGTCTTTTCTTATAGTATTGAATAATTTTATTTTTATTCTATGTTTCTTTAAGATTATTAATTTTGATTTTATTCGCGTAGAAAATTAATTGAAAAATTTGAATATCTTTGCTTTCACACTCTGTAAATTGCTTTATTTTTGTAATTTGTTAATTTTTTTGCAACTTTTTTGCCGACAGCCGTCGATTTTTGCGTAGCCGTTGAAATTTAGATTTTTTTTCGAACATAAACTTCGAATGTGGAAATACATGTTGAATTCAGAAAACCAATTTATAAATTATGGGAATTCAAACAATTTTGCGTTTCCAATCCGAGTAGAAACCTGGAACATACCCGTATATGTAAACTTCGATGTCACACAAGTACTGGCAACAGTACAACGCGTGATTTTAGTGGAAGCATAAAAAATACAATCAAATATTTATTTATTTATCTGTGCATACTTTTTATAACAAACTTTTTATATGTGAAGCCTGCGAGAACGATCCGCAACAACCGTAACTTGTATTCGAAATCTTAAAAAAGCAATTGTCAAAGTCTCGTTAAATTTGTTTCGCTTTAGCATACACATAATTTAAGTAGTTTTTCCTATTATTTTCAGTAAAAACCGTTCCTTATCTACTTACGTCCGAATACCTTTAAATATATCAAGACATTCTTATATCAAGTTTGTAAGTCCCTAGTCATTTTATGTGGATATTGACTTTGTGCTCCCGATACATACATATTTCGTTATTATGGCTGAGGTAGTAGGGGCTTCTGCTTATAGACATTGAGACTAATTGATATATTCAGATGTGTCACAGAAACCAAATTAGTACGAAAGTGAAAATGAAAACATTTTGTACCTTCTCCAGAAAACGAAAACAGCTAAAATTTTGCGTTTTCAATCCACTTAAAAAAAGTAAGGTGAAATTGACGATTTACACAAAAGAAACATTAAAAAGTATTTCAAATAAAATTTGTTCTCTCTTAAGTTGTGTCTTAAAAAATGTGCAAATCCAGTTTTGAAAACAAATTTTATATATTTTCTAAAGTTAACAAAAGTCACAATGAAAATGTGAAAATAAACAAAAAGCAGTACCATATTTTTTTCTATTATGTTACCATATCTTTGTTCAGTTAAATTTACAGAAATTAAACTTGGCATTGCAAAGAATAAAACAGAAAAAGAAAATGAAAGAAAATTTGCAAAACGTTAGTTGGTGTTTATTTGAACATTTTTTAGATTCTTTTATCTCTAGAAAAGACATTTGTAATTTTATCCAACGTGGGCAAATATGCATTTCAATAGCATTTACTATTCTCCATAAATTTATTGAAACAGTACTTCTTCGAATTGTTACATATAATTGAATGACTGGCGGTATTGTAGACCTTTTCAGAAATTGTTGTATTTTATCCAACACTAAAAAAATACTTCTTTGTTTAGCCGATAAAGACCAATAAACCTACATGCATACATACCAGAGACCTGCAACCGGTGATTAAAAAAAAATCAGATTAATCAAACACTCGAAAAACATGTCATTTTCGCTCAAACGTTCAAATATGCGTTTATCAACATTGTGTCTATTCTATTTTATGCTAAGCAAAATAAGGGTTGTTTTGTGAACATGTAAATTTAATCTGTTGCCGCATGCCAGCCATTCAGTTTGAGTGTTTAAAACACAGAGTACTTAACCAGAGTACTCAACTTTGACGTATAAAAAGTGTCCGAATCATATTTTGCATAAAATGTATAACGTGCATAAAGTTTGTGTGAAGAGATATCTATATAAAAACAACTAGATTAGCTCTCCCTTTCACACAAACTTTATGCATGTTTACAAAGTTGTCGAGTCTAGTTCTAGTTTATGGTTTAAAAACTGTGTGTGCATGAATTTTTGGACAACTCTTCAAAGCACCCATTTTTATTTAATCACATTCATGATCGAAATCAAAAACTTAGAGGCATTAATGCAAAAAGAATTAATGTGAAAAAGGCAAAAAATCAGCAAGTGTACATTTATGCACAAGGTGCTGTGTGTTTATAGAATGGTTAGACAACACGGTTGCCAGACTTAACAGTTTAATAGCATTTTTACGACGATACGCTGAAACAGATAATTAATCAAGAAATATATTTTTAAAATTATCCCGATTTTTACAATTGTCATTTTGTAATTATATAGACATGTGTGTATATGTGTATACATGAAGGAGATTATATTATAAGCAATGCGTTTTGTATTCTTCTTTTTTGTTAAATACAGTAAAGTATTTTAAGCACTTATATATTAAACATTTTATTATTATATTAGCAGCACTAGATCTCTCTCACTCTCACTGTCGCTCACAAAAATATAAATTAGCCTAAATCTACCACAGCTACAACGGTGGTCGTGTAGCCATGTAGCCGTGTTGTCGTGAAAATAATCATTTTCATATAAACGTGTAAAAATTTTGCGCTGTTGAATAAAATAATGTTGAAACGGGTGTATTTTATTGTACAAAGATTTTTTTCTCACACTGAAACAAAAAGATTTGTTGAATTTGCTTCGGTGCCGCCAAAAATTAAAAAAAGCACCGAAATTTAAAAAAAAGCGCACCGCGCTCAGAAAAATACACTTAAAGACCCTTCTTTTTAAGTAATCTATGTACCAAACCAATAAAGCGGCATTATTCTTGGGAGTTAAAAACGACTTTAATTTCAGTAAAATTAAATAAAACAAACAAATTTGGCAAGGTTGAAGTATTTCTTATAAAAATAACAAGTTTTTTTGAATGAGTAAAAAATAATCCGATCTTTAAACGATTTTAAACCGAAAATTGCGATTTTTAAAGTTTATTGTAAAACCGACGTTTTTTGGTAACTTCGTATGGCATCCTTATTTCTCAACCACAATGTTTTAACAACCGACACACTCAAGATTATGTGCCAGCATATATCATTGCATGATTTTTCTTAATATTCTTTGCAAAGAAAAGGCATGTTGAATAAATGCCATTCGTTTTTGTGTTTAATGAATGCAAACGCTCAAAATAGCTTCTGTGTTAAAATCTTGCTTGAAAAATTCATATAGGCATTTTTGTATTTGCCTTCCTAATGATTAACACAAATAAAGATTATGAGCGTACGCGCATGCTTGCTTATGTGTTGGTGAATAATTGGACACAAAAAAGTTATGCATGAGTGAAGGCATAAAAAACGTGATTTTTGCCGGTCTCTGATACATACATATGTTTGGAAATCAAAAATTATTAACCATACCATTATTAAATAAATGTATGTAAGTATGTACGTGCTTACAATGCATCTGGATAAGAAAGGATCTGACACTTCCCTTATGCTCTAAACACATAGACGACAGCAGACTTCCCGGCTTCAAATGCTGCCAACTTCAAATGCTGCTCTGAAGTCAGCTTCATAATATTTTGAAGACAGCAACAGCATAATAATCACCTGATGTGTATTTTAGCAATACGAATTTCAGGGATGCCGGATATATATTTTATAATGAATAAAATTAAAGTTATTGATAAAAAATGTAATAATATCACGAAAAACTATAAAAACACATTAATTTATTTCTTTATTTGTTTTTGTAATATTCTTTTATGTTTAATAATAAAAAAAAAAGTTTTTGTTTTTATTTTTCCAATTTATATATATAATGGCAACACTATATTTGTTTAGTGCTGCCCGTCAAAATAGAAAATAGCCAAAAGCACTAAACACATAGACGACAGCAGACTTCACGACTTCACGGCTTCAAATGCAGCCAACTTCATATGCTGCTCTGAAGTCAGCTTCATAATTATTTTGAAGACAGCAACAGCATAATAGTCAGCTGATGTGTATTTTAGCAATACAAATTTCAGGGATGCCGTATATATATATTTTATAATGAATAAAATTAAAGTTATTGATTAAAAAATGTAATAATATCACGAAAAACTATAAAAAACACATTAATTTATTTCTTTATTTGTTTTTGTAATGTTCTTTTATGTTTAATATTAAAAAAAGTTTTTGTTTTTATTTTTCCAATTTTTATATATAATGGCAACACTATATTTGCTTAATGCTGCCCGTCAAAATAGAAAATAGCCTAAATTGGCAGCAGCAGCAAATGCTGTTGTGCAGTCGTGCTGCTGTGCTGCCGTCAAAATAATCGTTTTCATTTAAATACATGGATTTTATTTTTGACATATTGCTGCTTGCTGTCTGCTGTCGTCTATGTGTTTTGAGCTTAAGTTGGCAGCAGCAGCAAATGCTGCTGTGCTGCCGTTAAAATAATCGTTTTCATTTAAATACATGCATTTTATTTTTGACATATTGCTGCTTGCTGTCTGCTGTCGTCTATGTGTTTAGAGCTTTAGTGTGCGACGCCGTAATATTTCCACGGAATGTTGTTGTGCTTTCTCTTTTAGCTGTAACTATTGAAGCACCAAGCGTATTGATATTAAATTATTTTTTATTAGTTTTTCAAATATATTTTTAATATAACAATTATTTCTATATTTTAACGTAGAATACGTTATACGGTAAGGTAGGGGTGTTGATCTTGAGCACAAAATTTTGAGAAAATGTTTGTGAACTTTCACCCACTTTTACTTATATATTAAAACATATTTTAGCAATTTTTATATGTTACTCAGTTTTGGTAATATGTTTTGTTTCGAATTACTTTAAAAAATTATATGTCTATATATAAAAGTTTTATGTAGTTAAGAAAATAAATATTTTAGAGCATGATATTTTAGACCAGTGATTACCAAAAATTTTTTGGTTGTGTTTAGTGAGTATGAGAGAGAGAAAAAGTTGAGAATTTATTTATTTACAGCCATAGAAAATATTAGTAATATACACTATCCTATCATTTTGTCAATATATAAAGTTTAATTTTTTAGATATTTAGTGGGAAATAAGAAATTCATAAAAGAAAAGAAATATTCTATGGCCTATGAGATAAAATCTTCTACATTTTTAGTCTTATGGGAGTTTCGTATTAGTAGAATGTATATGGGATGAACTTAACTTGTTGCGTTGTTTTAAACATATAAATTATAAATCTGAAAATATTTGTTCGCATATGTAAGTAAGTGGTAGGGAATATAGTCAGACACTTAAAAATTTTCGGTGTGTAAGCGAATGATGTCCGCCTCGAATTTTATTTATTATTTGCTCCGCTATTTTCATAGCTTGGCAAATGTTTGTGAATTTGGATGCAAGAGCAATGAAAAGTATAAAAGGAATAATCGTGTTTTTTTAAAATTAATTTGTAAATTTTCACTTTCGTACAAGTTCTGCGACATGGCTTATTGACACCAAAAAAGACATAAAAATGTGAATCAAAATTTTATATATTAATTAAAAGTTTTTAATCAAGTCTGTTCCAGGATTGAAATACTGGTAGAAAATCATTATACATTTTGTCGTTTGGAATATAATCCAAAAACGTAGGCGAAGACCACTTCTGCCCTTGAATAATATTTTAGTTTTTACTTAAAATCTATCCCGAAGTTTAAATAAGAGTCCCGTACTTGTTTTAGGAAAATTGCAAATTTCTATATTTTTTTTTTTGAAATCTAAGATGTTTAGAGGACTTAAAAAGAAAGACCCATCGCGTGGTCTGAATTGTTTTTTTGCAAGGTTTGACACCGAAAATCTTTTCAATAAACACTTAAGACAAGTATTCACGCCAAACACATCCGCTAGCCCTAAATATGATTCTAGGACTACCTATTATATCAAAAAATTTGTCCTTCTAATTTTTAATGCTATCTTGGGCCTTGAACACTGTCCGTCAGAATGGAAGGTTTCGATGATTAATATGAGCTCTGAGCTCAGAGAGAAGTATACAATTTTGGAATCATTCAGACCTATAGCTCCGTTATCTAGCATTTCAAAGAAATTTAAGAAACTATTTATAAGCGGACTGAACCCAATACTAAGCGAGAGTGGGTGTATCCAGGACCATCAACTTGGTTTTAGGAGGAAACATGGCTAGCACCATCCAACAAACACACAGATGTACATATGTTTAGAACGGGCTTTGGAGAAAAAATATTGTTCAGGTCCCTTTACTGACATTTCCCAAGCTTTGGATAAAGTACGGCACGAAGGATTAAATAGCAAAGTAAAGTGCAAGCTTAACTACTTAACTGGTCGCATATTTATTATCAAAGAAGGTGGTGTTCTAACCACACAACAAACGTAGAAATTCTTCAAGGCAGTATACTAGATCCCATCTTGTACTTGACATATTTATCCGATATGCCAAAACTCACGCGATCTTTTCGCCAATATTGTGCTATGGAATTCAGTTCTAGGGCGCCGTTTCCCCATCTAATACAGAATAAATTTAAAGGCGTCAAAATAAAATCCTCCATATTTACACACATAGAAGTAGAATCAAAGTGGGATTATGTGACATTTCCACAACATTTACAAGAACAAAATACAATTTGAATGAGTTGTGGTGAGCACGTTAAAATATAATATACGTTGTTTCTATACTTATTGTACTGCACTGCCACCGCCTTTAATATGCACATTGATCTGTGTAGCAACCGCTTAACACAAACGCTAATATTTATACTACAGTAAAGTACGGATAAATGCACATCGGTTTTCGCCCGATTTTTTGTGCACTTATCCATTCTTTGCATTTATGCAAACCTCGGATAAATGCACAAATATTGCAATTATACAATTATTGGGTAAATGCAAATTTTTTGCATTTACATATAGTTACAGAGAAAGAAATCAAACTATGTACATACATATATGCTTAGAGTATACATACATATGAGCATAAGTTCCTTAAAAATATAAGATAAAATAGACTGTTGATGATTTTTATAAACAAAGTTTAATTTTATTGGTAATTCATGTATATTTTTGTTTGTCTAATAGAAAAACCTAAATCATAAAGTTTTAACGTACATACTATACATATGTTTACAAACTTTCATATATCGTATATATTATGTAAATAAAATTTTTTTTACAAAACTTAAAGAATCAGTTCAGTTTATAAAAAGTGTTTAAAAAATCACATGTGTGCAAAGTTAATTTGCTTTTGTTTTTAATCAACAACAAAATAAAAATTTTTTACTATTAACAAGAACAATTATTAAAAAAATGTTGGTATGGAAGATTATATAGATGACGACCAAACTGAAGAATCTGAATCAGATTGGCTTGGATCACATGAGGTGAGAAAATCGGAAACCTTTTTGTAGAAAAAAGTACTTATGTGTAAATTAAAATTAATTATTTTAGTTGTCATTTATGCATACAAAGTTATACTAAAAATGTCTCTTGAGGCTTGAAATTATTATGCACTTATACATTTTTTGCATTAATCCGTGTTGCACTTATCCGTGCATTTTTACATGAAAAAATATAAAAGAGGCTTATGGCTTCGAAACACGTTGCACTTAAGCGTTTTTTGCATTTATGCGTGTTGCACTTATCCGGTTTTTACTGTAATAATTTATCTCTGTAGCAGGAAACAACTACTACTCAATAACTTAGTTGTTGACTGCTGCTCAGGTGCATTTTAGTTTTATTATATTCATTTGTTTTACATGAGGGTTACACGATCAAGTTTTGCCTTTTAATTTTTAATACACTCACACTTTTTCACCAATACACTCATACTTTAAAAAATTGAAACGAAATTGCTGATAAACATTTTTTTAAGTATCCTTTGTTTTTCTTGCTGCAAATATTTTACATCTTTATTGTTGAATGCACAAGAATTTCTTAAGCTGAAAGTCCATACCATCCGTTCTATGCGTATGCGTTCTATGCGTATGCTGTGCGTTCTATGCGTGAAGTTACATACAATGCGTTTCATGCGTCAACTTTTTTATTTTGATCAGCTGTAGTGTAAATATTTTTATCAAATAGAACAAATTTAGGCAAAAATGGAATGTGAAATTGTGATTTTAAAAGAATTTATGGAAGTCATTGAGTTTATATACATAATATTTTGGTCCTACGGAGAGCTGCAAAAGAACACGGAATGAGAAGTGATTTGTATTTTTGCAGTTTCAATAAGATTATTTTCCCTTGTAGTTGATTAAAAAATAATAAATAAAACAGAGATGACACTCAGTACATAAATGTAATCGATAACTAGAACGCAAATTTTCTTAATGAAAGAAATATGTTAAAAATTTACTTTAGTTTTAAACTTAAGTGCGAAAGGTTTTTCTT
Organism: Germaria angustata; assembly: GCA_963681545.1. Lineage (NCBI taxonomy): Eukaryota > Metazoa > Arthropoda > Insecta > Diptera > Tachinidae > Germaria > Germaria angustata. The sequence goes on from OY812998.1 coordinate 92,479,416, forward strand.
TTATTAAAAACTTTTTTAATGCAAAAAAAGAGAAAATTAAAATCTACCACACAAATTTTTAATCGATATCATTGAACATAAAATATAATTTGTCATCCCTGGTTAACAAAAACGATTGACTTTTTTTCATCTCTTTCTCATGACGCATGAGACGCATAGAAAGGTAGAAAGTAAACCTACTTCATGCTTTCTATACGTTCTATGCGTTTTGCTCTGTAACTTGTTACATACAATTACACAGAATCTACTTTTTTGACAAACGCATGAAACGCATCGACGCATAAAATTTTCAAAAAATCACCAAAAATAGTGGCGCAAACTTGCGCAAACTTTTTTTCTTTTTTCTTAAATTAGAGATCTCATATTGTATTGTGGTATAAAACATTATTTGTAGAACAGCTAACCTCACTTTCAAAAAACTTTTCCTTTTTTTTGGTAAGAATATATATACATGTATGTATGTGTATAATTTTTTTTATAATTAATATTTTTAAAATAAATATTTGAGATAATTTTTTCTTTTTAAATATTAAAAATAGCTCCTGATGGATTCTTTCAAGGTAAAAAAAATCAATGTAATACCTCTATTCGTTTAGCTAGAAAAAAAATATCATATAAATATCTTGAAGTCGAAAAAATTCAATAAAAACGCAAGCAATTTTCTTCACTTACTGACTTTAACAGTGTCCCACAACTACAAATCTTAACTTACAATCTTTAAAATGCACGATATGATGTACAATTTTGTTTTCTATCGATCTGCGTAATTACTTCTTAGGATTTCATCAAATTAATTTTTGCCTTTTTGGCCAGCTTTTTGGGTCAAATACTCCTCTGTGCGACGCATAGAACGGATGGTATGGACTTTCAGCTTTAGAAGTGCAACTCAACTGTCCCGTTAGCTCGTTGAGTTGTTTACTCTTTTCACAGGATAGTTGGCGACGTATAGTAGCGTGTTTTCATTTTTTAAGGAGTAGGTTGCAGTAGTTCACAAAAAGGAGTGTTTTTTATTTATTTTATATTTTGTTTTTATTTATTAATTGTTTTTTAATTAAATTAATTGTTCATAATCAGTGAATGTAGCAAGATCGTTGTGAAATAAAGACTATTCAAACTAATTTTTTTTTGCGTCTTTCATTTCTCGGATCACTACATCCAACATTTAAGTTTTGTTGTTCTGTTTTTACAAATATTTGCAGCAATATAAAAGTAAATGTTCTAAAAATAAATATAATGAGACCAACTAGTGTTTACCAATAAAAGCACTAAATATAATCGCTCTATAGAAGCCATGAAATTCTGTGGAAAATTAATCTTACATCATATAGGCGAAATGACTTGCAGATGAAGGTCTACGAATCTATTTTTTCCTCTTCCATTAAATTATTCATTTCTTCTAACACTTTCAGTGAAGCGACCAGTTGTAGTTGTTTACTTTTCGTCAATATTGAGCTTAATTTTTTGCGTTTTTTTAACAAAAATCGGCACGCGCATACATATGTCGTCTGTAATATTTAAAAATATCAAAGTGCTTTTGCATTCCGTCAAAAATTTAAGCAGCTTAACACAGTGTGGCACTGTCATTGTCGGTTTTCATGCTTAAATTTTTTCCGTGGTGTATTTCGCTAAGAAACAGAACATTAAAATTTCATGAAATTTTTACTGCGAGAAATTGTGTGTGCTATAAAATGGAAAAAGGAAATTTTATAAGTGAATTTTTTTATTAGAATTTATTATTATCAGACTGGTAAAGCAAGGAATAAAGTGAAAATAATATATTAAATAACATGTGATATGATATTTTATTGCAAAAATTTTTGTTTATAAAAACAAAAAATAATTAACACTATTTTTTCCATATTTTTTAATATATCTTTTGTTTAATAAACGAAATGAAAAAAAATAAAATTAATTTGTTTATTATAAAAAGTGGTAAAGCTCGTTTATGAAATAAAACAAAAATATTTTGCCGACAATATAATTTTTTTTGTCATTTTTGTTATTTATTTAACGCTGAGCTTAATGCAATAACAACACAAAATTTGTTTTTCTCCTCAATACTTTTCATTCTTCTATAACTTCAATGTTGTTGTCAAAATGATCGGAAAGAGTGGACCTAAAATTGATCTGCGTGGCAATCGCTTAATGATATGCAGCCCTTATAGTTCTCTTTTTGTACATTATAATTTTTGATGTAATATGCCATATTTTTATTACCAGTATCAGGGAACTGCAACGAGTACCCGTTTTTATGATTTTATATAATCGCCTAAAAACGAGTTGCGGTGTAGTTAATACACAATATTTTTTTTGTATCTGCTCGCACACACTCGGAAGAATTTGTGTTTGTACATACGAGCCTCTAAAATACATAATGAAAATTATACTTGTGTCCGTTTATTATTATTTCGTACATATTTTTTCCAACAATCGGCAATGGTACTCGCACTTCCGATAACAAACAATACAAATGCTCGTGTAGTAAATTTGAAGACACATAATTACGTTATTAACTCGAGTTAGTGTTCTCAGAGTTCAAGAGTATTAAGGCTGGGGCACATAGAATCCGTCATCCTTCGACTTTTTCAACTGACGTTAACGCAATGACGGATGAGGTTGGCACAACGAGTACTTTGTTAACGTGTAGAAAATCAGTTGTTTTTTTTTACATGTTTGCAACATTTCTTTTTATTAAAGAGTAAAAATTTTCTATGGATTTTGAAGAAATTACGGAGTTTACTGTATGTAACCAAGCTCATAACAAAACCTGTATTTTAACTTAGCTGTCAGTTGAAAAAGTCGACGGATGACGGATTCTATGTGCCCCAGCCTTTACTCGCAGCACTCGTCAAACGTATTTAACCTAAAAAAGTGTTGCCAGAAGGTTTAGGAAAAAGTCAATGATCTTATATTTAAGTTATTATGTAGGGCAAAAGTCATAATGAAATAATATATACTTAAAAGTTATTATAAGAAAAATTTTCATGGACAATTTTAAATTAAATATATTAAGAAATCGACAGGCTAATGAATTTAAAAGGGGCAGACTTCTATGAAATGGTTAAGCCACAATTCGATTTAAGGTGAATTCACCCGTTCGTTCTGAACGTTCCGAACTTTTTTTTTATATGTATTTTGACGTCTCTATTTTTCAGAGAGTGAGAGTAAGAGAGTAAATTTAATGCGGAACAATTTTTGCTTGAATTGGTTTAATTTTAATTATCGTCCCGATCGAATTGAACTGTGCTGCCAGATATATACATTTTCTATGCAAAATTTAAATGAGCTGCCACATCATATTATATGTACATATTTATGTATTATAATATACAAGTATAATTGCAAATTTTTTATATTTATTTAACAAAATAGCTATTAGAACATGCACTCGACTTTTATTCATTTGTATATTTTTTATTTTATAAAAATTTGTTTAATTTAGAACACAGCAATTTGCAATCATCTGCCACTGTGCTGCCGGCTTGTAAAAGTAACACACAACATTTACAGAGTTGTTGCATATGGTAGCTTTGTTTCTACAGAATATTTGTTCGACGCGGGTGAATCTTCTGTGAGCAAACTCTCAATAAACTAAAATTTCCTGCAGAACGAACTGGTGAATTCACCTTTATACTGTCAATTTCATTTCTTGAAAAAATGATTAAGAGAGTTTTGGATTTAGCTACTAATTTTTTGAGATTTTGCAATTTTTCCAACGTTTATGCAGATACTTGTTTTCCATGAGGAATGCTTCCGTAATAGTATGTATACTTATGTAGGTACTTATAAATTTTTTCTTTCGTTTTTTATTTGTTGATGTTTTCATGTAGAGTCTACATTGTAGATGCAAGTATAAATCATTTTGAACTTTATTAAAAAAATTATTGTATTTTACTACCTGTTTCTTGGACTTCTAGGTAAGGTCTGAGCAATAAAAATAAAAATTCTGCCAAAAAAAAAATCCCAACTCAAGCAACACAAAAACTATTTTTTTTTTTTTTTTTTGTTTTCTTAGAACCCTTGATGATTAGCAATGAAATGTTCTTATTTTTGATGTGGGTTGGTTTTTCATTGTCTGTTTGCAAATTAACTGGTATGCAATTTTCAAAGTATGCAGTTCATATAATACTTTTTTACATAAACTACCTAGACCCGACAACTTTGAAAACGTGCATAAAGTTTGTGTAAAAGAGATAGCAAAACTATTTGTTTTTATATAGATATCTCTTCACACAAACTTTATGCACGTTATACAAAGTTTATGCAAAATATGATTCGGACCCTTTTTATACGTCAAAGTTGGGTATTCTTTCACCTTTAAGCTGAAAGTCGATACCATACGTTCTATGCGTCGATGCGTTTTATGCGTCTGTCAAAAAAGTAGAATCAGAGTAAATGTATGTGAGAAGTTACAGAGCAAAACGCATAGAACGTATAGAACGCATGAAGTACTTTCTACCTTTCTATGCGTCATGAGAAAAGGTGAAAAAATGTCAGTTGTTTTTGTTAACCAAGGATGACAAATTATATTTTATTTTCAATGATATCGATTAAAAATTTGTGTGGGGGATTTTAATTTTCTCTTTTATTTGTATTAAAAAAGTTTTTAATAAAAGAAAAACCTTTCGCACTAAAGTTTAAAACTAAAGTCAATTTTTAACATATTTCTTTCATTAACAAAATTTGCGTTCTAGTTATCGATTACTTTTATGTACTGAGTGTCATCTCTATTTTGCTTATTATTTTTTAATCAACTACAAGGGAAAAGAATCTTATTGAAGCTGCAAAATACCACTCACTTCTCGTTCCGTGGGCTTTTGCTGGTTTCCGTAGGCCCAAAATATTATGTATATAAACACAATGTCTTCCATAAATTATTGGAATGAGAAGAATACGGTTTTATCTATAGTGACTATAGTATAGTCTGTTTAGAAGGTAGGAACAGCTGATCGGTATAAGGGTGCCAGATCAATTAAAGCTAATATGGGAGAGTTTCGCAGTAAAGTGAATTTTTGTTGTAGAGGCGGGAACTGAAAAAGGATAGTAATGAGCCAACTTTTTTTATATAGAATGGCCCAGGGCTAGCGATCATATGTAAGAAGGCGGAGCCCGTAAAAATGGGCATAAGTACTCCAGTAAAGTAATCGGTTGTGAAATAAAACAACTATAATAAAATTTAAACAAATTAAATTAAAATAGAAAAAAACGAAAAGCTAAACTAGAAAAAAATAAAGTGTGATTCAATTTTTTTAAATAATAAATAAAAGGGGAAAGGAACAAGTATGATTAGTTATTAATTTGGCAAATGGTAAGGAAAATTAAAAGCATTAAATGTCTCTGCTCAGGAAGAGCCGTGCATCATTTACATCTGAAAGAGAGTGCAGATACAAAAAAAAAATATTATATAAAAAAATTAAAAAAGGGTGAAAGCCAGAATTCCTTGCTTGCCGCACTATTTCTAGGACGTGCCAGATTGCTGTCAGCCTGTCAGCCTGTCAGCCTAGGAAACAAATTTTCAAGCCGCACAAAAAGAAAATCGCTGTATATCCAGGTAATATACTTATATTAATAACAATTATCATTATAACGAGGTAGAATCGCAGTGGTCAATAGTCACTATTTGTCCAGGAAATAATCACTGTAAATATATCGCTTTAATACCAGAAGAAATAATAAAAGTCCTGTATTTGGTCCATACTAGACTAATTTCATAGAAACATAAAGAAACTCTAATTTAAAGTATTGCAATTTAATCCGTGTAAAAATTCTATTCGAGAAGAAATCTGTTTTTGAAAACATTCTGCTGTTTGTTGATAACATTAACGCGAAGATATTGTGAAGTTTTAGGGAGCTCCTTCAAATCTCGTCGAAAAAAAAACTGAAACAGTATTTGACATCCGTATTAGAAAACAACAGTGTGAATTATGTTAGTAACTTGGCAAATTCATTTTTTAGGAATCTTTTCGAGTAAAATTTAATGTAAATATATGTATTAGTAACTTTTGTGTTTGTATAAATTCAAATTGCACATAAAATTTCTATTATCAGTTTTTTTTGTACTTAAATTTAATAAGTCTTATACGTAGCCAAATATACTGAATTTTACGGAGATGATGCTAGATTACGGGCAGTGAACAAAAAAGGGTAACGTATTGGGGTCACCACACACTGGTGACCATGGTTGGGAGGGTGACCGCAGCAAACATCTCGCTCCCTCTTTAAGGTGTGTGTGTGTGTGTGTGTGTGTGTGTGTGTGTGTGTATCTGATAGAGTAAGGAAATTTGCAAGAGGTTTGAATGTTATTTTTTTATTGTTACGGTTCATAAGGCCACGATGATGGGAGGGATTTACATGCAATGAGATTCCGTGCGACAGTTGGCCGGTGTCCGAGTTATCGTGGTGCAATATCAAAGTGAAACACGTAATGAAATTCTTTTAAAATCATAATTTCACAGTCCATTTTTGCCGAAATTGGTTCTATTTGATAACATTATTTACACTACAGCTGATCAAAATAAAAAACTTTACGCATGAAACGCATTGTATGTAACTTGACTTTAGAAATGCGTAGAACGTACAGAAACGCAGAGAACGCATACGCATAGAACGGATGGTATGGACTTTCAGCTTTAGAGTATGATAAATTTTAAGGCAAATACACAATTATGTTTTATGAGGACAAAGATGCACAAAACAACATATTTTTTAGGCGCATTCTTTTAATGATTCATACTCTTTAATAACGATAAATATCGCCTTCGAATTGAGTTTTCCCCTAAAGGAAATCGTTTCAACATCTTTTGTTTAGTTGATCAGCTCTCGTGACAGCAGATGGCGGGAAGTAACGCATTGGTTGAAGAAAAAATGGGTGTGGAACGTACACCCTTTCTTTAAAACATAAAGGAAAAGTTTCGTTTGTTACATTTTGGCCGAAATACTAAAAGAAGACGGTACCTTGTTACCCGACGCAACAACTATTTCTCGCAAAGTACAAAACGTAGCAGATGAAAAGAGAGATTCTTTTAGTAAAAAAGTTAAGGAGATCGTGAAAGGTGGAGAAGTGTCTGTCATGATTGATATGTGGTCTGATCGGTATGTAAGTAGAAACTATTTAGGAGCAACTTTGCACTTTTAACAAAACTTCGAAATAGTTGATATTACGCTGGGGCTTAAATCAATATTTTGATTAAGTTAACAACTTTCTTTAATCATTTTTTTTGGTTGACAATATTAATAACGTGAAGTTTGTTACTGACCGCAGCGGGAATATTGTAAAGGGATTGGAAAATAAAACACGCCTGAGCTGTAGCAGTCATTGGTTAGCAAATCTTTTAGACAAGTCATTTGACGAGACGATCGAGCTAACATAATGTATAATTACAATTACATGTAATGTATAACTGGTAAAGGTCGATTAAAATTACATGTAATGTGTAATGGCAAAGATTCGCAAGATCCTAAATCAGTTTTTTCCTTTTCTCAGCCTTCGTAAATATTTGCAAATTCTACGTTTTTGACGAATTTTTTATTTTTTAACTGTATAGAGAACTGGTGAACGTTTCTACAGCTTATTTTAACTTTTAAAATTATTCGGAAATTTTTGCAGTTCTACGCGAATTTCATCTTGATATGCTGACTAGGCTTACGCAGTAAGCAGCTAAATTTTTTAGTTTTTGAAACTATATATTTGCAAATTTGCGTTTTTTTGTGTGCAAATTTTGTACTTTTTTGACTGATAAGAAAACTTGTAAATCCAGCTTATTTTGGCTTTTAATAATTTTTGCGAACTTTTACGATTTTACGCGACTTGATCTTGATAAGCTGATTAAGAGAGTTTTGGATTTAGCTACTACTTTTTTTCAGGTTTTTGAAAATTCCACAAACTTTTGATCTTATAATAAATAATAAAACAGCCACTAAATCATCAAAATGCCCACAATCGCTAAACCTACGACAAATCATCAAATCTGGCCGCCGCGGCTGCAGTAAATGTTAAATAGTACATACACAAACATATACCAAATCAATATGAAGTGAATGTGTTGTTACAAGCTGCTCGCAATACAAAAGGGGAGTAGGTTAATACAAAGAAATTACCAAGTATGAAAATAGAAAAAACACGAGCCTTTGTTCTGAGTGGTTATGATATTGTTTTTACATTTTACTGCGCTCTTACTTCTTCTGTAATCAACACGGGTATGAGTTAAAACAGTATGTGTGTTTTTATGCATGAAGCTCGCGCCGTATGAACAACAAGCCATGAAAACAACAACTCAGTAAAAGCCAGTGCTTAAAAGTACTCGTGACTAAAAAATACATAGTAAACAGCGAGTGCGCTCGCGTGTATTATGTATTGTTGTAGATGTCTGACCAGTATATACATTGCTTTTCACATCTACTAAGGTAATGAGCGATATGCTTCGGTTACATGTCAAATTTCTTTATTTTATTTTTTTAGCGCAAATTTTCAAGATGGTCACTTGACACTTACACAGAATAAAATGAAAATTGACAATGAGAGTGTCACACTACAATAAACTTCTTCAAGTGTTTCGCGATAATCAAAACCATTTTGATATTTTTCAATATTACACAAAGAAATTTATGTGACTGGCACGGGCTTTAGAGCGTGTTTAAAAAAAGTATAGTCAAAGAAAATATATTTATAAGTATAAATCTATAGTCTTTTATGTTACCATCACCAATAACTTCTCACATTTATACTCGTGGGTAGCTAACTCTTCTTGAGTCCGAAAAGTGGCAGTTCGCTTGCTTATACATATGTAAGTGTTCGATTAACAAAATTGTGAGCCAATATACATAAGTATATGTAAGTGACGATATGTTGGAGTTGCCAATTGGCATTGTGTGATATGTGTATACCTATGTATAAGCCACAGAAACAAACAAAAATTAAGTAATCACATGCGGTCCATATTTGTAAAGGTGTTTTTAAAGACTAGGTCCTTCTCTTCGATATTTGCTTACATTATTTTTCGTTACATGCACTTACGTGTTTATTGTCGTTACTTTTGCGATCGGCCTCACTATCCAACAGAGGTGGTAAGTTACTAAACTAACTAGAGTTCTAATTATTGAAAGCACACGTACATACGTGCAATATAGATTTTTGTTACCATTTCAGTGCCATTTACTGCAATTCACTTAGGGCTAGTATTTTACTTCTTAGTTAAACTTAGTTTGACTTTGCTAAGAAATAAAGGTAAACGTACTTAATCCAAACGATGTTTATCATTAAAAATTAACGATTAAAAACTGAAAAGAACTGAAATTTTTCAGTACAAACATCGTATTCTTCAATTTCTTTTATGTAAGTACCTATTATTATTATTATTATTATTATTATTATTATTATTATTATTATTTATAAGACTAATATAAAATATTAACCTAATTTCCAAAACACACTGGCTACCAGGGCCTACGGTGCGAATAATTGTTTACAATGATTTACTTATTAATAAATATAATTATAATTAATGTATTTTTTAATTATTTAATTTCTTCAGATTTTGCTGTTTAGTTTGATGTCGTTTATATATTTAAAAATTTTTTTAACGTTTTGTAGATTGATATCATTTAATAAGGTTGGTGATGTAGTGTTATCGAAGTTAGTTGCACGTAGAGTAGCTAAGTTTGGGCAGTTGTCAAGGATATGCCTGACAGTTAAGCGGTTTGAACAATACGGATAGAGAGGTGGTGAGTCGCTTAGTAAAAGGTGGCTATGAGTCATCAATGTGTGACCAAGCCTCAGTCGTGTAAAATAGGTAATCTCTTTCCTTACTAATTCCGCTGGGTATAAGGCTTTCATACAATTACGATTAATAGTGGAATAAAAGTGTTGACACTGAACCCAATCTGAGGTTTTTTTATTACAAAGGTGATTGTTTACCAGTATTTGTAAATCCTTGCTCGGTGATACATTAAAAATTAGACACTGTGATAAGATTGCGTCGTTAGCCGCTTTGTTGGCAAATTCGTTGCCTGGGATGCCCTTATACCCAGGAACCCAAAGGATTAGAAGTTTTTTTTTGATGTTATAGTAGTTTGTCCCTAATGGAGTTAATATTCGGATTATCGTTGTAGATATTTTAAATTGCTATCAGTATAAATAACAAACTTTTCTTTGTTTTTATATGCAAATTCTGCGGTTTGCAGCACCACGACTGCCTCTGCTGTGAAAATAGAAGAGTGCAATGGGAGCCAACCGGCAGTGATGAGTGTACCGTTTTTATGCACTCCCCAAAATTTTGTTCTGTGGTCGGTTTTAGATCCATCAGTAAATATAGAGGTCCAGTTGGACATGTGACTTTTGATAAAATGTTCAATGAATAATTGTTTATAGCATTCATTACTGGTATGCGTTTTAGGGTAACTGTGTAAGTGTTCCGTTAGAGATATTGGTAGCAACAACCAAGGCGCATGGCTACTAACTTGATTGCATTCTGGTGGTATTTGAATCTCTAGTTCTTTGCAATGGGATATACGTCGATTTGATTGAAAAGTTGCGTTTATGAGATGCTGCGAGTTGCAACGTATTGAAAAGCATTTTGTTTGTGATATTAATAAATTTTGGTATGTGTCTCCAAGTAGCAAAGTCACGTCCTTCTATAATGGAGGGAATGCCTGCTTCAGCTAACATGCATTTGATTGGTGAGGTTGGGAAGGCGCTGTATGATATGGCGCTTGCAAGAGTTTCGTATGTGTGTTAGCACACCATCCGTAAATTGGGAGTCCATAATCTATTATGGATAGCATTAGCGATCTCGTGATGCTTATTAGCGTGTTAGTATGAATACAAAGGTGTTTCGATGTTAAGTATTTAATAATATTGAGGCTGGTAGCTAGATTTTTTCTTAGTTGTGGGCAGTGTTCTTTAAATGTATATTTAGTATCAAATATAATGCATAGTATTTTTAAGTTTTTTGCATTTTGAATGTGAATGAGTTCGACTCTGATATCAATTGGAAGACATCTGCGCTTTCGACATTCGCATTTGTCATAAGCAAGGTTTGCTCCAGATCTTAATTCCCCTTGTTTAAGTTCAAGTAAGATTTTTAAAAATATATTTTTTGTGCTGTTAAGTCTTTATTCTTTGTATAAAAAATGGCGTCATCTGCGTAAATATTTAAGTTAATAGTTTTGTGGTTTAGTGTTATTTTATTTATTTGCTCAAAGGCTATTACAAATAGAACAACTGATAAAGGTGACCCCTTGGGGAAGCCATTCTTTAGTGGTAAGGATTTTGAGAGATGTCCGTTGATATTAACTTGGATTGACGACATGAATGCCGATACGGTCGTACGCTTTATCGAAGTCGGTAGCTAAAATCGTAATGTGGTTTTTGGTTGACAACGCGTCGGCAATAAAGTGTTGTAAGTGAAGCAGTGCATCAGTGGTTCCGTGATTTTTTTTAATGCTGTTTGGTTATGACTTATTAAATTATTTTTCGTGACAAACCACATTAGCCTTTTCGTGAGCATTTTTTCTAAGATTTTGCTAAGCCAAGAGATTAATGAAATTGGACGGTACCCAATTATGCTGTCGAAATGTTTTATTTATTTTAGGTATTGGCAGTATGGTGGCGAATAACCATGTGCGGGGGTATTTCCCTTCGTGGAGGATGTCCGTTTTACCGGAAACGGTAGATTCCAGCGCATGGAATAGGTTAAACGGTCTTCCCCAGGGGTTTTCCCTTTAGCGTACTGTAGAACAAGGTTCAATTCTGTTTGAGAGCGTCTTTTGCGACAGCTGTGGGGTTATAGGTTTCGGGCAAGATTGTCTGCTTAAGTGTATTATATTGTTTGGAAAAGTTGGTGTCATCGGCGTAACTATGCCAAGTAAAAGCAAAAGCGTCTGCAATTTCAGTGGAGGAGGTGAGAAGGGAGTTGTTATAGCGTATAGCAATAATAGGTGCTGTTGGAATACCCGTGAGCGTTTTATTGAGTTGGGATAAATTATTTCTGTGAATTCAGATATAGATTTACGTTTTGCTTTTTTGACGCGTTTCCTGAACAGGGCGTTTGCTTTTTTGTAAGCGATGAGGTTATCTAAATTACAAGTTTTTATAGACCTGCAAGAATTTTTGTTTATTTGTACGTATCTTTATTCCACCAAGGTGAGCGTGATTTATATACCTTTGGGCTACTTTGGGGAATAGTTTTGTTAGCTGCGATTCTGATTGTCTTGGTAATTATGGCTGCTTCTTGGTGAATATTTCCGCGGGTATAACTTTGAGACAGTTCTAAGCAGCGTGACTGGAACTGGTCCCACTTTGCAAAGTATGTCAGGAATTTTGGAGATTTTTTGGGAATAACTGCGTTAAAATTATTCTGGAGCTCTGTCAGGATTGGGTAGTGGTCACTTCCATAGAGATAGTTGAGGACTTTCAAAGAACATTCGGGACTTATTTGGGCTGTAGCCATTGTAATATTGACGTGGGTGAATGTACTGTGTGTAGAAAAATGCGTGGCAGATCCATTGTTAAGTTCAATATAATTTTCCGTGAATATTCTATTCTAGTTGTATACCTCTGGTATTGGGAGTGACTGAACCCCAAAGGGGGCTGCACGCATTGAAATCACCTTGTCAGAGAATGGTTGGGTTGGTGGGATGTATGCATTTATTATAGAAAACGGTGTAAAAAGGTTCAGTTCGATGGTTATTGCTTGGATATTTGTATGTTTGGCTATGCGTTTATGTGGGAAATTGCATTTTATTAGTAGTGCGACTCCTTGTTTCGCATATGTATATGTATGTTGTTACTGTCATTATAAAAGCAACCAATGTAAATCTTGGGACTATGGTATTAGTTACATATCGCACTTGATCAACAAGAGGGTATTAACTCAAAATTTTTGAATTTTCAGTAGAGTCAAAAAACTGTTTGTGGCCACATTTTAACAGAATTTAAAAATTCAAATATACCATAGGAAGCAAATTCCATTTGAAAATATATATATACATTGTTTTTGTTTTAAATTTTACCAATCATTGCAAAAAAAATCTATTTTTGAGTTAACACCATTTTTTTGAAATTTATCGATTTTTTTTTTATTATTTTGAATTATGACGCTTTTGTTGAAATTTTAATAAAATTATAAAACAAATTTTATCAAAAAAATAGTATCAACTCAAAATACAACCAAATATAAATAAAACAGTTTGATTATTTTTAACATAAATAAAGGCTCAAATCAAAATAATACCTTTTTTATGAAAATATACGATTCATACCTATTTCAACTTTTGTATTAACTCGAAATATTACCTTTTTGTTGAAATAAAGGTAATCACTACATTATCATGAATATGGTCTCAAAAGTGGTTTTCGAGATGAAAGAGTAAACGGAATACGTTGAAATTTTTACAGTAGATAGATATTGATGTTGTTAGCTGATTTCTTGAAAAAAGTGATATTTTAAAAATTTTGCGTTAATACCCTCTTGTTGATCAAGTGCGATATGGGTCTCTTGAAGGCAAATTATGTGGGGATTAAGATCTTTAATTAATTGCTCTAACTCATTGTAATTATTGCTATAACCTTTTAAATTCCATTGTAAGATTTTTAACGATATTAAATTTTTAAGTATACCAATGATGAATTGTTAAAAAGCGGTTGTAAATATTAGGTTAGGTTACGTTAGATTGATTGGAGGGGTGTGATAGCCCATGTCCCTTTTAATTATCAGACACAAACTGCCAGAGTTCTGCGGCAGGATTTGAACCTGGGACTTTCGCACTACGAGTCTAGTACACTACCTACTAGTCTACGAAGGTCAGTATGAAAGGATATGTACAGCAAGTAAGGTAAGTTGTTAATCAATTGTTTATTTTGCGGTGTAGTTTTTGTAGTAGTTGACTTAACAGGTGAACGACTCGCTGAGCTGGGAATACCATTTTCAAGTGGATTATTCATAATATTTCGTTGTATTAGTTGTTATTGTAAAGTTGGTTTTGTTAGTGTGATGAGAGTTAAATTCTATCAATAGATTTCTTGTGCTGTCTTTGCTGGATGTTGATGCAACGGTATTTTGTGTGATAGTGTGTACCTCTGAAGTAGAGTTATTGGGGTTTATTGATTGTGTGTTGTTTATGTTATGATATGCTGCAAAATTGTCTTGTATTTTAGTTATTTTAGCGAACGATATAGAGCTTATAATTATTGTTGAATTTTTTATTTTAAGTAAAATCAGGGCTCCACGCATCGAGAATTTTTATTCTGTATTTATTTTTAAAATGTCCGCTCTGTTGGTATTTTGGGCATGTGTTAGACGAGGCTGAGTGTTCTCCATAGCAATTTGCGCATAACGTTCTGATGCAATTTTCTGGTTGGTGAGGAGGTAGGTTGGTGGTCGCATATGCGGGTGCTTTCTTGCATATCTTTATTGTGTGACCAAGCTTTTGACATGATTTGCATCGCATCAGGCTTGGAAAATATGGTCTCACAGTGGATGTCAATTTTTTCTGGGAAATGTATGTAGCTGCCAGCTACATACATTGTTTATGGAAAATTGAACTGAGCTGCCACATCATATAATATGTACACATGTATGTATAATAATATACAAGTATATTTGTAAATTTTTTATATTTATTTAACAAAATAGCAATTAGAATATGCACTCGACTTTTATTCATTTGTATATTTTTATTTTACAATTTTTTTTTAATTTAGAACACAGCAAATTACAATCATCTGCCACTGTGCTTCCTGCTTATAAAATTAACACACAACATTTACAGAGTTGTTGCATATGGTAGCTTTGTTTCTACAGAATATTTGTTCGACGCGGGTGAATCTTCTGTGAGCAAACTCTCAGTAAACTAAAATTGTCTCTCAAGGAAAATTTCCTGCAGAATGAACGGGTGAATTCACCTTAAAAGTAACACACATCATTTACAGAGTTGTTCCATATGGTAGCATTGTTTTTCCAGAACATTTGTTCGAACGTGTGAATCGTTTGTGTGCAAACTCTCAGTAAACTAAATTTGTTTCACAACAAAAATTTCGTTCCGAACGAATGGGTGAATCCACCTTAAGAAGCTTGGGGAGGAATACAGAATTTGGTGTTCTCTGCAATTTTCTTTTGCTTTGCAATTCTCACTATTCAACTTGATGTTTAGTGTTGTTGTATTTGACGTTTTATTTTATTAATTTTCATTGTTGGCGTTTTAGAAAAATGAAGAAAAGAGAAAAGAAGGCATAAGAAATAAAAATTGCAATACTAGATTTTTTTCTAATGTGGTCACTAGAGCAATTTCAGTGCAAAATTTTAAAAAATTGAATGCAACAAAATTGCAAGTCTGAACGGCGACTTACATGTAGAAGATTAATTATTTAGAAATTTCAAATGTACTAAGTGAAACATCATTATATATGTACATATTTATAGTCTTTGCTTCAGTTATGCGCAGTGACGTTGGCAGTGACGCGGCAGTGACGTTGTATTGTTGGAGTTTTTCAATAACGTCGTCTTCTGGAACTAGATTTAGAATCGGTGCATAAGTATATCGTCCCTTTGACGCAGTTTAAATTATGATGGAGTGCACATGTAATCTGACAAATGCTCGGAAGATATTGTGTGTCAAGAACTTTTTCGCCATTTCTTTATTTTTAACTAACAGCAGTAAGCCGCCATCACGTAGAGGTGTGATTTTGTTGCCTTCTTTGCTAATAGCATGAAGTGATTCATGTACCGCTAAGATAGAATAACAATTTAGTGGTTTCTTTTCATCTTTAGAGGTGATTGTAAGAAATTTGGGACTGTTTTTTTAGTTACAGGTAATTCTGTAAACTCTTCAGTAACGTTAGATGGTTTTTTCTTTTTGCACGTGGGCTCGGTGACAATAGGGACATCTATTGTCCCCGAGATATTTACGCCTGGAGGCCATATTACTTAAATGTTTTTGTCAGATCCGTGTATTTGTAAAACGTGACGAAAAAGAAGAACATAAGTATAACGAACTTGGCAATGAGAAATAGACGATAACAAATAGATTAGTTGTTATACAATCCTGACCGATAGGGTTGGCTGCTGGTCGGTGACCGTTGTAAAAACTATAATTCCTAAGAAATTGGAACTAATTTTAAAACGTTAATTTTCATTCTATTGAATGAAATTTTTTTATTTTATAATTTTTTTTAATACGAGTAAATATTTTTTTCAACTACAAATGACTGCACGCACTATGAATGCTTGATATCGAATTAGAATTATTTTAAATATGGTAAGTACTGTAATTTATTAAAAAAGTACTTCTATAAATGTTTTAATTTTTCTCGATATTAAAAAAATTAAATCACTAAATTTTGTATTGCCTGCAAAACAACACATTTTATTCAATTATTTCATTTTCCCAATTTCGGGTGATTTTTATTTTAAGGTTTTTTATTTTTTTTTTATTTCACAGTTCTAAACTTGGGCCTAATTGAGACATCTTGCTTAGTTTAATCCAGATAATCTTTATTTGAAAAACAGTTAGTAAGTTTAAGCTATAAATGTTATTTGTGTTAATCTTTAAAATTGATGTTACTTATTCTATATATATGTATGTACATACTGACATATATGCACACATATGCAGATGAACCACATACATATGTACATATGTATGTATGTATCATCATTTATCCAAGCTCTTACGTGCACTTCAAGCTATCGTATTGTACGCAATAAAATATTGTACACAGACAACGTCGTAAAAAACCAAAATTTATGACATTTTCGTTTCTAAAAGAAAATGTTGTCCTTTCACAGAGAAAGCACAGACAGCGCAGTACTACATATAAGGGAGTTAAATTTTTTTGAATTGATCAAGAAAAATTTTCTCACTTTTCAGAAACGAAAACGCCATTAAAAACACATACATACATAAGTACATGTGTACATATGTATTTATGTAATAGAGTTCTGCACAAGAAGTTTTGATTTCGTGCTTAAAGTGAAATCACCCATTCGTTCTGAACGAAATTTTTGTTGTTGTTCCGCATTAAATTTACTCTCTTTCTCTCACTCTCAAAAAAAATAGAGACGTCAAACTACATATTAGTCCTGTTTCACACACATCAAGTTTTCTTGATCAAGTTTCAATTCAGCCGGGAGAGCGATAGGGAGAGTATGTATTCTTTTCTTTATCTCTCTCCCAGCTGAATTGAAACTTGATCAAGAAAACTTGATGTGTGTGAAACAGGACTAAAAAAAGCGTTCGGAACGTTCAGAACGAATGGGTGAATTCACCTTAAGACACTCGCTTTGTTTCAAATGTTTATTCAACAACATTGGTTCAACGAGCCGACACCGTAAAATACTATTGGTTAAATAAACATCTTAATTAAGCTTCTACTGTTTCAACACAGGTTCGAAAAATTATTTTCCGGCTTTTGCTTCTAGTGCATATTCGCTGCTGATGCAAAAGTATTTGAAACAAAATAAACGTCTGAAGAACGTCTTCAATAATTGTATAGGAATGTTATGCGTATGTACATAGTTTATGTATGGATGTATGTATACTTATATGTATGTATGTACATACACACAAACTTGTGTATACACACTAACATTCTACAAATATATTTGATTGTTGGACAATTAGTATTGCAACTTTATATAAACAAATAATAAAACACAAAAAAAAATGTTTGTATTTCCTGGTTCAACGTACATGAAGATGGTATCTCCCAGAAATGTTTTGTCTTGTCATATATCTACTCAAGCACTCGAAACTTACCATAATTATATGAGCATTGCTTGTTTCTACCCTTGAAAATTCACATAAATTCCAATTAAATTCCCAGTAGCCTTTACCAGTAAAGAGTTAATCAGTTGCTTATTGGAAAAAGCTCCCAAGAAAAACGTGTTTGACAGTTCAATGCTTATCTCCAGTATTGTCATTATTTTAGAACAAAATAAATAACCGACCTGACATACGAACACAGTTTAATATATTTTATAATTCTTGTTTTTGTGGTGGTCTTTATAAATCCTCTATCTTAGCATTCCTGTTCAGATTCATTAGGGCGCGTTCCATAAGCATACGGAAAATAGCTATTAACTTTGTGCTTGGAGCTTGCTAGACAGAACAGTCAACAGGCACTTTGGGTGTCCCACAGGTACCCAAATGGGTCTTTATGGTGTACGCAGGCGAATTAAATAATTGAGAAAAGTATAGGATAATCATTAACCAAAGCATGATTATACATATATTCCAAAAGGTCGTCAAGAAGTAATGACAATGGCGCATGTCTCATAACTGAATTCTTCAATTTCTGACTGAATGGATTGTTTTCAATATTTGTATTACTTCAGCCTCCGACTCATTTAACGATCTTCAGGAAACCCTATTTTCTTTGCATGACTCAAAAACGGCAGGACAGAAATACAACAGCGGCTTTTTAAAATACTAGAATCAAAAAAGCTGTTTTACGAGTAAAAAACATGTAGAAATAAAAATGAAATCATTTAAAAAACTGATTAATTTTCACACAAATTTTTTAAATGGAGTTGCTTTGCGGATAACAGAGCGGACAATAATACACCAACAAGATTCAACTAGCTGAGAATATCTACAAGGAACTGATGGTGGAGTCGACACAGGCTGGTGCATAAGCCATAATACTTATGGCTCCGAGGTTATAGCCTACCAAAAATGGAGATATCGTGCATTTTCGTGAAAAAACGAATAATATGAAACCCTTGATGACTTTGGGACGCGTCATCAGACTCAAATAACATTGGTTTCGGTGGAGAGCATTGGACTTTCTCTTTTTAAATAACTTGAATGACAAACCTTTTTGCTGCAATTACCTCTAAAATGAGGAGATGTCCTCTGTTCTTGAATATCTTGAAAAGGGTGTCTTCATATATTTATTTCTTTTCTTTCGATTTATAACTTTTAAGATGTAATCTTAATTTTTCTCTGGAAAAAAAGTTTATGATAATTTTAACAAGATGGACATTTCCATAGTAGGAAATCGATATTCGAACAAAATTGAAAATCTTTAGCTTATTATGGAGGATTAAAATCCACTCGATTACCATCATTTGCACATTTCGAGAAAAAATGTCAATTAATTGGACGGCGATTCTAGGAAGTAGACCTATGGAATTAAACAAGAGTATAGTAAAGCCCCATATTATTTGGGCGTGTTGCTCTATGATTTTCGTAATACAGAACAAATTGAAGAGAGCACGATATTATTTTGAATGTCGCTCTCTTGCAATGAACAATTTAATACTAAAGAAAATTATTTTTTAAAATTTGTTGGAGAAAAGCGCAATAATCGTTGTTCTTTCAGTTTTACTCTCCAAAATTTTAAGTTCAGAAGCAACGGAAGCTTACATGTTTCTAGTAAAAGTTAAATTTAAACTATGAATGTGAAAATAATGTAGTTCATTTCGCTGGCCAAAAATTATAACATGGTTTTTCTAATAAAATTTTAATTATTATTTATGTGCACAAGAAAATAAATAGTGCAGGTATATATATATATATATATATATATATATATATATATATATATATATATATATATATATATATTCATATATGTATTTATATAAATAATTAATATATACATGGGTTGTAATGCATCAGTATTTATGTATGGACAAATGAGCTTCAATGGAACGTGGTTATTCATGTTTACATTCAAATGGACACTTCAACTTTATTTCGATTGATCGTTCTTCTAAAAGGTAAAAGTTCAGCAGAATTCCTGCAGAGGTACTTGTGTTAACCTGCTTGTCTTCTTTTTAGATTAATGTGAATGAGTCCATGAGAATATTTGATATACATACGGCATAAAATTTAATTATAATGGGCTGGGAATGAATTTAGTTTTGAAAATGAGTTAATTATCAAAATGATACCATGTTTTTAAACGGAAATAAATCGTTTTAATATTTTTACGTTTAATATTGTCAACGATATTTTTTATTACAACTACTTTGGGATAATTAATTAAATATTAATGTTTGTAATGCGACTGAGTTTTGATCTGTACTGATGCAGCTTACTTCTGTAAATGAATTTTACATACATACATATGAGCACATATGTATGTATGTATTTAAATATTAAAAATATCACAACTCGGCCCATGAATTTATGGTTTAAACAAATAAAATTATATTACATTTCATCTTAACAAAATTCAAAATGAAAATAAGAAACTACTTGACTTGCACGTGTATATTATACATCAGACATATTTGTTTGGTTTATATTTTAAATTAATTAATGGTATTACATTAGTTCAATGACTATAATTAAAAGAAAAAGTGCAATGATTCGACGTAGGCTATTTACATACTTATGTGTGTGTGGTTAGTAAAACATATTTAATTGTGTTTGTGTGTGTTGCCATGAATCGATCTGCGCCAGTGTTCGTACATGTATGCATATATGTAAGTACATATAATGAGAAACATGAAAAACTTTTAACATTTTTATAAAGCCAGAATCATTAAGTTCAGATTACTTACTATGTACCTTATTATGAAACATACAAATGCTTACGCTTTGCTATTTCCACTCCAATTTGTCAATCAATAATAAAACTTTTTGTATTTTGTAACTCGTATTCTGACAAACTGGAGATAAATAATAAAATATTTATTAAAGTGGATATTGTTGTTGATACATAATATAAATTGATAACCCGAACGACCGATCTACGTGGAAAGAGAAACAATAAAAGTAAAAGCGTAATTCAAAAGCGGATAAAAGTTCTCTCGGCGCTTCCAAAAAAATAGTTGATATGGTGCTCTCCCAAACGAATTGGAGGCCGCTTACTTGATAGCGAATATGATTTGCATATTAGGCTTGCTTTTGTCGTCGTCCTTAGCAATTATTGCGGAAGAAGTGGCTTTCCAAGACTTTGGGCTTCTTCCTCCTTTAATCACCGTTATGTATCTGTTCACAACGTTATCTTCTTTCGTAGTGATGTTGAACTGTATGGCCGAACTTACCAAAGCACCCACCGGAGGATTCAAATTTTCAGACTCAGAATATGACCGACGAGTGAATGTTTTATTTTTTAATTAATAGAGGAAGAACTTCCAGACTGGATGGATCATACTGCGGGTCGCCTCGTCCAAAGCTTGTCTGAAAGGCAAACAGAACAACTTCCAGATAGACAAACATTAATAAAAAAGTGGGGATGTGAAGTACTTGTCATGTAGACAAAATATTTATAAACAAGCCCAAGGTACAAGTATTACAGATGCGAATATGTTCATGGCTTCTGTAAGTCTTTTACGAAAAGTGGAAGCTATAAGCACTGGAAAACCATCACCCATTTGAAAAGTTGTCTTCGGGAATAATCAAGTCTACAACAAGCGATGTTAAAAATCAGATTGATCAACCTAAATTTCATGTTATTGAAAAGAGGAACGGAAAACCCCATTGCTACTATATATGGGGTTTTCTTAAGATCATTAATGGCAAAACTTTGAATGTGTTGAAGTGATTTCAATTTAATTTTTCTTTAGATTGGTAGTTTTATGAAAGTCCCCATTTCAAAAGAATGATATTACAAATACCTCGTCAATTTCGACAGGAGCAGTTTGCAAAAAGTTTCAAGATTTTGATGATTCCGTCGAACCATCGAAAAATGGCTAATGTCATGAATATGCATCAAAAAATTCTCAAATCTTAAGTCAAAAGTGTGCTGAGAAAAACTAGAGCCAAAATCGTATGTACTGTGATACGATTTTGGCTCATGGCTCTCGAAAGAAGTGCAAGAGTGCGAAAATAGCGACTAACAAAACATTTGATACACAAATACTTTGATGATTTCATGTATTAGGCAGAATGTATTAGCAGGATCTTCCCATCTAATTAGCTCACCAGTAAGATAAGTCAGATCACAAGAAGATTTACAAGAATGTATTTATAAAATGTTATGTTTATTAGATTTAAAACAGAATATCAACGACTACATGTCACATCAGATTTTGGTATTAAAAATATTTCAAAAATGTGCATCTGCGATACAAATAAAATATTTAATATATATTATACCTGTGAAATTTGTACTTAAAATAATATTGAAATTCGACAGCAAAAGTTTAAGCTCCTATAGGCATCATATGTGAGTACTGCCTTGAAAGTCTAAAAAGTGTTTATTCTACTGCTTTTTAAATGTTGAAAATGTCTTCATTATATTGAAATTTATGATTTTTGCAACGAAAAAATTAAAAAGAGCCACTTTGCGTCTTTGCATCAGACTAAAAGTAAATGCTTTTAGAGTCACTTGGAGCTATATTAGAAGTTTGTTGTAATTACCTCGGCTACTTTTGAATGCTTAAGTAAACTCTTTAAAAATACAGTTGCAACTACGTACATATGGAATTTTTATCTTTATAATTTCGTTTTTTTTTCTGATGAAGTTATAAGTCAGTCGGCGCGAAAACGGTCCAAAATTTATACCGCTGTAATTAATAAAGAGGAGGCTATAGTAACTTATCAAAATGTGGCAACTTCAAATGATAAAAGTTACAGGGAGGATGCACATGCCTTTAACTTATCGCTCACACGGTTCAATATGGCTGCCCTTAAGGTGAATTCACTCATTCGTTCTGAACGTTCCGAACGCTTTTTTATATGTAGTTTGACGTCTCTATTTTTGAGAGAGAGAGAGAGATAGAGAGAGAGAGAGCGAAGAGAGTAAATTTAATCCGAAATAATTTTTGCTTGAATTGCTTTAATTTTATTTATCGTCCCGAACGAATTGAACTGTGCTGCCAGATCCAAAAATTTTTTAGGCAAAATTGAAATGAGCTGCCACATCATATTATATCTATGTACATACATATGTATGTACAATAATATACAGAGTATATTTGTAATTTTTTTATATTTATTTAACAAAATAGCTATTAGAACATGCACTCAACTTTTATTCATTTGTGTATTTTTTATTTTATAAAAATTTGTTAAATTTAAAACAAAGCAAATTGCAATAAATTGCCACTGTGCTGCCGGCTTGTAAAAGTAACACACAACATTTGCAGAGTTGTTGCATATGGTAGCTTTGTTTCTACAGAATATTTGTTCACGCGGGTGAATCTTCTGTGAGCAAACTCTCAGTAAACTAAAATTGTCTCTCAACGAAAATTTCCTGCAGAACGAACGGGTGAATTCACCTTTACCCTACAGTTAATCAAGCGGTAACATTGGCATTTATGTAGCTTATTGCCACATAAATTGTATGAAAATATGTACTATATTTTTAGTTTTTTTATTTTATATTTCTGGAATTTGTTGCTAACGAAAAGAAATAACAAACTCGAAAACACAAATTTTGTCACGAACACCTTTATATATGTAGTTTGACGTCTCTGACTTTGAGAGAGAGAGAAAGAGAGTAAATTTTGTCCGGAGCAATTTCAACTTTAATTGGTTTAATTTAAATTTTCGTTCCGAACAAATAGAACTGTACTGCCAGCTACATAAATTTTTTATGCAAAATTGAACTGAGCTGCCACATTATATTATATACGCATATGTATGTATAATAATATACAGAGAATATTGGTAAATTTTTTATATTTATTTAACAAAATAGCTATTAGAACGTGCACTCGACTTTGTTCGAACGGGTGAATCGTTTGTGTGCAAACTCTCAGTAAACTAAAATTGTCTCACAACAAAAATTTCGTTCGAAACGAATGGGTGAATTCACCTTTACAATCGAATACTTTTTACATAAACAAATTTTTGTAATATTGTGTTTGTTGTAGAACTGGGAGGACCTGTATACAGTGTTGGACAAAATACATGGTTTGCGGTATTTAAAATGCAAAATACAAAATACTTGCTGATCATGTATTTAAAATACAAAATACTTTCAGGATATGTATTTAAAATACAAAATACTTACAAATCTGTATGTATTTAAAATACAAAATACGTATTTGTATTTCAAATACGTATTTCAAATACATGTATTTAAAATACTGCCAAGCCCTGCTGTATAAGAAGACGTTAATCACATACATACATACATGTATTGATGGTTAAAGAATTTTGTTCTACGGGAGCACAGCGGTTAAAAACAAAAATAAATGTTAAATATTTCGCAACTTTTAAGATATTTCACGGACTTTCGAAAAGCAAGGAACTTCTAAATAAAAGACGTAAAAATGGACAACCACGTACACATGTACGAGTAACTAACCTTTTGGAGCTTGTGGACGTGTAAACCGATTTGAATTATTGTTTAGTGTTACGCATTTTACAATATACGCAAAGCTGAAACATTCTTTAACTGTCATAATAACACTTAAGGTCATTATTATAACTTGACTTTAGTTAAAGGTAGGACCTTATTGGACAGTTTTTCATTCTTACAATTTTACTTTGACATATTTAAAAGTGACCGATATGTTAAAGGCAAGTTCATCATGCTTGAAACTTTTATCGTGACATTTACTAATTTAAAATTGCCACATTAATACCTTGGCTAAGCGTCGTCATATACAATTTTTGAGTTAGTCAAAATTTCCTTATTTTTTCAAAACAGAAACTCAACACTAAAAGCACTTAAATGTTAAACCAAAAGCAGTCAAATTGCCACATTTTAGGAAAAATAAATTTTGTTTTACTTGTGGGTTAGACGATCAAGTTTTGCCTTTCAAGTTTTAATACATTCACACTTTCTCTCTAATACGCTCATACTTTTACAAATTTAAACGAACTTGCTGTCAATTTCTCTTTCAAGTTGAGTGTTTAAGTTTACGTTCAAAAAAACAGCATTATTCGTTTTTCTTTGTACATATATTTTGCCGATATGTTTTTTTAAATAAATATTTTCAGCATTTTAAAACCTTCAGTTAAAGTATCGTAAATCAATAAAATCAAATAGTGAAATATGTTTCTGCGATTCATACAACCTGAAGCTCTGTGGCATATAAATCTTTCATCAAATAGGCAAAATAATTTAAAAGTGAAGGAAAATTGCTTTGAAGTTGCGAGCAGCCTGCGTCACAGTTATCAATTTTGTTAATTTTGACAAGTAGTATGTGTGAAAAACTAAACTAAACTAAAGCAACCTTTAATTATGGGGAACTCTAAAGGTGAATTCACCCATTAGTTTTGAACGTTCCGAACGCTTTTTTTATATGTAGTTTGAAGTCTCTATTTTTTAGAGAGAGAGAGAGAGAGAGAGAGAGAGTAAAAACCAATTCAAGCAAAAATTGTTCCGCATTACATTTACTCTCTTTCTCTAGAATAGAATAGAGACTTCAAACTACATATAAAAAAAGCGTTCGGAACGTTCAAAACGAATGGGTGAATTCACCTTAAATCTTGATTCACCCATTTTATTTCTAGATATGTAGTTTGAAGTTTCTCTTTTTGAGAGAGAGAGAGAGAGAAAGAGAGCTAATTTTGTCAGGAACAATTTCAGCTTGAATTAATTTTAATTTTTGTTCCAAAACAATTGAACTGTGCTGCCAGCTACTTAAATTTTTTAAGCAAAATTAAACTGAGCTGCCACATCATATTATATACGCATATGTATGTATAATAATATAGAGAGTATAATTGTAAATGTTTTATATTTTTAATAACTCTGCATTTGCACGCGCAGGTAACCTGTTGTAAGTTGAGTGTACGCATTAATAGGAAATAATAAAAACACTTGCAACATGCTTGTTTGGTTGCACATTCAAGTGCAAGTTTATTTTCAAATTTTCTTCGAAGGCAAAGGTGTTAAAGAATTGCTTTAGTTATGAAATTAAAAAATTGTAAAGAAAAAGAAACAATTTATTTAATTTTATATTGTATATAAGTATATTTTTATAAATACACTTTTCTTGTTGTTGTTGTTGTTAGTACTTATTTTTGTATAAATGAGTTTCAAATGTCTGTGTTACCAAGTTTTTAGTATAAGAACATTACAGGGAATCTATTAGAACAAACAATTGACTTTTATTCATTTATATATTTTTATTTTATTAAATTTTTTTAATTTAAAATTTGTGCTTAAGAAAATCAAAAATGTGTGTGTGACGACAATAACACAGCAAATTGCAATCATCTGCCATTGTGCTGCCTGCTTGTAAAAGTAACACACATCATTTACACAGTTCTTTCATATGGTAGCTTGTGCAGTTCTTTCATATGGTAGTTGTTACAGAACAATAGTTTGAAGTGGATGAATCGTTTCAGATCAAATTCCCATTAAACTAAAATTGTTTCTGAACAAAAATTTCGTTCCGAAACAATGGTTGAATCCACCTTAAAGCTATGGACCTTACAGTGATTATTCTTAAGAACATCGTTATTGCACCTAATACTTTTTGGATACAAGGGTACCAGCTGCTTCACAGAAAAATTTTCAAATACACACCTTTAGAAAGTTCAGTCCATACACAAAGATATCCGAATGCAAATTCTTTGATCTATTTTTTCCACAGCAGTAAGTCGACGAACAAGCAAAACATGTCTAATTGTTATGCCTCTCACAAATAAACCAAACTACACAAACAAACTCAACTGACAACATATCGCACTTGTTCCCCAAAAGTGTAACAACTCAAAATTTTAAAATTTTCCTTTTTGCAAAAAACCAAATCTCCCTTTGATTTGTCTTCTTTTCCGTGAAAAAACTGTTATGACACTCTCTCTGTTTTTAGAATAACTACTTTAGTCTCAATTAAAGGAAGACATTTTTAGTTATTTGCAAGTGCGTGAGCAAAACAGATCAAAGTTTGTTCATAAAAAGAGCGACATTTCGCGTTGTTGTTTTAGACTGTTAACGGTTTACATCAGGGATCGGCAAAAATACATGTAAAAATATTGTTTGCGGGCACATACACACATAAAGAATCAGTGTTGCCAGATCTGAAATTTTCATTTCATACTTAAATTTAAAATCTTAAATCTCCATTCCCTCATAAAAATTTTGTTCATAAGAACTAGTATTTCCTCAGGTTAATTTCATATGAATTTCTGGGGATCTCACTTTTTGCATATGGCAACACTAATTTCTAACAACAAGCGTAACACGTCCACCGTGTTTTAGTGCTCGAGTGAGACTGATTTGTGTTTTTTATTTCTCTGCAATACGTGTACATGATAAAAGAGCGTAAGCATTGGTGTGGTGACCTTGTTTTGCCGATCCCTGGTTTACATATATAAGTTGTGTTTTAATTTTGAGCCATTACTCTTTAGTTTATATAGTTCAGTCATGTTTATGTAATCCATAATGAATTTTCAGTTAAACTGGGTCAACTCGAAATAACACCACTAGTCAAACAAAAAACATTTCAGAAAAAGAATAACAACTCAAAAATTAATTTTTTTTGGAAATCACTTAAGCAATAAAAAGAAACAAAACGTTATATTCTTTTTTAATGGTATTTTCTTACAATGACATTATTTTTTGCTGTAACATATGTGTCGTTAGAATCAACAGAAACAGTTTCTGGCCTCTACTGAAAATTCATGAATTTTTAGTTGTTAAGCTTTTGAGGAACAAGTGCGATATGTTCGAGACAAGTGTGCCAACTTAAAATGAAAAAAAATTCGCTAATCGAATGCACGCAGCCCTAGAAACTTCAAAAAGCACCTTTTTTTATTGAACAGAGTAGTACACGTTAAATCAGGATGACTCAAAACACAATATTGGAAAAGTCTGTGGAGTAGTGTGTTTTATGTAAATTAGTCAGTTAGTTTTGAAAACTGTGGAACATCTACACATACAAAGTTCTATAAAAATGGCTAAGGATACACGTATGCTTCACTTTCGATTTGATTTAGATTATAAAAGAAAACTTATTCCGAACTTTTACAGTTACCTACATCCATATGTACATATGTATATGCATACTCGTACATGTATTTGAAAATGTGCATATGTATATGAGTAAATAGATTTATGAAGTGTGCATTCAAAAGAAGACAAAAAATATTAATACTTATATATGTGTATGTATGTATGCAAGGCAGAATTGCATGATTGCTTAGATGTGTAAGTACTTATTGTGTGCCGCAAATTTTAGTTATACAGAGATGGGAAATTAATGCAACATTGTAGAGGTTTTTAAGTTAATTTACATTCACAGGAAGTTTTCGGAATAGAGCAATATAACAACTAAAAATAGTAAGTACAATTTAGATAACAGAAAACCAAAATAATAGAAACAGCTATGCACATATATATATATATATATATATATATATATATATATATATATATATATATATATATATATATATATATATATATATATATATATATATATATATATGTATATATATATATATATATATATATATATATATATATATATATATAAATATGTATATATCTATATATATATATATATATATATATATATATATATATATATATATATATATATATATACATATTTATATATATATATATATATATATATATATATATATATATATATATATATATATATATATATATATATATATATATATATATAAGTGGGTGAGAGAAAGATAGGTTGAAAAGGGAATACATGACGTTTATAGAGGTTTGCATTTTTATTTTTAATATGTATATTTTTCTTTGTACATATGTACATAAAAAAATTAAACGTACCTTGAACCCATCATATGTCCAACTTCCAAATTTTAAGACACAAGTTTGTTCATCAAAAGGAAAATACTCTACATCTATTTCACACGATGATTTGTAAATTGCCGGCGGTTTCCATTCAACTAATCCTTCAGAGTAAATAGTTGCTTTCGTTGCAAGAGTCACCTCAAAGTTACCGTCGGCACTGGGTATTTAATTTCAATAGGTATTACAATAACGCTTACGACTTTGGGAAAATCCTAAGCGCGAATTATTATTATGTGGTTCGGACTGTAGCCTTGTGTGTATATACATATTTTGTTTCGTACATTAGTGTATTTAGTTATTTATATGATTATTTTGAATTCCTTGATTTCATTTAATTTCATTATTTTAATGATACATAAAATATACATAAAGGCACATGAAGGGAATTTTATTTTGTATGTTTGTGTGTGTGTGTGTGTGCGTGTGAGTGAAAGTACCCACATGGTAAGTTGTATAAATATATACATATATACATATATATATATATATATATATATATATATATATATATATATATATATATATATATATATATATATATATACAGTTGTATGTGTGTGTGTATGGATGTAAGTATATGCACATGTACATAAATAGTTGTATACTCGTATGTACGAGTATCTATTATGTTAAAAATTTGTTGTGAGAAAAATTTAGTTGAAAACATTATTCCATTTATTGAATAGTCTAGGCCAAAACGACAATAATTCGAAAGATAATATTGTATTTATAATGTTTTGGTCGCTTGCAAATAAGTAATCAAATTTAGTATATTAATACATATATGAATTTTGAAGTGATTTCATGATGATTAGGTGAGGCATTTTATATTAATCGAAATATAAGTTTTCAATTATAGTTCGGATTAATATCGAATATTGTCTATATTTATTTAAAACTTAGTGAAATGTAAACACTAAGCTCAGCTAATAAGTTAATATTGACAACAAATGTTGTAGTATGAGTATTAATTGAAATATTAAACGTCAAGGAAGGGAACTCTTGGTCTTGTAAAAAATATTAATTTTAATTTTTTAAGTGGATAGTTCTATCACTCATACTTACTTATTATAAAGTACAATATCTGGTCGCCAAATATGATCAGATGGGACGTGGAGCATATGTACTCCTCCATATTCTTTCGGTTCCCATCTCAGTTTATAATCGTACCAAGACTGTTCTACCCACAAATTTGTTGTCATTATCTGATTTTTTAGGTTCTAAAACGATAAAAAGAAATGAAATGTACTAGTAATTATAAGCATTACTAACAACAGTAAGTTTATCATGGTCTATGAAATTGTTAACTGACTTTTAACAAAACGTGCAGAAAGATTACTCCGATTCGCAAATATTTACATACTTAGCTTAGCTTAAAAAATTATAAAAAATCTTTTAAAGAAAATATAACATAAATTATACTTCTAATACATGTGTGCATTTATATGACAACCACTCATGCGTAACATACGAAATATGTTTAGAACCATTGTTCTTGTAAAAGTAAAAGTCTCCTTTTATCTCCAACATCTCAGCAGTTGGCTTTACATTTTGTTTTAAAGCTTCGGAGTTAACGAATTTGTTATAAAGCTAAAACTCATGATGAAACCGCTGCTGTGTTTTATGATTGGTTTATGGTTTTGCTGTTAAAGATCGGTGTTGTCCTGCTGCCATCTGTTTACCATCTGAGCCAAACAACTTCAACTTATTGCTTCTTCTGTTGGTCGTGACTTCTCTCGACTTATTTTTAACTTCCTTTCCGAACAGCATGAGTTATTATGGATGGGGTCCAATGAGGCGAGTACAATATTGATTCGGAGATACGGAGGTACGCAAGCCTTTAGGAGATTAATCACGATCTTGCAAAAAATCTCCGAGTGAGGTCATACAAATGTTGTCTCTTAATACCCAGTGCTCTATGTTTACTCATAAATATGTATATGACCGAACGTGTTGCTCCATCTATAGCAATGGTTGATTTAATTTTTATGGTTTAAATGCTCTTGATGCTTTTGACATGAGAAACCAGTATAACGATTGCTTGGGTGAGCACATTTTTCATGTCGCTAAAGAAGCAACAAGGTTTTTACACATATTTTTTTTATTAAATCTTCAATATAAATTGAACTAGCAATAAGTAATCAAACCTTAACTCCAAAATAATTGATTAGTTAATTATACCCAGTACCACAAAAAAATCAGTTTCTGAAACTTTTACTCCGGTTTTCTGCAATTGATTAGAGTTCGGTTGAGAGCGCGGGTGTCTCCCTCCCTCTCAGCCGAATGTGACCTCTATATTTTTGAAATGTTGCCCGCTAGTAGAACTAGTTTGACCAGTTGACCGTTTAGATCTTTGTAAATGCACAAAATGCACAACTAAAATATCGATATATGAAGAGCTAAATCCACAATAAACAAAAGCTAATTGCTTGTATGATTAGTTGAAAGCAATCCCGAAATAATAAATTTTAATATTAAATATTTCATCCCATTTATAAACTGCATCTAACAAAACATGACCTGTTGGGGTAAAAAATCGTGTTGCCATAGCGTTTCAATCACGAGTTGGAATAAATCGTAGGCCTAGTGATTAAAAAAATATTTGTATTCACTTCCAGTAATTTTAAATGTGAACCCGCTCGGCTTTTATGGTAACTTTAATTAATATTTTTTAATTTTCGAGTCCGTATAAGGACTAAATTGTAGATGGTAAGAATAACTGAGGATAGTTGTTGCTTGATGCAACAAGATGTAGTGTGGTCATATTCTTGGCAGTAAAGGTATTGGACGGGTTCTGCAGGCTTGTGTGGGTCCTCTACGATAATTTTCTATGCAACAGATGTTTTCCTTGTTAGTTACATTTTGGTTTCATCCATATTACCACATATTGAACATAAAAGGACTTTTCTCCAATTAATTTTATGAATTTTTTATTTTAATTCCGCTCTCTTAAGTAAATTGCAGATGACTTACTTGACTTCTGATTCAAAATGGGTACTTCCATTTCGTTTTGAATGAACTCGAATCTGTTTTGGTTTTAGCGAAAGAAGCGATTTGGGGTGATTTCGGGGTTGTTTCTCTTTTTAGCGCAGTAATGATTTCTGACCACTTGAGGCTTGGAGACTTGGGCGCCGTTATCTTGCTGTTTAATGATAGGATTTTCTCCCGGATGTGGCTTTCAATGTTTCATTCGATAGTATTGTTGCACATTTTAAAGTACTAACAGGTGCAATTAAACTTCCAGAGGTCAGCACTATTATCGCTATCATATTTGTCACTCACTCTAATGTTTGCATTTCTGCCGTTAGCACTTAATTTGCAATTGTTTGTATCAGACACACTCTTCAGAGTATATCTCGATGAAGTTAGGATTACGGCTGGAATATGCTATAATGAAATCAGATAACCTAATTCCAAAGTCCATTCTCTTATCCGAAAAAGCCACTTGTTACTAAGGGTTTATCCATTTGGGATCGATTGTTATCCGCACTTCACATTTCATGAAGAATTTTTTGTTTAGCCAAACAATTCGTATGTGGAATGATTTCCTGTCAATTTCAACGCAGAAATGTTTAAATCCCGTATCCATAGACATTAATCACTCTTTCTCATACCATATTCACTTAGTTCGAGCGTAATGCGTTGCACGAGTAGACGTCATCTTCTGACGATTGGTTGATTTACTAATTGCTCTCTGAGACTTAACGTCTTGGTAAAGTTCGTTCGCTCGCTCTTTTATTTCTAGATTTTTTTGTGATAAAGAAGGGTCGATACCCATCTTCACTAAGTGCTCCTTGCTGCACAGCTGATACATCACGTTAATACTTTCAAAAACATTTACAGTTATTAAAAAAGTAAAGTTTCATTTTGATGTACGTTTTTGGCAGCTGTTTTTATTTTTAAAATTTATTTATTTCTAAAGTATAATTCGCATATACATTATGCATGAGTGTTGGCTGTACAAGTATAGGCTGATACAGCTTTTAAGGTTGTCAGGTAATGTTTAATAATATATGGAAAGGAAATTTTAAAAAAATTAAAACGTGTGTTCTATAAAACTTCTAGAATATATCATACGAATGTACATATGTACATATGAATGTAGATAAACTTAAGGCTTATCAAAGCAATTGCCATACTTTAAAATGATTTAAGTTCATTTATACTATATTATTATAACTGAAATGTGCATAATACTGTTGTTTACTAATTTATTTTACAGATCTACCATAATATTTACTTGAAAGTTACTGTAGTATCTGAATATAATTTTAATTTAAACTTAACGACCTTTGAATACCGCCATTTACGCATACATCGAAACATCATCAACAGCTGTTGTGATGTTTGAACATAGCTGAGCAGCTATGAAACATGGCGCAGAGCTGATGACGTACACCTTCAACCGTATATTTTGTTTGTGTTGGCTGCGCGGAATAAAAGGCTATACTTTGTCAATGCTGTGACCTGTAATTCCCCAATTCAGCTCTTATCTACAGTCATTTGCAAGTTGAGTAGAAACTAACACCTATTAAAGTCACTTTAAGCTTCAAAGTATTTTATCGAAGAGCTTTAAACACCCCACATAGTAGGCCTGCTATATAAGTGCACAGCAGCATATTAAATTTTCGAGGAGAATCAGAAGTCTCATTTTCATGGTGTAGCGATTTGGCCACCATGGCTAGCGTTATAGTGACATATCGACCGTGGGGTATAATATTAATAAAATAAGGATTGCTTCTTATATAAGTAATGGATAAATCAATAAGGTATGATTTATAACGACTAATACTCCTGTCGTTTTTTTTAATCTGTTTTGCAGCAAACGTTACCTGAGAGAGCTATTTAAGCAAGCAGCGTAAACTTGTCATTAAAAGTGAAGATATCATAAATACTGAAAGCCACCTAAATTCGATGAATTAAAAGTCAAGGGAAGCTAATTTATTTTGATATTTAGTCCAAAATTCAATTTAGGACTCAAAATTCCAAGTTTGCTCGACTTGAACAGAGTTGTCTAAAAAATTCATAATATGTGAAGATGGAAAATCGAATACATTTGTTAAAATATAAAGAATTTAAAAAAAATTTAAAACAGAAATCCTAAAGTTTTGATTATGGGTTTTAAATGTAGTAGACAACCTTCAATACTTCACAAATTGTTAAAGGATCATCTACTGGAAAGCTCAACCTGAGTAACGTATTCATTTATACATCGTCCGAGTGTCTGTTTCCCAAAAATTAAATTTAATTGCATCAGCTGTTCGTCATCGCTTACAAAACAAACATTTCAATGACTATATTAAATCTGATAGAAGATGGGTTTTTTGGGCCAAATAAGAAACGCAACGACCTTAATTATTTAAAAATAATATTCTTATTTCATGAAGAATATGAATAAGTTTTAGCAGAATTTGATGCCATTCTGAAAATTGTAGATGTTTTTCCAGTTAATGATTGGAAATGAGCTAGCTAACATTTTCTTTTATCTCCTGGAAAAATAGCATTTTAAGTATTTTTGCTTAAACCAACAAGTCACACTTGACTTAAATTACAGAACTCGAACTCATATTTTTTAGACAATCGTGTATAAAAAAAACTTTAAATATGAGAAATATGCAACCGGGAGTGATAAAAATACTCTACAGAAATTAGTGCTATAAAACCTAAGGAAATTCATAATTTAAAAAAAGGAAGTGAAGAGCACTAGCGGAGTAATGAAAATCTATAATTTTATTTTGACGTTGTAAATAATTTTCAACAGCAGAGCATTGCGGAAGTTAGCACTCAACAAGAAGAGTACTTCTGTGAACGAATAGAGAAAGCAATATTATTAAAAACTTAATTTCATAATAATTTTTCCTATCGGAAATAATTTTCCGCATGAAATCTTTCCACATTCTACATTATTGCAACCGTGAATAATTTCTACCGAAAAAAATACACTTAAAACTAAATTCTCCTTATAGTGAATGTTGTTTTGTCGCGCCATATGTGGAGTTTTTTCATTGCTTTGTTCAA
Source organism: Germaria angustata (assembly GCA_963681545.1). Classification (NCBI taxonomy): domain Eukaryota; kingdom Metazoa; phylum Arthropoda; class Insecta; order Diptera; family Tachinidae; genus Germaria; species Germaria angustata. Next base: position 92,514,067 of record OY812998.1, read on the forward strand.
TTTGGTTTTGCTTGGGGAATACATATGTACGTCTAAATGTCTAACTAGAAATTTAAGGTTGATAAAAAATAATCTTAGGGCGACATCGGTGAATAAAGTGACATTCTTCTCAATAAGATGCAAAGTAACAGATCCATTGCATGTGGATTTGTTAAGATTTCTAAGGACGTAGTGGCACAATTTTAGAAGTGCTTAGCAGAAGAGCTAAATAGTGTTGGCCCTCCTCTTAAACATGTCACCGAATGGAAAAAGGTTACGATTCCCGCGAAAATCGTAAATTTTTAATATATGTGATTTCAATTTAATAGGCGTAATCAGATCAGAAGCGGTATGTTCGCACTAAAGCTACTGCGAATATGAAAAATCATAGAGGAACAGAAGGTGGGCCAAATCTAACCAGTGCATCACCTTGTAGGAATGAGAGATTCGGTGGAGGGTTTGAAAATTAGTTTTGGATTGCTAGTGTGTGTTCATGATAATGAAAACAAAATAAGCCATCGACAAATAAAATGACGAAGAAACTATCCCCTCGAAACAGCTAACACCGCCACCACGAGACGGCACCTTAAGCAAGGAAGAAGTGCGAAAAAAGTATACTCTTCTAAACTAAAAAGAGTAGATCAATCGGACAAACTAAATACAGCTGACCTCATTGCTCGAGAAGTAAAGACTCAAAAGAATCAATATTCCAAAATTGTAGAATTAACTGTAACAATAAAGTAATACACGTGCTAATGAGAAGAGTATACCGGTCGTTGGGAAAAGGTAACGAACTCTAGTCTAAAAAATGTAAAATGGAAGAGCGGCATTACGCAGTTCGCGGAGAACTTCGGTTGAAAGAAGTTAATAATAAAATAGAGACAACCCAAAGAAAAAAATTATCTTAAGGACGAATCTTTCTTAACAAAATGAAATTGTACTGTAAATATTTTAAGTTACATAAGTATATGTATGTACAAATGTCTATGCTTACATAGATCTCAGCAAAGTGCTTTTTTATTTATAATTAACAATAAAAAAAATTAAAATTTTTACATCGAGTTTGCAATTTAATTTTTATACGTTGTGCATTAGCTATATATCGGTTGCAGTGGGAGGAATGTGTGCTTTCCAAATTGTGGGGTCCAATGCCTTCCGAGTCAGCAATATCGCTATGATATTTGCAATTATTTTTATTTTAATTTTAACAGCTTTTGTGGATATTGAAGTAAAGCAATTATATTTAATGATTACAAAAAGAAATATGTATCTAGGAATACGTCATAAAGGAAAGAATAAGTCATAATGATTTTTTTATATATTGACTAGCAAAGAAAATATTACTAAGTTGTTTGTATATAAATTGTTGATTAAGTTAATTGAACAATGAAAATTATTTATATTTACAAAATTTTAAGCAATATTAAATTTTTCAACAGTGAGTTCATAACGTAGCTGTATAGCACCCAGCTGGCATCTCCATCTGCCTTTTAAAACACCGTCCTTTGTTCAATAGATCCCCTGCAAAAAAAAAATTTCTCCATTTATGAATTTCGAAGGGCGAAGTTTGTACGCAACCTTTTTATGCATAGTGTATACGTGTTTGAGCAGTGCTTACTCACCTAATAGCCACACTCGATTTCCTCATTGTAAATAATTTTGCGCCATTACACCTCTATAGGAATTCGTACTCCACATAAATGAGTCGTGGCAGGTTCCGTGATGTGTGACATCAACAAATATTATCCTTATTTTACTGTCACATATCTTCAAAATGAGAAATATACTTTTTATATCTAAATATATTTGGGGGGACGAACTTACAAGTGTTGTGCTTAAGCTGTAATTCTCCTTTCTGTTATAATACAAATGGCTGTTTGTTTTTGGGGCTACAATGTTAATGTGAGTTCCATCCATACATCCTAGCGGCTACAACGGCCTTGCTCCAAAACATCTAGCACTTTCGATAGCACCTGCCTAAATGTAGAAAAAAATCGTAAACAAGCATTTAGCTTGATAATTGGTGGAACTCTGAATGATTTTTTGTAGACGGCAGGGCAATAATGAGCACTTCCAAAATGTGCAAAAAGCCAGTTTTTTACTCTGTAATGCTCGACAAATCTAATAAATAATTAAAGTTAAGAAAATACTTTTTCAAAATGCATTGTTTGTTGTAGCTTTAGCTGTATATGCCGACATTTCATTGGTTGCTAAAACCAAATCGTCAGTGAAGTTTGAGCAGTTTGAAAACATTCAACTTCTTCTTCAAAATTGTATATGAATTACAACAAATACATAATCATAGTAGGCTTAGAATGTTTTTATACAAACAACACAACAAACAATTATACTCAACGTAATCCATATACAATTTTGAATTCTCATATTGTATTTGATTCATGTGGCATAAACATCCGAGGTTGAATGTTTTCAAACTGCTTAAACTTCACTGACGATTTGGTTTTAGCAACCAATGAAATTTCGGCATATGAAGAGCTAAAGCCACAACAAATAATGCATTTTGCAAAAGCTCTAATTGTTTCTAACGATTAGTTGGGGAGAATATCCCAAATAATAAATTTCAACATTAAGAAAATACATTTTCATACTTATAAAAAATTACTTACAATATGCTGGGTAATTCCAAGGGATTAGATGAGTACCGTAACTTTCTACGAATAACTCGTGTGTCTTTATTTGTTTCCTTTTGCAGCAAAAGTATTGCACTGATTCTAAACATTTTACTTTCTTGTATTTTTATATTAATTGTAATTAATCAATTATTAAATTAACTCAACTTCCTTTTTATTTACACATGTTAATTCAAATTGCACTGATTACTTTGCACAGCTATTCAAGTTATGGAAAAAATTGTTCACGTGATATTCCCGATACCAATTTTCTGTTCGGGTGGAATAAAAAATTCATGTGAACAAAATTCCACTTCTTATGAACCATAGGGGTGATTATGTACATATATATTTTGAAAATTAAAAGAATTTTATACAATGAATTTATAATTATGCACATACATACGAGTATGTAAACCTTGAAGAAAAAATTAATATAGTTTGTGAAAAAGCGATAACGTGTTTGGTCAGAAACAAATTTTAATTTTGTATTAAACTAATTGCTATTAAAAGTTTTTTCTTGCATATTTTTTTACAATTAGCTTAGAATAAGTAAATCTATTCATTAGTTATAATAATAATATATAATATTGTTTTTTCATTTTAGATTTTACACTATTAAGCTAGTTTTAATTTCAGCAAAAGTTAATTTAATTCCCATTTTTAATTTAACATTAATAAGATTTAAGTTTTGCAATAGTAAGTATTTACGAGTAACTCACAATTTTAGCTCCTAAGTACAGTAATTCATTTTACAATTTCAGTTTCTAAGTTATTTATTAATTTGTTGATTTAATGACCAACCTCTTCACATGATACTATCTTCTATAGTGTTATAAAACAAAAACCTATATTTCACATACAAACATATATATATGAACTAAACTTACCACATCTATTAATTGAGACAACTTCAATTTTATGCAAACTTTGAGAACATCTGTTGTGTTGACCACCGGCCGCACGAGCTTGTTGTAGTTACTTAGAAGATCGTCATATAGTCGTTTTGCATCAGGGTTTCCAGCAACAGCTCCATGTACCATTAGAGCAGACAATAACCATGCCCTAATTGTTTCCCCTGTCGTTGGTTTCATTTTTTTATATCTTGGAGAGCGTCGATTATGTTATACAACAAAAACCTTTATTTCACTTTTGTAACTCGAATTATACATGTTTGAGTGGAATGTTAGCTTACACTTTTCTTTATTTATAAGTAGAACAAAAACATATCGCTCATATGTTAGCAAAAACAAGGCGCATTAATGTGAATAAATATTCTGTCGACTTTTAAATAATTATCATTCAATTCCAGTTTCTGAGAAATTTTAGTTTTCTGGCTATACCGACCTTAACGTAAATGAGTGGTAGTTTATTATAAAGAAAACTATTTCATTCAACTTTAAAACCTTTACTGGACGTATGTTTCAATTATATGACATACGTACATTCAGGAGTTGGTTTTTTTTGACTTTGTTTTTCACGTCAGTGGATTTGACAGTTATTGTCTGGTTTTGGCAATTTATCGTGGGTAACTTGTGCGAGTAATATTTAAAAATTTATTAAGGCAATAATTTTTTTATGCTAATCATAACCTGTCATTCATCCATAAATTATAGATCTTTTTCGCAACACTTATGTATATAATAAATTTATATTAATTTCAAATTTATGAGTAATATCAAAGTTTTGCCATTTAAAAATGCAATTTGAAATTTTTAAACCTCTCATTTTGACCAAATTTTAAATATTCTGCCTTGGTCCGTAATGCATAAGTTAGTGTATACAGATTATGATTCATAGGTTACTTAAACCCTATCCCTTGCTGGGATAACTACCTTGTCGTGGTGTGAGGGCTTAAGTGTGGGCTGAATTGCACACCTCTTCTGAAGGCGAACGAGGGTCCTCTATAGGATCCATAGTTTAACTGAAGAAGGCGGTGGGCATAAAAGCCTGCATACTAAAAGTTATCCACCCCCAAACAGAGGTGTTACGCGACCCGTGCCTATCTGTTCTCTTTGCAGTCGGGGGCATGAGACTGTATTCAAACGGAGCTTTGCTGATACCTGGGCACCTCAGCAAATAGACTACGCCCCCTCCACGTTATCGGGGGCTATGACGTGGAGGAGATCCCTTTCCCCTACACTCGTGGGACCAAGTATGAAAAAAATTATTCCAAATAACACAGAAACGAAAGATACAACGATGACGACAATGGACACACAAACGGACAACGGAACGGAAAATCGGACAAGGACAGCGACACCAAAACGAGAGGAAGAGGTGGTAATACCCGGGGGGGACTTAAAGTCAACCCAGCCTTCAGTGGCAGGTGGGAACACCTACTCTGACTCTCATGACATAAGCCAGTCAGGTAGAGATTCTTCGCAGAATCTAGACAGACTGGTGGATGAGGTGAGCGACAAAATCGCGAGCCTAAATACTGGAAAAAAGCGGCTCTCTGGGGCTCAAAGGCGAAAACTTGCCAAGAAGAACCAGGCAGCAGCTAAAAATGCGCAAGATGCCCTAAAGGAAGCATCGGAGACTCCCTCCACCTCGGTAGAGACTGGTAAGAGGATCCGATCTCCAGAAGAGCAGAACATTGCGGAGCCGAAGCATAAGAAAAGGTGCTCCTCGTCGACCAGTAAGTCGCCAAAACCGGGCGTCTCCCTTCTTAAAGGAGTCTCTATGAAGAATCCTTCTAGTAAGGGGGTCAAAGGAGCAGCACTTACTGAGAAGGCGGGCACGTCGGTGAAATCTTCCGCGGAAGCAGAGAACGCCAAAAAGCGGAATCTCTTCACGCGTAAGAGGAAGCTAGACGTAACTAAGGAAAAAGAGCCGCCATCTTACGCTAAAGTAGCCAGGAGGCAATACAGGGACAATCTCCGCTACGCGGTCATTGACACCTCACGTCCGACTGGCAAAATACCAGAAAATCAACAGCAAGTGGTTGAGGATCTGGTAAATAACGCGATATTGGAATACGTTATGGCAACCGATAACGGATCTCCAATAAAAATAAATAGCTGCGAGTTTCAAAGGGGCGTGCTGTTGCTAAGATTAGCATCGCAGACCTGCGCAGCTACCCTAAAGAAGCTGGTAGAAGGAATCCCTCCGCCATGGGAAGGCTGTAAGCTGGAACTGGTGGAAGGGAGAAATATACCAACTCTTACCAAGGCAACCTTCTACGTCAAAGGATGGGGATGCAAATTCACATCCGACCGTGTTTTGGAGGTTATTGGTAAACAAAACAAAGAACTGGCGGTAGAGAAATGGGAGGTGTTCCACAGAGAGGAGGACCAAAATGGAACTCTTTTTGTGGTGGGCATCGACCAAGGATCTATTTCCAGCCTTTCCAAATCTGAAGGGAAGGTGTTCTTTGTGTCGAAAGCTGTATATGTCAAAATAGGCAAGTCCTGTATCGGCAGCCAGGGGAAAACCACCCCCAGCAACGACAGGACAAGCACAGTACAGGCTGCAGCTAACCAAAATCAGGCGGGTGTCTCGGAGGTCCAGACGGCCAAGGAGGAGTTGGAGCAAAATATCACCAACTCCCAAGAGGACCGCCTATTAGAAGGATGATGTGGGAGGTCATCCAAATTAACCTCCACCGGAGCGAGACGGCAACTCACGCTTTGATGGAGAAAATTAACAAAGGTAAGATTCATGTGGCATTAATACAAGAACCCTGGACGACAAAAAACAGGGTTAATGGATTAAGCCATGTAAACTACCAATTATTTTATGCTAAAACAGGGAATCGTCCGAGGACCTGTATTCTTAGTCACAAAAATTTATGCTTTCTTTTATCCACAGAGTTGTCAACAGCAGACGCAACAGTACTGAAGCAGGGAAATGGAAACATATGCCTAGCATCAGTATACTTGCCGTATGATGCACCGACACTACCACCAACGTCGGAATTACAACACTTGGTAGAAGATTGCAGAATAAAAGGTAGGAAAGTACTAATCGGATGCGATACTAATTCGCATCATATTGCATGGGGTAGTACTAACATTAATAAAAGGGGACAGGCTCTTTTAGAATTTCTAAATACTAACGATCTATTAACTGTTAATACTGGTAATACGCCTACCTTTATTAATAGAATTAGAGCGGAGGTATTGGATGTAACCATATGTTCTGAAAACGTAATCGATGAAATTGCTGAATGGAGGGTTCTGAACGAGCACTCATTCTCAGATCATCGTTATATTATGTTTAAAATTGCAAGGCAACCGCCAGAACCTATAACCTTTCGAAACAGGGCTAAAACTGATTGGGCAAAATTCGAAAGGTCACTTGATTCTCATTTAGGGCAGGTTTCTTTCAATCGCCTAGAAAGAGAGGACATAGACGGTAAAGTCAAAATCATTACGGACGCTTTAGTTGAGTCGTTTGAAGAGAGTTGCCCACTTCGGGAAAGAAAATCCCCATACGAAAAACCCTGGATGACAGGGGAGATTCGGGCAATGGGGAGGGAAGTCCGCCGACTCTATAATAGAGCGAAACGTAAAAGATTACCAGTATATTGGGAGGATTATCGTGATAAACTCCGAAATTACAACAAGAGAATAAGAACTGCTAAACGTACATCCTGGAGGCTTTTCTGCGAACAGGTGGACAGTGTAAGCGATGTTTCTAAAATTAAAAAATTTTTGTCAAAAGCCCACATCCAGGCTGAATCATTAGTGGATGAATCGGGCAGGGCAATTGAAAATGTGGAGGAAACCATTAAACTCCTCATGGATACACATTTTCCATGCAGCCCGGCCGAACTTTCGGCTAGGCTGGACGATGGGAGAAGTGGTGAACATGAGGTGCCTATTATCAGCGATAGGATGGTTATGGAAGCGATAAAAAGCTTTTCTCCATTTAAGGCTGCGGGTCCGGATGGTATCTTTCCGGCGCTCCTGCAGAAAGGGATGAATTTAGTTTCGTCACATCTTGCAGGAATTTATAATGCATGCCTAACACACGCATATATTCCAGTAGGCTGGCAGGAAGCGAGGGTAGTGTTTATCCCCAAACCTGGCAAGCCAAATTATTCTCCACCAAAGGCTTATAGGCCAATAAGCCTAACTTCCTTCTTGCTGAAAACCATGGAGAGGATAATTGACGACATGGTTAAGGGCAGGATCGCAGGCCATATGCTGAGGTTCAGGCAACACGCATATGTCAAAGGTAGATCAGTGGACACTGCATTGCATAATGTGGTGTACTTTATAGAAAGGTCACTTAGTGAGAAGATGTACACACTCGCGGTTTGCATTGACATTGAGGGGGCTTTCAACAACGTGCATACCGACACACTTATCCATTCTCTGGACCAATTTAATGTCAACCGGGCGATACGCGACTGGATTGGCAATATGCTAAGGAACAGATGGATTAATTGTGAGGCGCACAATGTAAGTATAAGAAAAAGGGTACAATGTGGAACTCCACAAGGGGGGATTTTATCACCCCTTCTCTGGACCACAACAATACATACCCTTATTAGGACTCTGACCGATGAGGGATTCGAGACAGTCTGCTACGCAGATGACGTCATGATACTTCTGAAGGGAAGGGATCCAAATCATTTGTGCAGGAAAGCCGAGGAGGCATTAACCCTGGCACACAACTGGGCTCAACCAAGAGGGTTGAACGTTAACCCAGAAAAAACTGAAATTGGCCTATTTACAAGAAAGACGAAGATAGCTCCATATGATGAGCCGCGCTTTCTTGAAAGGACAATAAATATTTCCGACAGGGTGAAATATCTAGGAGTCATTCTCGATCGGAAATTAAAATGGAAAGACCACATAAACGAAAGAGTCAAAAAGGCTCATATATGTTGGTCAATCTGTAAACGGGCCATAGGCACGAGATGGGGGCTGAATCCAGAGATGACACACTGGCTTTATAGTAGCGTTATCAGGCCGATTATGACCTATGCCTCTATAGTGTGGTGGACATCGATGGAATATAAATGCAACATCAAAACAATACAGAAAGTTCAGAGAACCTGCTGTCTTGGTATAAGTGGGGCCTTCCGAACGACATCAACAGGTGCGATGGAAACAATATTATCTATCCAGCCAATCGATATTCGTATAAAATACGAAGCGGCTCTAGCAGCAAAACGACTAAAGGTGATGGGTGAGTGGATCGATCAGGAACACGAAGCGTATCATCAACGAATCTTTACGGCCATAGGAGAGTCCATACCGGAAAGTGTCGCAAATGACCGCATACCGGAGACTAGACTAGAGGCCAACTGCGGAACATTGATTCCCGACATCCATTCCTGGTTGACCGACCCTTGGAACCAGAACCCCATGGGGCTTCATTGCTACACGGATGGATCAAGGTCGAGAGGGAAAACGGGACTTGGTGTTTATATAGAAAACACCACGGAACTGTTTTTCCGCCTGCCGGACTATTGCACAGTTTTGCAGGCGGAAGTTCGGGCGATAACGGAGTGTATCAGGGAACTCAATGTAATGAGGAGGTCAGGACTTGTGAATATATTCACAGATAGTCAGATGGCCATCAGAGCAATCTCAGAGGAACGCACTAAATCACGTACAGTTTGGGATTGCAAAAACGCCATTAACAGTTACTCGACACATGGTGAACTGCGCATCATATGGGTGCCGGGGCACGCGGGGATAACTGGAAATGAGAGGGCAAACTCACTTGCTTCTAGGGCAATAGAGTTAGGTAATATAAGCTTGGAATGCGCGAAACCTTTCGATGCAGTTAAATCAGAGCTAAAGACTTGGGCACAAAGGGCCCATTCAACTCTCTGGAATAACGGAACCATGGGAATCAATACAAAAATTCTATGGGGAGATCCAGACGAGAGAAGAACGAGGGAGCTGCTAAGACTCAGCAAGCTCGAACTAAGTAGAATAATGGGAGTGGTCACAGGGCACTCTCAACTACTGGCACATCTTAAACGCTTGGGAATAGCGGGAGGAGATGAATGTAGAGCATGTGGGGAGGAGAGCGAAACATTGGAACACTATTTGTGCCAATGCCCCGCCTTCTCACAAATAAGGTCCCGATATCTTGGGAGTGACATCTTACCGGACATAAGCCGATTACGGGGAATATGCTGGAGGAAATTAAGGAACTTTGTGAGTGACACGGAGTTTCTCTAGAACTTTGGTTCAATATCTTATGGTTAACTCAAGGTTAACTCAAGGGAGCGCACAACAAGCCTTCACTGGCTTAGGTGTATGTCGTAATGACATGGGCTGTCATACCCCTCCAATCAACCTAACCTAACCTAACCTAACCTAAACACATAAAATTAGCTTTTGACAGTTGTGAAAAAATAAATATAAAATCATAAAAATATCCAGATAAAGAGGTCAAAACAGTATTTCACTGTCCATACTTGCAATTTAGTTGCAGCAATTCTTGGTTGTTTTAGGAGAGAGAGGTAAGAAGCTAGGGGAGGGGTACAGAGTTTCATGTTCTCTGCAATTCTGTTTTGCTTTGCTATCCTCACTATTCAACTTGATGTTTGGTGTTGTTGTATTTGATGTTTTACATACGTTTTATACAAGAATTGCAATACTAGATTTTTTCTAATGTGGACACTAAAGCAATTCTGCAGCAGAATTGCATGCAACAAAATTGCCAATGTAGACGGGGAGTATTGAAGTCAAAGAACTATTAATTAAACATGCAGAAGGAAGAGTATTCGCCAAATTTCTAAACTTCTTGTTCTCTGAGAACAATTGCTGAATTATCTCAGCAACTCATTCATACATACATATATGTATGTACTTATGTATATGTGGATCTACAACAGGGATAGGCAAAAATACATATAAACATTTTGTTTGCGCTCACAAACACACATAAAGAATCACAATTGCCAGATCTGACATTTTCATGTCATACCTAAATTTGAAATCTTAAATCTCCATTCCCTCATAAAAATTTTGTTCATCAGAACTTGTATTTCCTCAGGTTAATTTCATATGAATTTCTGGGGATCTCACTTTTTGCATATGGCAACGCTAATTTCTAACAAGAAGCGTAACACACCCATCGTGTTTGAGTGCTCGAGTGAGACTGATTTATGTTTTTTATTTCTCTGCAATACGTGTGCACATGTACACGATGTAAGAGCGTAAGCATTGGCGCGGCGCCCTTGTTTTGCCTATCGCTGATCTACAACAGTGGTGGACAAAATTGTTTTACACTTGTGTTAGTGAGATAATTTGAAGGTACAGTGACAAGCAAAACGACACACAAAGATTTTCGTATAAGGAACTAAATTAAACGAAATCGTCTACATTAATGCTGTCATGACAGTTTCGTAAGAGCAGTATATGTTTCAAAGACGTGGAACTAATTTTATTACGTTGTTTATTAAAAATTAATTTTAAGTCCGAAAAAATTTTTTCACATAAGTGGTCTGAAAAAATTGAAGAATTTTTAAAGAATTTTTTTTGAGTTCAGGATAGGCCAAGGCGTCCAAAGGTTTTCAAAATAATAACTATTTCCGGAAAAGCTTTTAACTCGCTTCATAATATTACAAGTTCTGATTGTATTTTGAATTCATATTCAGTAACATCAACATTAAAAGGGTGTTTATAAAGTTCCAGAAGTTGTTTTATGTTATCTATATCCTCAAATCTATCTTTGAAATTGAAAAAAAAGGTTTTCAAAAATATTAATATATTCGAGGGTTTCAACCTTTTCGTGCTTGTTCAAAATTAGGGATGTTTTAGGAAATTCTTGGAAGTCACCTAACTTAATTTGTGATAGCAAATATAATTTAGTTTTGAATTGTAAAACAATTTTGTCCACCGCTGAGCTAAATACAAGAGAGGATCAAAGCAAACAAATAAAGAGAGAGACAAATGTAAAAACAATCTTTATTATCTTTATACGCTCAGAGCATTTATATTTACTCATTCTTGCTCACTATAAGCAAGTCAAAGTAAAACAAATTTTTGCTGATATGATGCACGTGTTTTTCTAAGTATTTATTTTACCATATGAGTATTCTAAGCATTGAAATTAAGCAATGGTTATGACTAGGGCAACCAAAAATATGCTCAAAAAATAGTTTTAAGCGCCAAAAATATGTATTAAAAAAACTCGTTTAAGCGTTAAAAATATGCTCTATAAAACGCGAAAAAGTTCATATAAAATTATATTTATTTCCAAAAATTTGAAGACATGAACAAACGTAACAAATAAATTAACCACCAACCAGATTAAATAAAATTACATTATATTTATATTATATTTTAATTTAATTCCAAAAGTAAAGAAAAAAAAATTAAATAACAAAAAGTGTCATAAAAAATTCAATCTGACAAGAATACAAAATAAAAGATAACAAAATTAATTTAAATTTTTGTTGGAATAAATGACAAAGATTTCGCTCAAATTTTGAAACAGGAAGCTTTGTCTGTTTAATCGTAAAACGCTCTTGTACATCGAGAAAGTTCTTTCGACATCAACGGAAGTAATTGGTGCGAATTTGAAAGCTAAAGTTTCTCCAATGGTATACTTTTCTGTTACTGCATTTTGGACGGATACTCCAGTCAAACTTGCCGAAATATTATTCAATAAAACAAAACCACAGTTCTTTTCAATTACAGTAGCAAGTTTTTTTTATAATGTCGGCTGCCTGGCCATTTATGACGTTAATTGCTTCAATAGCGTCTGTTACCACCTTAATCTGCGCAGCAATTTGCAGTCCAGATGTTTCTAGTTTAGTTATTGATGCTTTAAGAAATCCATAACTTGATGCAATAAAAGTTAGATCAGCTTTGATTGTGTTGTCACGTAGAAGGTCTTGCGATATTTTTATTGAGGCTGCCTCCTCATTGTCCAACGCTTCAAAAACTCGCACAATCTTTTCATAGTTGTTTGTATAGTAGTATACGGCCGTGAGCCAAGTTCCCCATTGTGTGGTTATTGGTTGCGAAGGAAGTGGGAGTCCAGGTTCTAGATCCTTAAAAATCTCTATTCTAGACGGAGCCTTTAAAAATACTTTTTTTACATTTGCAATTAGCCTATCGACGTTAGGATGCAGACCTCGTATTTGCTCACATACTCGGTGCAGTCCGTGGGCAAGACAAGTCAATGTGTTATTTTTGGGTAAAATATCTGTATTGCCCGGCCGCTTTTACCATGTACGGTGCAGCATCTGATATAAAAAGCAGAATCGAATCTTTATTAAAGTTTTCACCTAAAAGCTTAATTGAGTCGTCAAAAAGCCGAGCAATGGTGGTGTGATTTGCTTTGTCCAGCTGTGCAGTATTCAATAAAAATTTTTGTTTAGCGATCAGCTCATCGGGATCTAAAATTCCAATGATGACATTTGCCACATATCTCTGAGCTACATCAGTGGTCTCATCAATTGACAACCACAAAAAACGATTTTTGATGCAAATTTTAATGTTGTCAATGCTGGATTTGTAAAGGGATTTTACGTGATTTGTGCGAAGGGTGCTCTCCGATGGAACTTTGTGCTCCGTGTATTTTTCCAGAAAAGACTGAATTGTTTTATTCCGCATTTTATACAACGGTATATCTGCAGCAATAAAAGCTCCACACAAATCTTCGGCAAATTGAGCATCTTTTGAGGCTCTGCTAGATTCACCCAAAAACTGTTGCGTTGATTTGTTAGCTACATTTCTTTCGTTGAGCTCAATATGTTTTTGACTTGCGAGGTGCTGTTTTATGGTAAATATTTTCTCTGCTGACACTGGCTTATTGCACACTTTACAAAACAGAATTTTCCCATCAGTTTTAAAATCTGAGTATTCGCTAACATATTGCTGTAGTCTGTTTGACACGGATTGCCTGAATTTCGGCATATTTAATTTAATTTTTTATATTATGTAGTTATTGCAATTTTTCTCAAATAGGTACAATATTTAAAAAAATACGTAGTTTTTAATTTAAATTCACTATTACACAATGGGTTTTTAAACGGTAATGCCCCTAAATGTAACTTGAACTGTTTAATTGTGCACTTGATAAGTCAGCTGTTTTTTGTTTACTTTTGTTACAAAAGTAAAATAGTGATGTAAGAAAGTAATGGTTACTACAATAAATTCAAACACCTTAAGCAATTTAGTTCTTCCCTTTCTTTAATTTTTTTATATAATTTTTTAATAAAATTTGGTAAAGCATGTAAAAATTTTGTAAAATATGTAAAAATTTGTAATATATGCCATACAAGTATGAAAAAAAATTAAAAATGCAAAATTATGCATTAATGGGGAAATATGCTCTAACAAATAGGGGTTAAACGATGTAGTTTTTCTTAAAATGAATTAATATCTTGCTTGTTTTCTAAATAACATCCAGAAAAAAAACATGCTAATGCATATTTTTGGTTGCCCTAGATGATTCCTTATAATTAATAAAAAACTAATTGAAAAATTGAATATTTGAGTAACTAAATATTGGTTTAATAAAATTTTATTTTTTTATTTGTATAAAAAATTGTTTTTTATATTTTTAAGAAGCATATGCCCTACCCAATAACGGTTAAACAACGTTTGAGTGTTTAGTTAAAGTTCATGCTAAAGTTACATAATTTATTACTTTTCTTTCGAATAATTTTTGTAGAAGATTTTACGTCATAAGTCACATGCAAGCAATTGCAGGAGATATGCAAAAAAGATTTGTAAACTTATTCAAAATCAAAACTTAAAATTTTTCCAGTTTAAGCTATTTTTTTAATTGTTTTTCAATTTCTGTAAAATTTTTCCAGCGCAAATATGACTTTTGTAAATTTAGATGACGATATCTGCTTAGGTAGATATGTTGATAATTTGATACTAGAATCAAATTAAACAAAAATGTAATTCCATACAAATAAAACAAAAATTACAAAAATACTCAAGTATTATACTAAATGGTTTAAGTACCGCTTACCGTAACTCCATGTCTTATTATTAATTTTGCTTACTTTTCCTATGCTCTACCACGTGTCGTATTTATTTTGTACAAACACAATATTTATTGTGCTTGTTTCTTATAAGAGAACAGCCATTTGCTTTTTTAAAAGAAGAGTACCATAAAACAAATAAACGAAAAAAAGAGGATGTACTTAATTACTTGTTTTTTTGTACTTTTGCAAAAGCCTAATGCAGAAACTACGCAATGAAAAATTGTTTGTGTATTAAGTCCTAAAAAAATTTTTATAGATGACTTCTCATTTTGAGAGTATAATGAAATTTTTGAAATTGGCAAATGATTTACTCAACTAGATCTGCAAGTATCCCTAAGTGGATTTTCACGAGAATAAATAACGTTATTTTGTAACAGAGTATATGTATATATATTCTGTTTTTAGAAATTTTCTTACTGATCGTATTATATTTATGTTAATTTCTGTAGAAATGTCGAACATTTCGGAACTTTCTATTGCCTTCTGTAAATAACAATAGATAAGTCCGACTTAAACACACTTTTCTTTCTGCGAGGTGAACACTGCAAAAACCGCTTGGTTCACGAATTTAATATCGCAATGGCTAAGCTATTATCTTTCAAAACAGCCCAGTTGAGCACCTTATCAAATTGTGCGAACGATGATGCGATATTTTTACCTATTGATTTTCAAACATTTTTATATGATACTCACAGGACATGTTTAGAAGGTACAGAACGCACTCACACCCCTGACATAGATGTCGCAGATATATACGACGAAAATAGGGAATATTTCAATGAAGACAGCTATTGTTTTACCACCAACAACGTGCCGTTGTTTTGTTGGCTACATAGCTCAGCGAATATCTTGCGTTAAATGTCGCATATATATAATTAAACCAGCCCAGATTCTGTCATATCCTTCAGAAATGTTTGCTCATGCAAAAAATTACGAAACAGAATCTGACTTTGGAAGTTTGTGTGCTCCGTCCGACTTATTTTTCGATGTTTGTAAAATTCTTATAAAAGTATTCGAAAAAATATTTTTCAATAACAAAGGAATGAAAACCATAAAAATTAAAGTTGTTTAACAATACATAAATTGTACCAAAGATTAAATTTATTCGTTTTGGTTTGAGGAAAGTTACATACATACATGTGTTATAAACACAGGTAGGAGATGCTAAATTCATCATTTGAATGATCCAGATAGAAATCATCAAGCACTGACAAAGTTAAAATTTTGAATATATTTTTTTAATAAAATAAATAAATTGTTAATAGTTATCAAACATAAACTTTTGTTTTATTACAACTTTGTTTTATATATAAATACATACATACACATATTGTAAGCACACAATTGAATTTTCTAAAATAATGTAATTATAATATTATATTGTTTGTTGTTGGCTTAGCTAGGTATATGCATTTCATTGGCGCTAACCAAATCATCAGTACCCTTTAGCCAAATCATGATTTGGCTAAGCCAACAACAAACAATATAATATTAAAATGGTTATTTTGGAGAATATATCGAAGAACGAATTTGATAAATATAATGTAATTATAACTCGGTGTGAATCGACGTAGTAGCAGTTGTAAAATAATAAAACATGTATTCTTACCCTTCAGTTAATCAATCGGTAACATTGGCATTTATGTAGCTTATTTCCACATAAATTGTATGAAAATATGTACTATATTTTTAGTTTTTTGATTTTATATTTCTGGAATTTGTTGCTAACGAAAAGAAATAACATACTCGCAAAAAAAATTTTTTTCCGAACACCTATATATATGTAGTTTGACGTCTCTGATTTTTAGATAGAGAAAGAGAGTAAATTTTGTCTCGAGCAATTTCAACTTTAATTTTTTTAATTTTAATTTTCGTTCCGAACAAATAGAACTGTGCTGCCAGCTACATACAATTTTTATGCAAAATTGAACTGAGCTGCCACATTATATTATATATGTATAATAATATACAGAGTATATTTATAAATTTTTTATATTTATTTAACTCAATAGCTATTAGAACATGGACTCGACTTTTATTCATTTATATATTTTTGTTTTATAAAAATTTGTTTAATTTAGAACACAGCAAATTGCAATCATCTGCCACTGTGCTGCCTTCTTGTAAAAGTAACACACATAATTTATAAAGTTGTTTCATATGGCAGCTTTGTTGCTCCAAACCATTTGTTCGAAGTGGGTGAAGCGTTTGAGAGCAAACTCTCAGTAAACTATAATCGTCTCACAACAACAATTTTTTCTGAAACAATGGGTGAATCCGTCTTTACAGTGAATGCTAAGGATAATAGTGATGATAGTGCTGACCTCAAGACACTCTGTTATGCTCTCATGTAAAGACAATGAAACTTTGATTGCACGACAAAACGACAGAATTATTAACTCTGTTGATAGTACTAATATAAAACAATTCCCAAGTGGGTACGGATAGATACGTTACGCTGCCTTAACGGAGAAGAAGGCCCAAATTCGAAAGTCGAATATGGCTTCTTCTAAAGATGATGACATGAAAAATCCATTCATTCAAATCATATTCGCTATATTCCACGATGATATTAAGGTCCCTATTCCAATTTACTTGGGAGAAAAAACGCGATTGATTTAGTAGGGAAAATGATTTCGCTAATTGGAGAAAACTGCTTTGACGTGAAACTAACAAAACGTCGTAATACTAGTTTTTTAATTACCATTTTCACTTATTTTATCTTCAATTTAATAAAACTAACAATAAGTATTCAAATCTTAAATCTAAACTATTATTTATTTAAGCCTAGCCATTGCCAGACGAAAAACAGTATTTTCTTCGAATTTTTCTGTGATATCTTCACATATCTCGTGTTCGGCTAAGAGCAAGAGTGTCCCTTCTTCTCAACCAAGTGTGGCCTCTATTATGTAGAATGTTGCGGGGTGGTGAGTTTGTATGGTACTCTATTTTATTTAAATATGTTGTCACGTGTTCTAATACCATATTATCAGCCAATGGAACATCTTATGAATACGGGAAATTTTAACATACAAGAGAGCTGCTGTAACCATACGGAGAATTTTATTTTGGTGCCTTTGAATTTTTTCTATATTAGATGCTGAGGTAGTGCCCCACAACTGAATTCCGTATCACCATATGGGTTTTAGGATCGCGTTGTATATAAACAGTTTGCAATGTAAGCTTAATGTTAAATTTCTCTCCATTAGCCAATTAGTTTGAGCAGCGTTAATTTTCATTTGTATGAATTTAGCGTCTATATGCGATTTCCATATTAAGCGACGATAAAAGTGAATGGTCAAGTATTTGACTGGTATTGATTGACCATTAATTTGGATGGAAGGACATGTTTCCCACCTCAATGTAAAAGTGCTTTGAGCGCATTTTTGCTAATGAATTTTTATTCTCCATGTTTTCAACCATTTTTCCAATATTGAAATGTTTTTCTGCAGAAGCTATATGCGCACATCATGGTGAACTTCGAAATCTTCCATTCAGTCGGATGGTGTTGAAGTCGCAAGATAGCATTACAAATTAGATGGATAATTTTCTTTGCTATTCCTGGCAATTCCACGAGCATTTGTTACTAATTTTATCAACACCTGGGGTTTTCTTCACAAGATTTTTCGATCTCTAGAATAGCGGTTATAGCAGCATGCTGAGCATAATGTTTACGATTTGCCTCAAATTTTTTAGTAGAGTCATAAATAACAGCCGGCGTTCTTAACAGCATGTTCGCCGTGCTATGGGTACTGAGACATTTCCTGTATTTTAACCAGCTAATACGCGTTGTCATCGCTAAATTGGCCGTGAATATTGCAGTTTCATATACTTATGTTTACAATAGTGGGTGATTGGTCTGAAGACATATCTAAAGAAGCCTCACATTGAATCATTTCTATAGGCACGCCCTTCACTACTCCAAAATCAATAATATTGGGAAATTGTGTTCACCTGTTGTACAGTATATTGGCTGTCCACTTGAAATGACATCAAAACCCATTTTAGATGTGGTCGCCAGCTGCAAAAAATGTGGCCCTAGTGATTAATAGAAAGAGCTGTATTAAAAATCTTGAGGGGGCTTTAATACAGATGTTTGTTGCTTGAAGGTAATCTTTAAAGAGGTTATCTAATAAAAAGTGTTTGAGGCGTGATTTTATTAGTATTTCCGAGCCACCATACGCTCTTATTCGGGAGTCCTTAGTGCCATATAATGTATGTATATCCGTTGATTTTAAAGCAGCTTCTAGGCGTCGGGTGGATCTCAGAGAAAAGCATTACATTTTTTGGTTTTTGAGTTGTCTTTAGGTTTATCGCACTTGATAGTATCATGACACTTCTCATACATGACGCAAACAGTATTAAGTTTTTGTGTGCATGTATTCCTGGCAGTTGGCGAATTTGATGGGTCCAGCCCTCTTATGGGGCTCCTCTACGGTATCTCAAGATGTAAATAGGATATGCTTCGTTCTTTTTTAGCTTTACGTCATCCGGTTCGTGTTCTACTCGAAACATTGGATAGGGGATTTTCTCCCTGTTTTTAATGTTAGTAACATTTTGCACATTGTAGTCACAATCCTGTAGATTGCTCTTTACCTCATTGGGGTCCATGTAAGAACCAATATCCTTTATTACAATTCGAACATCCTTAGCGCTTTTTAATTGGTAGGTATACAAATATTTCCTACACTGTTTAAATTTAGAGGTTACCTTGCGATAACCATTTTCATCGTTTACTTGTATTTTGGTCTCATAAAAGTTTTCACGTTTTATCGGTACTGCATAAAAGTTATTTTACAAAATCATTTTAAGTACATAAATACATATGTTTGTAGTTCTTTCTCTAAATTATTTAAGTTCTCTAAATTAAATTGGGGCGGCTTGTTTATCTCTGATTCGTAATAAGTACTTAACTTCCAATCTGGAGTATAGCGAGTCTGTTCTGAGAATTGGGACTGCTTTTGTTGTCCTCCTTAGCGTTTTTTGTGGAAGAAGAGACTTTTGAAGACTCTAAGCTTCTGTCCATACCTACTTGTGGCCTGTATACTTTTTTCTGCTTTATATTGGGATTTTCTCCCTGGCTATTGATGTTGTCCCTGGCTATGGCTATTGTCGTAGTTATTTTAGTTTATATGGATGAACTTACTAAAGCACTCAACGGAGCAATTTAATTTACAGACTCGGAACATGACTCAGTGCGAAATACTTCCTTTAGGCAAACAACCAAGTGTGGTCAATTTTAATATTATCATTTCTGTCATTGTTGTGACTTTTTTTTCTGCAGTCACTGTGATATACAGACATGGACAAAAGTCAACGTCATTTAGCGCCCAGAACGTTTGAAGGGCAGTTACGCCCAGAAAATAGTTGAAACACAAAATTTATTGTATTCAACAAAAAGTATAATTAATTCAAACTTTACTTCAGTTAAAACTACTCCTCTCGCTTTAGCCTTATTAACGAAATCAAATAGTTATTATTTATAATGCATATTTCTTGTGGACAAAAGTCACCGTCAAATAAACACGTGTTCAATTTGCAAAAGAACTAAAATAATTTTAGTACGAAGTAGGCTTGGCATTATTTTTTACAGCATTTTGCAAACGTTTCTGCACCGAATGTACCAGTTTTCTAAATACATCTGAACAAATTTTTTGCCATTCCTCGAATAGTGTTTGTTTAAGCATATTTTTTGAGGTAATATAATGCTCTCGATCTCTTCGGTCCATATTGTCCCATAAATGTTGGAAGGGGGGTGTTGTACAAGATTGTGATCATTGTCATGTTAGAGGTAGTATTCGGAATCCATGCCAATTTTTTACCACTTTTCTTCAAATTAACTTTGAGAATGTTCAGATAAAGTCTTTTGTCCATTATTTCTTCTATAACACTAACTCTCCGATACCAGCCGCTGACATGTACCAAAACAAAATAACTCCAGCACCACCATGTTACACAGTCGGTTGAATGTGCCTGTCTTGTAATGCACCGCCCTTTTGCATCCATGTCAATACGCGTCCGTTCGATTTATATAAAGTAAATTTACTTTCATTGGAGAAGATTAATTTCTCCAAAAAATCTGTTTCTTTGCTCTTATATCTTTTCCAAAAAAAGTCGCTTTATTTGGTCTACCTTCCTAACCGGCAAATTCAGCACTCTGCGTACTGTACGAGAATGTACACCCGTACCAGTGATTTCCCTCACCGTAGCGGTAATTTCAGATGACGGAATTTTTGGCACTTTTTTAATAATTTTTTTCATTTCGCGCTTTTCCCGAACAGATAGTGCTGGCGGTCGACAACTGCTTGGTTGATACATACAGTCTGGGTCGTTTTTATTAGGCCCATAATGGTGATGTTAACGTGCATATTCCGCTTACCAAGGTGTCACTGGGAAAGATGTGAATATAAGTATGGGAAGAAGTACTGTTTCAACAAATTTATGGAGAATAGTAAATGCTATTGAAATGCATAATTGCCCACGTTGGATAAAATTACAAATGTCTTCTCTAGAGATCAAAGAATCTAAAAAAATTTTCAAATAAACACCAACTAATAGAAAAAAATATGGTACTGCTTTTTGTTTATTTCCACATTTTCATTGTGAATTTTGTTAACTTTAGAAAATATATAAAATTTTGTTTTCAAAACTGAATTTGCACATTTTCTTAAGAAGTCTCTTTATCATTTGAAATACTTTTTTAACGTTTCTTTTGGGACTAAAAATTACTAAATCGCAATACAGAAAAAAAACAGATCATATTTTTTAGAGAAAACCGAGATATTATTAATTGTACAACAATATAATTTAGTACCGACAAGATGGCAAAAAATCCGCAAGCTTTGACCATTTTCATATTTATATCGTATATATGTATGTATGTATAACATATTAGCCACACCCAGTGTGTTTAAAGTCCCAACAAGGACTCCTTGGTGTGCTAATGGGTAGCGTACTATCTTATAAATGCGGAGCTTGTTGATTCGATTCCCACTTAATACCAGAGTCCATCATTGTATGTTCGTAAAAACAAAGTTGTAATATAATTTTGTAATTGTATTCTTAACATTTAGATAAATAAATAATATTCTAAACAAAAAGCGATTCCTATCGGATCTCTGATTATAGTTGACATAGTTATGAATAAATTACTTGATACATGTATTAGGAGATTGTATAGTAGGCGAAAAGTTACAACCAAATTTGTAGATGATCTATTTTGCCTTGCAAGACAAATAATATATTAGGCAGATCATTCAGTATAACGAATGATAGAACGGAAAATTTTGATAAGGAATGTTGTAAAGAAGGTATAATTAAAAAAACTGAATACTAAATTAGCTCAATATAGATCTAATCAAAAGTATATGTAGATATATCTTCTCAAAACGTTTTATGTTGCAAATGTTACATATTATTAACTTAAAAATAGGAAAAAGAAATTAATTTAGAGCCGATACAGATAGCTTAGCTCAAAATTACAAATATTTACTTATAGGAATATAATTATTTTATTTTTTTTTATTTTTTTTGTAATTACATACTTTTTAATTATTGACGATTTTTAGCTTTCATATATTTTTTTTAATTTTTGATTTGTAAAGTAATCTTAAAATATTAAAATATTCCTGAAGAATAGCCAAATATTGGAATTAATACTCATTATTATCAATTGTATTTTTTCTGTTGGACCTTGAGCTCGAATAATTTATAGAAAATAGTTTATATGTAAAGGTTCATACATAAATAAGTACAAATAAGATTATGGTTTTCCACCACCAACTTTGCTTTCAAAGAAACCATCTAACGACTTCTCTGGCTCTATTTTAACCGAATTTCAGTTGGATTGCCGTTCAGCAAACACAAATTTGTAGTTGCCAGTCTCAGTTGGCAGAGGTCCTTTGCATTATCATCTTCAGCACTGCTTAATAAATTTTGATGGTCTGCACTACAATTTTAGCAGAAACATGCACATTTGGCAACTGAGCTGAAATTATGCTGCCATATATAGTCGAGTCATTAAGCTGTTCTGTTAAAGGTTGTAAAAGGGTAACCACATTTTTTATCAAAATAGTTACAAATTTGCATGACTATGGACTTTATATTCAAAGTAAATCTCACAAAGTTCAATGTTTCAGTTTTGTAATTCCTCAAATATAGCATAATTAAAATCTTCTTCTTGGGAGAGACTCGTCCCTAACCTGGGTTTTAGTGGAAAAATCACTTTAGAGCAAGAGTAAACTACATGCAGAGTCCTACTATCGGAGTTCTCTAGATATAAAATAATCGATATATCCGTCGAGAGGTATCCATTTGACCTCTCCTATTCCTATAGTAACTTCTATAAACACAGAATCATTTATATATGGTAATGATATATTTGTATGGTATAGGGAACACTAAGCGCCATTATAATAAATTGAATTTAGTTAATGATAGGATTTTATCGGACCAATAAACAGTTTTTTATTATTACAATTTTACTTTCACATAAAAGTGAGCGATAAGTTAAGGGAATGTTCGTCCTAACTGTAACTTTTATCCCGAGGTTTAGTCATTTCAAGTCGCCTCATTCATAGTTACTTCGCTAAGCGTCGACATTTGGACATTTTTAATTATATTTCTTTATTTTCTACCAAGCCATAAGACAAAATTATTTCAGACATGAATCAAAAGTACTCGTAATGTATTGGCACATTTTGAGAAATATAAATTTTATTTATCAGGTATGTTGTCATTATACTTTAAATAAAGTTAACTCTATCCATCGGGAATTCCAAAGGCCAGTTGCAATAATTGGCCTAGGAGTTAAAAAAAGAAAAATGCCAAGATGGCAAGATGCAAAAGACGAAAATCTTATTTTGGAAAAATTTCGTTATTTTGCTTTGATTTACTTAAAATATGTTTTTTTCTTCCTAGTTTTTGTATCAGTATTGTATTTATGACATTATTAATTGTTGGTGTATGCCAAACATTCGCGTGTGTGCATATTACGATATCTTTCATATATCGAGCAAAACTTTTTAAGAAAATATGTTAATAATGAACTAAAAAACGACTTTGTGTCACGTCAAGCATATCACTTGCATTTTTTCACTGCAAGAAAAAATGAGTTGCACACAACATGAGGCCATCCGTAAGGCATCTTTACTTCCTTTACTTTGTGTTAGTTTTTCCTTCAAATAAGCTTTATAAATTAAATAATCGTATATGCACTATGGATTCGCAAAGATACGCCCTTCAATATTTGGTTTGTTTCATTAACAACAACATTAACAACCAGCTATTTAGAATCTCAATAAGTCCCGAATATTCTTTAGCCGATTTAACCGATTTAATTGTATATATATATATATATATATATATATATATATATATATATATATATATATATATATATCTACATATATATATATATATATATATATATATATATATATATATATATATATATATATTTATTTATTTATTTATTTATTTATTTATTTATTTATTTATTATTTTTTTGTACTTTTTTATTTTCATTATTTTTTTATTTTTATTCACGTCTACATCAAGTTTTCACAAAATTTGTTTTAATTTATGCATACATGAACATATGTATGTTTGTACGTACGTATGCATGTTCCTTGATGACAGATATACACGTATATATTTTTTAAACAATTATGCAAATATTTATATAACAGCACTTGAATAGATAAGTCAAAGAAATTATTTTGACCGCAATCACAAATACGAATATCCGTTTAGCTACCAAACAAAGCAAAATTTCTCAGAAAACTGTGTGTTTGATGCTGTAAAATTGTAAGTACTTTTCTCGTTTTCACACACACTCACGCAATACGTGTGTGTGTTTTCTTTTCCAGTCTCTCACAGTTAGAAAAGACATATACGAGTACACACATACACATGCACATATTCGTGACTTTCTCTTTATACTATTGTTATTTGAAACAAAATATCATTAATAGAACATTGAATGGGATATGCACAACAATGTATAAAAATTTCCTGCCATTTCATCCCCTTAGAAATATTAGGTAAACAAACCGATGTACATATTAGTAATGTAACGAATATTCGCTTATTTCATAACACTTGTTTGTACTATTTGCCAAATTCAAGCACTTATATAAGGGTTTTACGAAACGTAGTGCAAACTTTGAAAAGTGTGTAAATGTGTCGGTTTTTCAACACGACAACAATATATACAGATTTGCAATTTGTACTTAAAAAAGCTTGAGGGAAATTTGTTGTGCATATTTGCTCAGTTGCAAATAAATGTAAGCAAAAGCTCTTGAAGTATCAATCGCCATATTGTCATCAGTAAAAAATAATTATGTAAGAAAATTATGAATATTTACTTATAAATAAAATGTTTTCTCTATTACGTTTTAGAAACCAGCGGCTAAAGCTATTGCAAAAGCTAATTACCTTAAGGCTTAGAATGGTCAACGAATACAGGTTCAGGATAACTGGACTCATTTCTGTACCTTTAAAGTTAAAAATAAAGACTGAAACAAGAAAGTGAGCGCTGTCGAGCTGATAATGCATTTTTAGAAAAATTACGCAGATTGTGTAAATTTTGTTATGATCTGCACGATGTTTTTGTTTAAAAGAAATCTGATGTTCTTATTAATAACCATGAAATTTCATCAAGTAGGTATAACTCGGCTCGAATAATCAGTTTTTCATTATTTGAATCCTATTTTAACCTAAAAGTGAACGATAAGTTAAAGGCTGTAACGGTAACTTTTATCTCAAGGTTTAGTCATTTGAAGTTGCCACACATTCATAAGTTCTACTTTATTCATTACAGTCGTGTAATTTTTAGATTGTGTTCTCATCTATTGGTTTAAAACTAAAACATCTATGGAAGACAACATTTTATATTATTCGCACTTAATTGAAAAAAATAACCATAATATACTTTTTATAAAAAGTGAAATAGGAATGTACGACATTGCCATTGAATTTTTTTAAGAATTTATCTACCCGTTCAAAAGTAGTCGGTATATGCTCTGGTATCGCTAAACTTTAAAAAAGTTAACTTTTTTTAATGAAAAATTATTAAAGGTCAGTCTAAAGCTCACAATTGTTAAGTGTACCTTTAATTTACGTCTACTATTACGCCAAGTTTTAATATGTTAAACATCACTGTAATGAAATTAAAGATGTGGACTAGAATGAAACACCCGCTAAATATTAATTGAACCGAATGTATTTTTTTCACAATTATAAAAAATTGTCCCCATAGAACAATGAAAAATTAAACAAAAATTTGCAGAGAAAATAAAAAACCAGCGACAATGCTATTGAAAAATTCCCCGAAAAATTCGAAAAAGAATTGTATTTAATGAAGGAAAGTTCTTTAAGAAGTTCATGGGAGAAACGATGAAATTGAAATAACAAAAATTAAGATTCAAAAAGATGAGATGTTGAGAAAAATGGTAATTAAATAAAGTAAAAGAATATAAAAGTATCAAATAGATATAAAATAGAAGAACAAAGATTTACTTAAAGTGTTATACAACAAAAAGATTGTGTGCGTTGCAATTGTGCAATCGAAATTGAATTTGAAAGCAACTTAAAGTATAATTGCTTTCAACACTTATTTGACGATCACACAATGAATTTATTTAATTTTAAGCACGTTATAATACTTACATACACATGCAGGCAAATTCATTCCATGCAATGGCAACACAAAATCACCGTCATAATTAATGAAGGAGGGAGTATTTACCCGCCTTATTTTCTTTAAAGATTTCAAATTTTTTTATTTATTTACATATTCAAACAAAAAAGTCCCTTTTTAATTGGCGCAAATGTGAAGAAGATAACTCAGTGCCACAGAAACAGTATAAAAAGAAGACTTAATTATGTACATAAGTATGTACATAAGTATTTTTTTTTTTGCTTCTAAATTATTTGATATTTGTCAATATTACATTTATTAGTTTCAGGAGACTCAAATGTGATACGGGATCTCTAATGGAAAAACTTTAGGCTTTTCGAGGAATCCGACAAGGTAGGTTTATTTAATTTTACATTTTACGTGTGTTGCATATAAAAACTTGTGATTAGTTTCGGTTGTAATACAGTTTCGGCTTCAATTCCAATTAGTATGTACAATATGTGCATACATACTGTGACCCAAAACTTCTGATCAACGCGTCTAAAAAATCCAATCGTAAATTAAAAGGAAAAATTATTCTTTTTCCACTTTCCTCAAAATCTTGCTTAAGATTTCTTTTAAAATAGTTCATTTTCTCCATGTTTCCTTTATTAAAATACAAATTACTAATAACGGCAACCAAACAAGCACATCATACCTTTTCATACACGCCATCATATTTTGCCGTCGAGAAAATATAGGAATATATTTTTAGGTAGTTGGCGGAACGGTTTGTATAAAACCCAATTCAAGAGATGAACACTAAACATTGCGTCCGACAGTATGGCGTGCTTGTTGGGTTGCTGGCATTAGTAAGTTCTAGTTTACTTGTTTCAAAGGAAACATGTATAAAACAAGTATTCTTAAAAAAATAGTTTTTAGATTTCGATTTTTGAGTGTTGAAAATAAAGAAAAACATGCAAGAAAATATACAATAGCGCTCAAAATGTACAGACGTACAAAAGAAACAGGAATGGCTGCCAATATGTAAACAGAAGAAGAAAAACGTATACTCACTTTGACATACATACATAAAATGTAAAAAAACTGTTACCTGTAGTGCGATTCAGTAACTTCGTTTAAAGA
Source organism: Germaria angustata (assembly GCA_963681545.1). Classification (NCBI taxonomy): domain Eukaryota; kingdom Metazoa; phylum Arthropoda; class Insecta; order Diptera; family Tachinidae; genus Germaria; species Germaria angustata. The sequence goes on from OY812998.1 coordinate 92,541,371, forward strand.
TTGCTGAGTTGATTAAAATATTATCAGCAAAATTAACGATTATTCTATTCTCTTTTCTATTTTGTAAAGACTCAATTGCGTTATCTTAATGGCAATGATTCTTGTATGATTACTGAAACGATTCAAGTCAGCTGTTCAGTAGAAACATGTCTTCTTTGGCAAATAGCGCAAGTTGTTATTTTACAACAATATGTAAAATTATAAAAGCATATTTATATACATAATATTATTTATATTATTTTCTTATAAAAATTTACTTTTTTTAATTATTGTAAGTTATTAACTCAGTTAACAAGTCGTGAATAACGACACTATTTGCAAATAAAAAGTAAGACGTTGCCACTACATTCTATCAAAAACTTTTGGTGCATTTTGTTGAGATATTTGTGCAATAAATTTTTTCTTTTTGTATTAATTGCATTGCTAAAAATATTATTGTTTTCGATTTTGCCATTTTAATTTTTTTTTATTAATTGTTTCACTTTTATAAACATGTGTTTTTTATACCAGCTCTCCAAACAATCATATTTTCGTCACCTGGCATCACTAACAATAACGTAAGTTCTGTATGCAATTTCCCGTATAAACAGTGAATTAGTTATTTGCAAATAGTTCTATTTGCAAATAAGACATGAGTATAAACGTGGTAACTGAGATGGTAAAGCAACACATTAAACCATACACACACATGTACATATGTATGTATGTAGATGATGCGTGTTAAAAAATTTGTGTGCGCGAATGTTTTTCTTTTCGTTCACGACATATTGAAGAAAAATAAAACTCACTAGGTCTACTATCAAAACATTCAAGCATGTTTTTAATGTTCTACTTCAGTGTTAATGTTCTATAGCATCTTTGTTCTGTTCGGCTTTATTTGGTTCCAACATTGTTCTAATTCAGTTTTGTTCTATTCTTCAATGTTTGTATTGTTAAGCAAAACACATACTTTTGGAAGTATATATTTTGAAAAGAGAGAGTAATAAGCACACACTATTTGAAATTTAGCGAAATTGCTTGTAAGCCATTTTTCGTATGTTTGTGCAGCTCTCTAGTGTAAACCAGGGTATTTGTTGATAAATTTAGCTTCGGTCCACTCGTTAAAAGTTACTGAATCGCACAACTAAAATCTCAGTATTTCCAAATTTTCTTAAGAAAATTGTATTACGAAAAAATTCAACATGTTTTCAAAACGCGTTCACTATCTATCGCAGTATGCACAGAAAATTCTTCATATACCACCATCGTGAAAGCCCTTTATGTCGAATATTTTTGTCCAAAAATACATAAACAAAAAATGTTAAAACATTAATCAAATGGAATAAAAATAATTTGTAACATTTTTCATAAAAAGGACTCTATTTTGGACTTAAAATAATAATCTCGTAGTAAACTAAAAACCTCTACAAATACTCGTATTGTTATCAGGTGTGCTAGGGTACCTTTCTATTAATAATAATTTGGTAGCATTCAGAGAAATTTATATTTTGTTTCGTATCTTAACGTAATCAAATGACACTCATTACGACTTTGTGCTAATATTACAAAATGTAATGTATGCGAACAAGAGTGTTGACTGTTGAGTGTTGCTTAAAAATTTAATATTCGTGTTCGTATTCGCAACTATTTCAGATATAAATACGTATTCGCGAGTATCTAAAAATTGATATACATACGTTACTTCACTAGCACGTATGCTCCCAGCGAAAAAAGTATGTCTTTCTAAAAGGATCGTTATTCTTACTTAAGCTCTAAACACATAGACGACAGCAGACTTCACGACTTCACGACTTCAAATGCAGCCAACTTCAAATGCTGCTCTGAAGTCAGCTTCATAAATATTTTGAAGACAGCAACACCATAATAGTCAGCTGATGTGTATTCTAGCAATACAAATTTCAGCGATGCCGGATATACATTTTATAATGAATAAAATTAAAGTTATTGATTATAAAATGTAATAATATCACGAAAAACTATAAAAACACATAAATTTATTTCTTTATTGTATTTTTGTAATGTTCTTTTATGTTTAATATTAAAAAAATTTTTTTTGTTTTTATTTATCCAATTTATATATATAGTAGCAATACTATATTTGTTTAGTGCTGCCCGTCAAAATAGAAAATAGCCTAAATTGGCAGCAGCAGCAAATGCTGTTGTGCAGTCGTGCTGCTGTGCTGCCGTCAAAATAATCGTTTTCATTTAAATACATGGATTTTATTTTTGACATATTGCTGCTTGCTGTCTGCTGTCGTCTATGTGTTTAGAGCTAGATTACGTAAATGCTTTGTGTTGCCAACATAAATCAAACCATCAGCTATTTGAGTTCAATTGGTTGCTACACTATAATAGCAGTCTTTAGATTTTCATTGGATTTTTCAAGAAAGATCTGAAATGTATTCAGTCATGATAGCAAAAAATTCCAACACACATTTCATTACATTTTTACACCATTACACTTAGAGTAAAATGAAGAATTAATACAGAAATGAATACTTGATCTGAATTAAATCAAATGCACACATATTTCTTCGTACTATTTTGTTGGCTTGTTCTTCGTTGAGAGTGCTGTTGGCTGAAGTAGTGAGCGCGTTGACTACAAAGTCTAATAGCTCTTTTTTTTTAAAATAACTGAAATATTTTGCAAGAACTCACCTACGTGATATACAAAATTAGATCCTTAATAAATATATTCATGTGATCGAAGGTTTATTAACCAACAACAAACTTCGTTTTTACTAATTCCGAAACACAGAAAATTTAGTTTAACTACAAAATATTCCATTGATGTAGTCTAAACGATAGAGACATCTCATATTTTATTTGAGTTATTTTGCAAAAGCCTATAAGGTTGATTGTTCTTGAAATACTTTAAATTTGCTGGTGAGTTGCTTCAACGACCAATCAAATGACAGCATATGAATATTTAAAGCAACAACAAACAAAGAAACAAGTTTTGAACAGGTTTCCGGCGCCATCATAATAGACGTTGATTCCCACATCTCCCCAAAGATACAGGAGACGAAGATATGTCAATTTTTTTTGCTTCACAAATCGTAGAATTATACGGCAATATAAATACAGATGAATTGATAACATCCAGTTAGTAATAACCAGTTAATTTTTCTTGGGACTGCATGCATTGGATGCAAAGTAAATCGCACATTCACCCACATAAACATACGACAATTATGCATGCTTTGTATGTGAGATAACCTTCCCTCTGATCCTTTCCAGTCAGTTTATCTTAAGACTACTATCTGTACTATATTTTTATTAAATACGATTGTTATGATTATTTTGATATTCTGTTATATATATATATATATATATATATATATATATATATATATATATATATATATATATATATTTTTTTTTTTTTTTTTTTTTTTTTTTTTTTTGTAAAATTAAGTATTCATACTTTATGAATTCAGATTTTTTTGAATTAAGTCGAACTTAGAAATAAATAAGACTCATACCGAGAGTGCCTTGGTGACTTAATGGATAGCGTACAAGCTTGTAAATGCGGAGGTTGTGGGTTCGATTCCCACTGTTGTAATATAATTTTGTAATTGTATTCATAACATTTAGATAAATAAATAATATTCTAAACAAAAAGCGATTCCTATCGGATCTCTGATTATAGTTGACATAGTTATGAATAAATTACTTGATACATGTATTAGGAGATTGTATAGTAGGCGAAAAGTTACAACCAAATTTGTAGATGATCTATTTTGCCTTGCAAGACAAATAATATATTAGGCAGATCATTCAGTATAACGAATGATAGAACGGAAAATTTTGATAAGGAATGTTGTAAAGAAGGTATAATTAAAAAAACTGAATACTAAATTAGCTCAATATAGATCTAATCAAAAGTATATGTAGATATATCTTCTCAAAACGTTTTATGTTGCAAATGTTACATATTATTAACTTAAAAATAGGAAAAAAAAATTAATTTAGAGCCGATACAGATAGCTTAGCTCAAAATTACAAATATTTATTTATAGGAATATAATTATTTTATTTTTTTTTATTTTTTTTTTTTTTGTAATTACATACTTTTTAATTATTGACGATTTTTAGCTTTCATATATTTTTTTTAATTTTTGATTTGTAAAGTAATCTTAAAATATTAAAATATTCCTGAAGAATAGCCAAATATTGGAATTAATACTCATTATTATCAATTGTATTTTTTCTGTTGGACCTTGAGCTCGAATAATTTATAGAAAATAGTTTATATGTAAAGGTTCATACATAAATAAGTACAAATAAGATTATGGTTTTCCACCACCAACTTTGCTTTCAAAGAAACCATCTAACGACTTCTCTGGCTCTATTTTAACCGAATTTCAGTTGGATTGCCGTTCAGCAAACACAAATTTGTAGTTGCCAGTCTCAGTTGGCAGAGGTCCTTTGCATTATCATCTTCAGCACTGCTTAATAAATTTTGATGGTCTGCACTACAATTTTAGCAGAAACATGCACATTTGGCAACTGAGCTGAAATTATGCTGCCATATATAGTCGAGTCATTAAGCTGTTCTGTTAAAGGTTGTAAAAGGGTAACCACATTTTTTATCAAAATAGTTACAAATTTGCATGACTATGGACTTTATATTCAAAGTAAATCTCACAAAGTTCAATGTTTCAGTTTTGTAATTCCTCAAATATAGCATAATTGAAATCTTCTTCTTGGGAGAGACTCGTCCCTAACCTGGGTTTTAGTGGAAAAATCACTTTAGAGCAAGAGTAAACTACATGCAGAGTCCTACTATCGGAGTTCTCTAGATATAAAATAATCGATATATCCGTCGAGAGGTATCCATTTGACCTCTCCTATTCCTATAGTAACTTCTATAAACACAGAATCATTTATATATGGTAATGATATATTTGTATGGTATAGGGAACACTAAGCGCCATTATAATAAATTGAATTTAGTTTAAGATAGGATTTTATCGGACCAATAAACAGTTTTTTATTATTACAATTTTACTTTCACATAAAAGTGAGCGATAAGTTAAGGGAATGTTCGTCCTAACTGTAACTTTTATCCCGAGGTTTAGTCATTTCAAGTCGCCTCATTCATAGTTACTTCGCTAAGCGTCGACATTTGGACATTTTTAATTATATTTCTTTATTTTCTACCAAGCCATAAGACAAAATTATTTCAGACATGAATCAAAAGTACTCGTAATGTATTGGCACATTTTGAGAAATATAAATTTTATTTATCAGGTATGTTGTCATTATACTTTAAATAAAGTTAACTCTATCCATCGGGAATTCCAAAGGCCAGTTGCAATAATTGGCCTAGGAGTTAAAAAAAGAAAAATGCCAAGATGGCAAGATGCAAAAGACGAAAATCTTATTTTGGAAAAATTTCGTTATTTTGCTTTGATTTACTTAAAATATGTTTTTTTCTTCCTAGTTTTTGTATCAGTATTGTATTTATGACATTATTAATTGTTGGTGTATGCCAAACATTCGCGTGTGTGCATATTACGATATCTTTCATATATCGAGCAAAACTTTTTAAGAAAATATGTTAATAATGAACTAAAAAACGACTTTGTGTCACGTCAAGCATATCACTTGCATTTTTTCACTGCAAGAAAAAATGAGTTGCACACAACATGAGGCCATCCGTAAGGCATCTTTACTTCCTTTACTTTGTGTTAGTTTTTCCTTCAAATAAGCTTTATAAATTAAATAATCGTATATGCACTATGGATTCGCAAAGATACGCCCTTCAATATTTGGTTTGTTTCATTAACAACAACATTAACAACCAGCTATTTAGAATCTCAATAAGTCCCGAATATTCTTTAGCCGATTTAACCGATTTAATTGTATATATATATATATATATATATATATATATATATATATATATATATATATATATATATATATATATATATATATATATCTACATATATATATATATATATATATATATATATATATATCTACATATATATATATATATATATATATATATATATATATATATATATATATATATATATATATATATATATATATATATATATATATATATATATATATTTATTTATTTATTTATTTATTTATTTATTTATTTATTATTTTTTTGTACTTTTTTATTTTCATTATTTTTTTATTTTTATTCACGTCTACATCAAGTTTTCACAAAATTTGTTTTAATTTATGCATACATGAACATATGTATGTTTGTACGTACGTATGCATGTTCCTTGATGACAGATATACACGTATATATTTTTTAAACAATTATGCAAATATTTATATAACAGCACTTGAATAGATAAGTCAAAGAAATTATTTTGACCGCAATCACAAATACGAATATCCGTTTAGCTACCAAACAAAGCAAAATTTCTCAGAAAACTGTGTGTTTGATGCTGTAAAATTGTAAGTACTTTTCTCGTTTTCACACACACTCACGCAATACGTGTGTGTGTTTTCCTTTCCAGTCTCTCACAGTTAGAAAAGACATATACGAGTACACACATACACATGCACATATTCGTGACTTTCTCTTTATACTATTGTTATTTGAAACAAAATATCATTAATAGAACATTGAATGGGATATGCACAACAATGTATAAAAATTTCCTGCCATTTCATCCCCTTAGAAATATTAGGTAAACAAACCGATGTACATATTAGTAATGTAACGAATATTCGCTTATTTCATAACACTTGTTTGTACTATTTGCCAAATTCAAGCACTTATATAAGGGTTTTACGAAACGTAGTGCAAACTTTGAAAAGTGTGTAAATGTGTCGGTTTTTCAACACGACAACAATATATACAGATTTGCAATTTGTACTTAAAAAAGCTTGAGGGAAATTTGTTGTGCATATTTGCTCAGTTGCAAATAAATGTAAGCAAAAGCTCTTGAAGTATCAATCGCCATATTGTCATCAGTAAAAAATAATTATGTAAGAAAATTATGAATATTTACTTATAAATAAAATGTTTTCTCTATTACGTTTTAGAAACCAGCGGCTAAAGCTATTGCAAAAGCTAATTACCTTAAGGCTTAGAATGGTCAACGAATACAGGTTCAGGATAACTGGACTCATTTCTGTACCTTTAAAGTTAAAAATAAAGACTGAAACAAGAAAGTGAGCGCTGTCGAGCTGATAATGCATTTTTAGAAAAATTACGCAGATTGTGTAAATTTTGTTATGATCTGCACGATGTTTTTGTTTAAAAGAAATCTGATGTTCTTATTAATAACCATGAAATTTCATCAAGTAGGTATAACTCGGCTCGAATAATCAGTTTTTCATTATTTGAATCCTATTTTAACCTAAAAGTGAACGATAAGTTAAAGGCTGTAACGGTAACTTTTATCTCAAGGTTTAGTCATTTGAAGTTGCCACACATTCATAAGTTCTACTTTATTCATTACAGTCGTGTAATTTTTAGATTGTGTTCTCATCTATTGGTTTAAAACTAAAACATCTATGAAAGACAACATTTTATATTATTCGCACTTAATTGAAAAAAATAACCATAATATACTTTTTATAAAAAGTGAAATAGGAATGTACGACATTGCCATTGAATTTTTTTAAGAATTTATCTACCCGTTCAAAAGTAGTCGGTATATGCTCTGGTATCGCTAAACTTTAAAAAAGTTAACTTTTTTTAATGAAAAATTATTAAAGGTCAGTCTAAAGCTCACAATTGTTAAGTGTACCTTTAATTTACGTCTACTATTACGCCAAGTTTTAATATGTTAAACATCACTGTAATGAAATTAAAGATGTGGACTAGAATGAAACACCCGCTAAATATTAATTGAACCGAATGTATTTTTTTCACAATTATAAAAAATTGTCCCCATAGAACAATGAAAAATTAAACAAAAATTTGCAGAGAAAATAAAAAACCAGCGACAATGCTATTGAAAAATTCCCCGAAAAATTCGAAAAAGAATTGTATTTAATGAAGGAAAGTTCTTTAAGAAGTTCATGGGAGAAACGATGAAATTGAAATAACAAAAATTAAGATTCAAAAAGATGAGATGTTGAGAAAAATGGTAATTAAATAAAGTAAAAGAATATAAAAGTATCAAATAGATATAAAATAGAAGAACAAAGATTTACTTAAAGTGTTATACAACAAAAAGATTGTGTGCGTTGCAATTGTGCAATCGAAATTGAATTTGAAAGCAACTTAAAGTATAATTGCTTTCAACACTTATTTAAATATAAATACTTGACGATCACACAATGAATTTATTTAATTTTAAGCACGTTGTAATACTTACATACACATGCAGGCAAATTCATTCCATGCAATGGCAACACAAAATCACCGTCATAATTAATGAAGGAGGGAGTATTTACCCGCCTTATTTTCTTTAAAGATTTCAAATTTTTTTATTTATTTACATATTCAAATAAAAAAGTCCAAATGTGAAGAAGATAACTCAGTGCCACAGAAACAGTATAAAAAGAAAATTAGAAGACTTAATTATGTACATATGTACATAAGTATTTTTTTTTTGCTTCCAAATTATTTGATATTTATCAATATTACATTTATTAGTTTCAGGAGACTCAAATGTGATACGGGATCTCTAATGGAAAAATTTTAGACTTTTCGAACAATCCTCTTATTCATTTTTAATGGCATTTTACGGCTGGAGTATTATCCACACAGCTGGAAACTTGCCATGGTAAAAATGATTCCAAAGGAGGGCAAAGATCTTACCAAGGTTGAGTCATATAGGCCAATAAGTTTATTGTCAACAATTTCAAAGCTCTTCGAAAAGCTGCTCATGACAAAATTGTCCCCGATTCTAACTAATAATGGGTGCATACCGGACCATCAATTTGGTTTTAGAAGTCAGCATAGTACCATTGAACAATTTCATAGATTGGTTCATTTTATAAGAAGAACATTTGAAGAAAAAAAGTATTTTTCTTCCCTCTTTATTGATGTTTCTCAGGCATTTGATAAAGTGTGGCATGAAGGCCTAATTTTAAAATTGAAGATATATCTACCAATAAACATTGTAAATCTTTTGGAAAGTTACATTCTTGCCCGGAAGTTCACTGTCGTGGAAGGAGACTTCATGAGTGTGCCTGAAACTATCTCATCTGGGGTGCCACAGGGGAGTCTACTGGGGCCAGTTTTGTATTTGATTTATACCTGTGATATGCCTTTAAGCAGTAATATCCTCACCTCTACATTTTTCGATGATACAGCCTGCCTTATTATGCATGAAAACCCCCACGAGGCATCCCGTTATCTTCAGGAACATATTAACCTGTTGGAATTGTGGTTGAACTTATGGAGAATAAATGTAAATGAACAAAAGTGTGTTCATGTCACATTTACCCTACGAAGAGACACTTGTTCCCCCATTCGAATCAACAATCAAGTTGTTCCTCATCATTCACAGGTGAAATACCTTGGTATACACCTTGACCGACGGCTTACATGGAAACACCACATTGACTCTAAGCTGACACAAATGAAGCTTAAATTAACCCAGATACATTGGGTGATTGGTAGAAATTCTACCCTCAGCCTAGATTGTAAACTTTTAATATACAAGTTGCTTTTGAAACCCGGAATTCAGCTATGAAGCACTGCTTCAGCTTCCAATGTATGAGAATCCAACGAATGCAAAACAAAATTTTAAGGTTAATAACATTGGCTCCTTGGTACATCAAAAATTCAGTTTTACATCGTGATTTAAATATGCCACTTGTGACCGCTGAAATTGCAAAATATGATGGAAAATATTTAACAAAACTCCAGTCCCATCCTAATCCCCTTGCTCGTAACATCTTGAACTTTCCTGGACACATCCGCTTAAAAAAGAGGGATACTACAGCTTTAGTACGCAACACTCCAGATGAAACTTTTTAAAAATATTTTTATGCTTAATACGATTCTTATGTATTATTAATTATTATCAATAAGTTTATGTCCGACACTGGTTGGGCCTAATTATTATATCTATATTTAAGATTTGAATACTTATTGTTAGTTCAATTTTAAAGATACAATAAATAAAAATTAGTGGAAAAAAATTACTGGCTATGATTCGTTATGAACTTACTAAGCCGAAACAATGAATTAGTCCAGAAGAGAGACTTTCAATAACATTGCTGTAAGGAAAAGATTTTGGTCAGTGTATGTACAGTATATAACAATTTATTTTAGGTATTTGGGTCATGGATGCTCATTACAATCTCTAGCTTTGAGTCACAAGATTGGAAAGTCGACGATCCGATCCATAGTGTTGCAAACATGCGATGTATTGTGGCGCATATTGTCACCAATTTACCTAAGCGAGCCAACAACATCTCAGTATCAGGATATTGAAAAGGATTTCAATGTTTTATGGAATATGCCCAACTGCGTGGGTGCTATTGATGGAAAGCATATAGCTATGAAGTGCCCTCCAAATTCTGGTTCAATGTTCTACAATTATAAAAAATATTTCAGTTTAGTACTAATGGGAGTATGTGATGCAAAATATACTTTTACGTCCGTTTGTATAGGAAGCTTTGGTAGCCAAAGTGATGGAGGTATGTAGATAAATAAATAGATCTGCTTTTTATTTATGAATATTATATTCACAGAATTTATTTCGTTTGTCGTCATTTGGAGAATCCGTGATTAACGGCAAAGCACCTGTGCCATCAGATAAGCTTTTAAATCCAGAATGTGCAGATTCCTTTCCGCATTATTTTATAGGCGACGCCGCCTTTCCCTTGCAATTTAATGCGTCCATATCCAGGATTCAATCTGGATGCAAGTAAAAAATTGTTTCATTACAAGCCTTCACGAGCCCGACGTGTAATTGAAAATTGTTTTGGAATACTCTGTGCACGTTGGAAGATTCTCTTAACAACAATTGAAATGTCCCCGGACAATATTGACACTATTGTACTGGCTTGCACAGTATTTCACAATTTTATTATGTTGAATGACCAATCAAAATGGTATTGTCCAGTAAACTTTGTAGACCGGGAGGCAGAAGATGGCCCGCTTCAAGAAGGAGAGTGGAGAAATGAACTAAGGGCCAACGGTGAAAGGCATATGCGATCGATTTCTACCCATATACGCAGATCTACACAATCACAGCAATCAGTTTAAGAAATAGGTTGACAGAATATTTTTTCAATGAAGGCACTATTCCACTACAGTCTGGTTTGTGAAATAAAAGCATTTAAATCTTTTTTATTTATATGTACATATATGTTTATTTCAATTAAATAAATTCATATTTTCTAAACACAAACAAATAAATAAGTTCATTTCTTCTAAAAAATATCACGTCATATTAATAAAAACAAAAATATATATACATACATATTTACATATTAAAAAAATAAGATTATGGAATAAAAAAATCAGTCTCAATAGTTCACATGCATATATTAATTGTAGGGCTCCAAGCTCATCTCCATTATCGATGACGTTGCCAGTGTTGCCATTAGGATACGAAAGATACATTTTTCGTATCTTTTGATGACTTCAGGTACCATGTATAATCCTGACATTTTTCGTATCTTTTCAATCTGTACGCAAAATGTACAGAAATAAAATCTTAAGCTTCCGTCTCACAGTGTTGCGAAACCGGAATTTTTTGGGAATCATATTGCCTAAACTGTAATTTTAATTGTATCGATGAGAAACTTCTACAGATTGGTCAGAATGAAATCCCAAACAGAATGAGTGAAAAAAAAATTTACACCGAAAAAAATTGTTGGGTCAAATTTTCAACAAAAGTCAAAAATAAAAAAAAAAATTTTCGAAAAATTAAAAAAAAAAATTTTTAATTCTTCTTTTATTTCTGATAAATACCCTATGATTAGTTTTTAAAATAAATTATAGGGTGGTCCGAACAAGAATTATAAACGTCAAATTTTCATGATTTTTCGATATTTGTTGAATAACTCTGAAATTTTATATAAAACCAAAATCTATTTCATTTCTTATTTGAAAGGTGGCAATAAAAGCTTTAATTTGATAATTTGATTTGATGATTTTGAAGTCAATAGCTTCAGTTTTAAGAGAGTTATGCTCATTTTTGTGGAGTGCTAGAATAGATGTAGAATAAAAAAAAATTTGAAGATACTATTTTATAAGACAGGCCTATTTTATTGCATTCTACAGAAAAATTACAAATTATCAGTCATCTACCAATAAGTTCATTGCTTCCTCTGATAATTCCAGGTGTTTCTTCTCCTTCAGTATTCTCCTACTTGTGATTGCGGGATCAGAATTGGCGAGCAGATAATGTAATATGTCTTCACAATTGTCTTTTCTTGATGTTTTCCTCGCATGGTAAAGCCTTGTGTTTTTGAAGTCCTTGTTTCCTGCTTCCAATGCTTCTTCTGATAGTTGGCCAATGGGGACCAAAAATGAACGAATTATTTCAGCTCCATGAATAAGAACCTCGTGGACAGTTGGTGGCATATAGTGCCACGACCAGCAGTTTCTTTTCCGTACTTCGAGAACTTATCGCAGTCTATCTTATATCCAGAAGTTATAGCTTGAAGAATACTAGAAAACCTTCTTATAAGTTCGGTATCTACTCCTGTGGCCAGAGCGGTTTTCTCAGGATCACTAAAGAATTTCCTTGCTGTGTTACCATCATTAGTTGTTCCACTTCCTTGTTTCACAACATCAACAGTTATTTGGAGCTGATCTTTCAGATTTAATTAGTGACAAAAAAGAAAACACTGAAGATGGCGATTAGCCGAAACCGGTGTGAAAATAATAAAAATTTGACGTGGGATGATGGAAAGTCACCCGAAAACCAATATGATTAAATTATTCAATAAGTGATTCCGAGAATTTCCGTTCTATTTCTATGGAATAAATACTGAGAGTGATATACTAAAATCGCTATAACTCCCAGGAGGGCAGGTATAGGCAGCTGATTTTTTCACAGTTCGTTGAAAGCAAATTATGTAACATTTCTGTAGTGGTTTGGAACTGGGACTCTCTAGGACTTTTTAAATATTGCTTACCTAACCCAAATTTTAAGGAAAAATGGACCTTTAGTCGGGTTTTCGCTCTAAAAAAGGTGCGTATGAAAATGTCTCAAACAACATTCCTTTTTTTTACAGAAGATACTTGTCCGAAGGCAGATTTTTTTCCGAATCAAAATATCTGTCACCAAAATCAAATGAGATCATTTTGAATACAGCCCTGAAATCCCCTCTTTTCGTGAAAATTTTGTATATTTGACTTCTAAAATCAATTAAAAATCAACGGGCCAACATAAAAATAAGCTTTATGTGTTTTTTGTTTACTTGGAATGTCTGTGACAAAATTGCATCATTAAAATCACTGAAAAAAATAATCGGAAAAAAGTTACTTTTCCACTAGCCGCAACACAGTGCGTCTCTGACAAAGTTTTATTGGCATATCGTTATAATTTACAAGTCATTCTCCAAAAAATACAATGTACAATTTTAATGATAAATGGCTGTTAATAAGAGAGTATAATGGATGGTTAAAAAAAATTAAATATGAAATAAGAATGTTATGTTAATAAATGTTAAACGTTAAATATGAATTTTAATTTTTTTTTCAAAATGTATCTTTTTGGGAAAAAATTTATCTTTTTGGAAACTAAAATGTATCTTTCTCGAAATTTCACTGGCAACACTGGACGTTACCCTTTGCAGAGCCACTTTATGCTTCGTCTGGCTCATAGACCTGATTGTAGACACAATCATTTTCCCGAAACCAGTAAGGGGTTCTTCTGGTTTTCCATTTTGCTCTCACAAATCTTAGTGAAGGCATCGAGGGATTTGGAAAAATTTTGGTCTTCGGTACTTTCGGCTTGCTTTTTTCGTTTGGCCATAGGAGGTGTAGTTGGTAAAGATAGAACTGGCCCGAAAGATGCATCTGGTAATGCTTCCGACAACGGTTGATAACCTGATACCGATGACGGCACAGACAAGGGAGAATTTTATTTAAGTTTTTATGACATATGTAACTATATTGCTGGTCTTACCCTGGATACTTCATCTCTATAGAATTCTGTTTCCAAATGATTTTCTTTTTTTCCGGATTTCTATATCCCGGAGAATTCTAGCTGTAGAGGCATTGATTTGCCTGAACCAAAAGAATTAATTTTTCATCATTTATTTTCTTGTTCACTTTAAAAAATATAAACAGAAATCAAGAAGCCGTTCGAATTAGTGATGATAGTTTAGTGCGTTTGAATGATTTGTGGGTTTGTAGAAAAAGTACCCGAATTATATGAAGGGTACCAAACATTTTTGTTAATTATTAAATTGTTATAACTTTGGTATTTCTATCAATAAAGTTTAAAAAATAAGTTTTATACATGCATTTACATATAAGTATATAATAATTCAAAGTATGATATCATAATTTTGAACATCTTTATTTTTTATATTTACATAAAGTTATTTATATCATAATTATTTATATTACAATCTTTGTTTTAACTGTTGGTATACTTTTTTTATTGTGAACGTGCTATAGGTTGTACGTATATACAAATAGTATTGTTTTACAATTCTCTAAAATAATATAAACACTAGTCAAGAATCATCGTTCTTAGTTTATAAAAAATAATTACTTCAAGATACCACTGTATGTATGAGTTTTGCTTATGAACTGAGATTTACTTATGAACTGAGGAACGAAAGTATTTACATTTCTATTTATACCCTCGTTCTGAATGTTTTGTTTGCATATTTTGGTTATTTTGCTTTGGGTCTGACCTTCAAACAATCATATCTTTATTTTAATTACTTTGTTTATATATTATGTTTATTATATTTGTTTACAACATATCTTATTTCTAATACTATTTTCTTTGAAGCCATGTTATCTACCTGCCATTCTAACTCACTTGATTGTTGGTTATAAAAAGTTTACATCAAATGCACACAAACTATATTATAAAAATATCTAGTTACTTTTCATTAAAGAACAATTGACACAAACAACTAAATTTATAAAATATTTTTTATATTCAAAGAAGATTCACAGTTTAAAAGAATAAAATAATAAAAACCCAAAAAAGGGTGTTTTGTGCCACATTTTCGTTTACTGTTGTATTTACCAACAGTGGCTACATCTGTCACGTACGAGGTTACGTGAAATTCTATTTTCAACAGGTTGAGACGTTACAGTTACATTTCATTGCGTCGGGTAAGCATTTGTATTGCTTTTCGTATAATAGAAACAATCAGCTGATACATCTACATTTACATTTCTACATTTACGGCTGGCTAATTCTACCTTTAGACTTTAGTACAATTACATATGTATGTGCTTATTACAAATACTACAAGCCACTCTCTTTTTTTCATCAGTTTGCTTTATGCTACTTACACTTAAGGTTCACCCAGACATGTCAGGCATTTCCACACCTGATTTATGTAATTGATTTATGTGACATTTTATTTCGTACACATTGTCGAGTTTTATCTGGTAATTAAGATGGCCAAATCTTAATTTAACAACGCCATATTTCCACGCCGGTTTGTTTCCATTGTACCATCGAACTTGTACTCTATCTCCCACGCTTAAATACTGGCTATGGGATTTGTCTGACAGTTTTTCGAATCTTTAAATGGGCGTATTGCATCAAGATTAACCCGAATTGTTCCAGAACTTTTTTTGTAGGAAAATTTGATTTGGTTAATATTGTTAGTGTTATTAGCTTCAATTTCGCGTAATAAAAATATTTTTGGTCAGTTTGATATGTAACATCCACGACAAGTTTAAGTAAAAAAAAATTTTATTAAAAATTATTATTTTTATTGAATTCAAATGCAATGCGATAATATTTTTATTACTAATACTCAGTATTAAAGCTTATTTTGTACGTTCCGTATGGTATGATAGAAAACACTTGACACATAGCCCGACATCACACTTGACACAAGCTGTTCGGCCAACTGATTTGCAGAATTCCCAACCGCAGCGCCTTTTCTTTTCAATGGGTATAACTAATGGCCACATCCATCAAAACGTAATGTTGACTGTACGGTGTTAGAAGTTGCTTTTCTTTTTCGGTTCACTGATGGACCTGGACGTTGTGGCTTTTCACCAAAATTATTACAGTAAAAAATAGCTATTTGTCTTCGGAATTCAAGTTGTGACATATTTGGATTTTCTTTTCGAGACAATTGCCAAGAATTTTGAACGCTGGCATCAATCAGCCAAGTAAAAATCGACTGCCACCATTTTTTGCCATTGTGTGGTATTCTGTAAAGGGATATGTTTTGGTCCATTCTATCTACACCACACATAAATTTGTTGTAGTGGATTACTGAAGAAGGACGTGGAATTTTGATTTTCATTCTTTTTTCGCGGCAATATCGCGATGTATTGGTCATGGGTAATTTGCCGTAAATAGTGGAAGCAACACTTACTACACTATTGTCAACCTATTTGACGATATGTATACCACTTCTTTCTTCAGTTGCTGATACGCAAAATCCACGCTTCTATTTCTTAAGTTCATTTTTCTTCGGTAATGGTGAATTATGCGGAATACGATTTTCTCTTATAGTGCCAGTTCCGTTATAACCATGGGATTTTAGATAAGACAACAGCTGAAAATTTGTAAAAATATTATCGAAAAAAAATGAGAATGGAAGTTCCCTAATATTTTCCGGAAAGTTCTCAATCATGCTGATAAGGGGTTCTGCACATTTGCCATATATATTCTGATAATCAGTAATTGAGCGTGGATTCTTTCCCTGATATATTTCGAAATTTATTAGATAACCTGAAGGGGCGCATAATGACCAAACCTTGTAACCAAAACGCAATGGCTTACTCTTAATAAATTGTTTGCAACCATGTTTTCCAAAATAGCCAATCATACTTTCATCGTATGATAAGTTTTCTTCAGGATGGAAATTTTTTACCATATTTTTTTTTGTAATCGATCATTATCAGCAAAATGAATATATTTCAAAATTTCCAAGAAACGATTTTTTCGCAAGCTATTGCAAACTAAATTGTTTCGCAAGTCTTCATCATTTGACCACATATTCCTCATACTGGTATGATGGTTATACCCGCTTATAAGGAGAATTCCAAAAAAACTAATTTCGGCTATGGTAATTGGGGTTGATTGATATCGGAAATTTGCGTATTTATTAGATTCATCAATTATGAGATTTAAAATTTCGTCATCAAAAAATTTTTCAAAAAGTTCGTGAGGCTTAAGACCACGACATTCTTCATAGTTTGTTTCGGGAAACATTTGCTTATTACCATCTGTGCTCTCATTTCTTTTCCAGATAATTTCGTTAATGCCCCGTCTTTTAGTAACTTTTCGTTTCCTAGTGGTTCCCTTCGTTTCTTCTTCGATAACATCTAAACCTGACTCTAGAACACCAACGGAAACATTCAATGCTGTATTCTCTAAAACATTTTCTATAATATCATCCATGTCAATTTCAGAGAGATGATTTTCCAGATCTTCTAATGTGGATGGCCTGCGTCCACTTCTGAGAACAATTTCGCATCCTCCTTTTAGCTGTTGTGGACATAAATCATCTACGCCACCTTCCAGTTCGTTCTCAGCGTCATCTTCTCCACTAAAATAACCTTCATTTTCAGGAGGTTCAATAAAAACTTTACATATATTGTTTTGGACACTTTCTTCTTCGCTATCTAGCTCCTCAATGTAGTCCAAAACTTCCTTAAGTGACGATTTTCTTTGAAAAAAAAAACAAATTAAATAAAACAAATAAGAATTTATTTTACAAAAAAATAACACTTAAATACTTTAGAGAAAAAATTCATTGTGTCCGGGTTCGTACCCGTGTGTCCATATGGACACACTTACAAAAATCATTAAAAAATCACATCATAAATATAAAATTTTTTAAAATACACATTTTTGTCTTATAGAACAACATTTTTATTATATTATTCATAAAAAATTATATAAATAAAGACAACGTATAAATGTATGTATATAAGGCAACACTTACTTCTTCATTTCCAAATGTGTCATTTTTTCTTTTATTTTATTTTACGCACTCTTGGTGTCACTGCACTGTTCACAAACATTTATCAACTAAACTGATTCTTAGCAACAATAAACACTAATGCTTCTTGATGCAAAAAAAGTTTTTACCGTTATTTTTGCGAAATTTGTTTGCATATGCTGGCTCTTTTAGCAACAGCTTATTTATGTGTCCATATGGACACACGGGAACAATTTGGGTTAACACGATAGTCGCGGCCAAGGTACAACTGCGATGGGCTTTTGCCGCATGAAAAGGGTGTTGCTCGATAACGAGAAACAACTTGTTGTATCTTAATGTTCAGTGGCATCTACAAATATAAGAAAAAAGTAGTTTTGGAAGGGTCCAGCAGGTCTATATGCACCCTCTGGAAATTTTCACTTGGTTCTTCCCAATGAGGAGTCATGATTTTTTGCGGGTCCTTCCGTATATAGGCGAAATTGATACAAGATTTTACTAGTTTTTCTATATCTGAATATATGACTCTCCAGTAACAGTATTTTCTGGCCAATTGTTTCATTTTAAAATACCCATGTGTGTGTATGATGTAGTTTTTTTTAATATTTCCGAACGTAGGCTTTTTGGGATTATTACCCGGCAGCCTCTAAATAAAATACCATCTTGAAACGTATATTCAGGCTCAGTTATTTTCCCGGTTATCAAATTTCTTTTTAATTTTGAAAAATTAGGGTCGTGTTCTGTTTCGCTGGAAATGGTTGTCGCAGTTATTGATAATGTTGAAATTGTGTTTATTATTTGGCTTTGAAATTATTGAATTTCTTCTTCTAAAAAGTGGTTAAAATTTGAATTTTTACTGCGTGGTGCTCTTGATAGGCCGTCTGCATTTATGTTGTTCTTTGCACAGCGATACTTTATTTTATAGTTAAATCCTTGAAGAAACGATGCGTACCTTAAGAGGCGCGCTGATGTCATAACTGGTGTTTTGGCATTTTGGTGAAAAATTCTTGACAAAGGACGGTTATCTGTTAGTAGCGTAAATTCTTTCCCATGGAAGTACGTAATAAATTTGTCAACAGCAAAAATAATTGCTAGAGCTTCTCTGTCCAGTTGGCTGTTTTGTTCCGGTTTTGTTAATGCTCTTGAAATAAATGCGATAGGCCGTTCATGCTCATCTATTGTGTGAGAGAGAACTGCAGCTATGCCAGTTGGACTTGCGTCACAAGCTAAAATTACTTGCAGAGTCGGATCGTACGGGACTAGCACCCTATCCTCCTGTATCTGTTGTTTGAGTTTTGTAAAAGCTTTTTCGCAATTTTTCGTCCATTGAAATTTTTTATTTTTTCCTAAAAGCTGTCGTATTGGGAACGTTGTTGTAGATACATCGGGGAGGAATTATGCATAACTGCCATACCTAAATTGGCGCGTCAAGCGTTGTCTGGCTGTCAAAAGTTCTCATGCCCATACATTTTGTATGGAGCATACCGAAATAACGCGGCGTCAACACTTTGCTATTGGAAAATCCGATTTTGACAATGCGTAATGCTACAACCAACAAATATTTACAACCAAAATTCGCTTTAAAAGTTACCAAATGAGAAAAAAATCTTCTAACTCTTCTAAATAACTAATTTTTCCAGATTTTAATTATTTTATTTTAATTTTAATTTAAATAACAAAATTTTAATAACAAAATCACAAACAACAATGTCGTCCGGCAACCTGTTAAAATAATCAGGGTTGTTTTATTTGTTTGTTCGATAACCCTGTTTTAATCGTTTTGACATAACGTTGACGCTTTTATTTAGGTATAGCATTTCAGCGTTAAAGCTCGGCGTAAAAAAACGTTGCGCTTGACGCTTTTATTTAGGTATGGCAGTAAAGCTCTAAACACATAGACGACAGCAGACTTAACGACTTCACGGCTTCAAATGCTGCCAACTTCAAAAGCTGCTCTGAAGTCAGCTTCATAATTATTTTGAAGACAGCAACAGCATAATAATCAACTGATGTGTATTTTAGCAATACAAATTTCAGGGATGCCGGATATATATTTTATAATGAATAAAATTAAAGTTATTGATAAAAAATTTAATAATATCACGAAAAACTATAAAAACACATACACTTATTTCTTTATTGTATTTTTGTAATGTTCTTTTATGTTTAATATTTAGGTTAGGTTAGGTTGATTGGAGGGGTATGTCAGCCCATGTCATACGACATACACCTAAGCCAGTGAAGGCTTGTTGTGCCCTCCTTTGAATTTAACCATAACATATTGACCCAAAGGTCTAGAGAAACTCCGTGTCACTCACAAAGTTCCTTAATTTCCTCCAGCATATTCCCCGTAATCGGCTTATGTCCGGTAAGATGTCACCCCCAAGATATCGGGATCTAATTTGTGAGAAGGCGGGGCATTGGCACAAATAGTGTTCCAATGTTTCGCTCTCCTCCCCACATGCTCTACATTCATCTCCTCCCGCTATTCCGACGCGTTTAAGATGTGCCAGTAGTTGAGAGTGCCCTGTGACAACTCCCATTATTCTACTTAGTTCGAGCTTGCTAAGTTTTAGCAGCTCCCTCGTTCTTCTCTCGTCTGGATCTCCCCATAGAATTTTTGTATTGATTCCCATGGTTCCGTTATTCCAGAGAGTTGAATGGGCCCTATGTGCCCAAGTCTTTAGCTCGGATTTAACTGCATCGAAAGGTTTCGCGCATTCCAAGCTTATATTACCTAACTCTATTGCCCTAGAAGCAAGTAAGTTTGCCCCCTCATTTCCAGTTATCTCCGCGTGCCCTGGCACCCATATGATGCGCACTTCACCATGTGTCGAGTAACTGTTAATAGCGTTTTTGCAATCCCAAAGTGTACGTGATTTAGTGCGTTCCTTTGAGATTGCTCTAATGGCCATCTGACCATCTGTGAATATATTCACAAATCCTGACCTCCCCATTACGATGAGTTCCCTGATACACTCCGTTATCGCCCGAACTTCCGCCTGCAAAATTGTGCAGTAGTCCGGCAGGCGGAAAAACAGTTCTGTGGTGTTTTCTATATAAACACCAAGTCCCGTTTTCCCTCTCGACCTTGATCCATCCGTGTAACAATGAAGCCCCATGGGGATCTGGTTTCAAGGGTCGGTCAACCAGGAATGGATGTCGTGGATCAATGTTCCGCAGTTGGCCTCTAGTCCAGTCTCCGGTATGCGGTCATTTGCGACATTTTTCGGTATGGACTCTCCTATGGCCGCAAGAATTCGTTGATGATGCGCTTCGTGTTCCTGATCGATCCACTCACCTATCACCTTTAGTCGGTTTGCTGCAAGAGCCGCTTCGTATTTTATACGAATTTCGATTGGCTGGATAGATAATATTGTTTCCATCGCCCCTGTTGATGTCGTCCGGAAGGCCCCACTTATACCAAGACAGCAGGTTCTCTGAACTTTCTGTATTGTTTTGATGTTGCATTTATATTCCATCGACGTCCACCACACTATAGAAGCATAGGTCATAATCGGCCTGATGACGCTACTATAAAGCCAGTGTGTCATCTCTGGATTCAGCCCCCATCTTGTGCCTATGGCCCGTTTACAGATTGACCAACATATATGAGCCTTTTTGACTCTTTCGTTTATGTGGTCTTTCCATTTTAATTTCCGATCAAGAATGACTCCTAGATACTTCACCCTGTCGGAAATATTTATTGTCCTTTCAAGAAAGCGCGGCTCATCATATGGAGCTATGTTCGTCTTTCTTGTAAATAGGCCAATTTCAGTTTTTTCTGGGTTAACGTTCAACCCTCTTGGTTGAGCCCAGTTGTGTGCCAGGGTTAATGCCTCCTCGGCCTTCCTGCACAAATGATTTGGATCCCTTCCCTTCAGAAGTATCATGACGTCATCTGCGTAGCAGACTGTCTCGAATCCCTCATCGGTCAGAGTCCTAATAAGGGTATATATTGTTGTGGTCCATTGAAGGGGTGATAAAATCCCCCCTTGCGGAGTTCCACATTGCACCCTTTTTGTTTAATATTTAAAAAAAGTTTTTGTTTTTATTTTTGTCTGCAATCGCTCGACCTTTTCTGGACATTTTGAAACTTGATTATGGCTTATAATGTAACCAAGGTATTTAATTTGCTCCTTGAAATACTCGCACTTGTGTTTATTTACATGTAAATTATTTTCGCTAAGTCTTTCGAAACATTTTTCTAGCCTATGCTAACATTGTGTCAGTTTTGACCCATACACAACAATATCATCAAAGTACGAAATTGTTCCTTCTAGACCTTGCACGATTTGGTCTAAAATTCGATTGAATTCATTCGGTGCTGTTTTAATGCCGAAAGATAACCTATTGAATTGATATGCGTAGATATGGTCAGAATATTTTTGCTTTCATCATCTACCATTACATGTACACAGATATGCTTTATACAAATCAAGCTTACAAAAATATTTAGCATTTTTGAGTTGGTTGAAAATTTCATAAATTTTGCGGATTGGGTGCTGCCTCTAGTTGGGAGTTCACAGCGACTTTATAGTCCACGCATAAACGCACGGTGCCGTCGGGCTTAGGTATCACCACTAAGGGTGAACCCCAATTGCTAGTGTTCACCTTTGTAATAATGCCATCTTTTTCCAATGCGTCCAATTCATGTTCAACTTTTTCACGTAATGAGAAGGGTACTTGTCTTTCTTTCTTTGCTTCATCGCGTAGATCAGTTTATCTTTAAATTTGGAATACAACCAACTTCTTCTTTAAAAATTTCAGAAAATTTATGTTTTATTTTTGAAATTACATTAATTTTATTCCCATCATAATTCCCGCAATGTTCATGTCGATCTATTTCAGAGAAATTTATTCCTAAATGGCGAATTCATACCCGTCCTAATAAAGGTGTTCGATTGGAAGCCACCACATACATCTCCTCCTTAGAAATTTGATTTTTATACCTAATAGCTTATTTCCACGGCACCTGCTTCGCTCTCTATTCTTGCTTCACACCCCAATCATGAACGAATCAACTTGCTTCGCCATACAAAATTTTGAGAGCGAAGCAGGTAGATTCATATTGAATCTACTTGCGAATCAAGAAAAAATCCTCTCTTCTCTAATTTTTATCGTCAGTTTATCTGCACTAGTTGTCAAAATTAAATATTTTTAATATTCTATTGTTTGTTGTTGGCTTAGCTAGGTATATGCCTGCATTTCAACAAACAATAGAATATTAAAATGGTTATTTTGGAGAATATCTCGAATAACGAATTTGATAAATATTGTTATTATAAATTTTGTTTTTTCATTGCCTTATAAATACTTTCATTATCACCCAATGGGCGATTAATTGTATAAAGGCGTAAAAAGAAAAAACAAAAAGACGCAAGTCAATTATAATTGTTTGTTGTGTTGTGATTGTACAAAAGCTTTCTAAAGCTATTTATACTTTTGTGTTTTTGTTGATTACAAATAGAAAAATATGATTAAGTTGTGTTTGAATTCTCATATAGTGTTTGTAGTCTGTGGCTTAAGTATACGAGCTTTGAATGCTTTCAATCATGATTTGGTTAAAGGGTACTGATGATTTGGTTAGCGCCAATGAAATGCAGGCATATACCTAGCTAAACCAACAACAAACAATAGAATATTAAAATGGTTATTTTGGAGAATATCTCGAATAACGAATTTGATA
Organism: Germaria angustata; assembly: GCA_963681545.1. Taxonomy (NCBI): domain Eukaryota; kingdom Metazoa; phylum Arthropoda; class Insecta; order Diptera; family Tachinidae; genus Germaria; species Germaria angustata. The sequence goes on from OY812998.1 coordinate 92,565,072, forward strand.
AATATTAAATATTTTTGTAAACAAAGCAAATTTAAAAGTGAAAAGTTAAAAAATATAACGGTTTTTTGTGTGTGTTTCCTAGGCGTAGTAATAAATTTGAATTCAGTGAAAAGGTAATTTATTTAAATTTTATAAAAGTTAAAAAAAAACAATGGAAAGAATCAATGGAAAGAAATCGAAGCAGATAGATGAGTCGTGTGGTGGTCTTCGACTTGTCGTTGGCATACTATCCATGCACTCTTGATCGTCATGGGCTAGTTGCGTTGGTTGCAGTTGCCGATGCACTTGTTGACTTACATCATCGCATAAAATGTCTAAAGGCAGTTCAGCACCTGACCCTTCAACCGCCGATTGCCCAGGGCGCCATCGCATTTGGTTTGCATGAGATCTGACAGTCTTACTGGCGCCATGTAATAAAACACGATACATTACCTTGCCTATCCGCTCTTTGACTGAACCAGTTGACCATTTATAATTGTTGTTGTGATAGACCTTTACATCAACGGTATCTCCAACTGAAAATTAACGAAGTTTAGCTTTATGATATGCGTTAAACTGATTATTTTGGGTTTGCTGACGGTTATCATATGAGTTGTCGCACTGAGCGTTGTTTGGCTTAAGTAAGTCTAGTGGCGTTCTTATTTTATACCCAAATATAAGCTCTGCTGGACACTTTTGCATGGGCGTGCACGGGTTTGGTGCAGTACGGTAAGTAGACAAGAACACTTGAAGCGCATCCTGTATTCCTCCTTCTGAAGAGAACGTTTAAGCGTGTCCACAAACCTTTCCGCCTGACCGTTTGACTGTGGGTGATAAGGAGCCGTTCGGACATGGGTGACCCCATTACGCTCACAAAACATCTTGAATTGGGCTGAAGCGAATTGAGTGCCGTTGTCCGAAACTGAAGTTTGCGGAAGACCAAATCTGGCGAAAACGTTTTCTAGCAATTGAATTGTTTTGCTAGCTGCCGTTGAGGTAGTTGCGATGATTTCTGGCCATTTTGAATATGCATCTATAACCACAAGAAGTAGGTGCCTTCAATTGGACCAGCATAATCAACGTGTATACGTTTCCATGGCCCATCAGGCGTTTTCCAGGATTCGAGTAACGTTTTAGAGGGTGATTTAGCAACACTGGCGCACTTATCGCAATTTTTTACTAAATCCTCGATATGCGTGTCTATACCAGGCCAAAAAACGTAGCCTCTTGCGATTGTTTTCATTCGTTGCATCCCTTGATGCCCTTTATGAAGCTGTTGCAATATACGGATTCTGTACTTACGTGGTATGACTAGACGTTCTCCATACATTAAGCAGTCGTTTAAGACGTAAAGACCAGATCTACGTTTGTAGAAACTGCTGGCGTCAGAATCGACAATTTGTGAAGCAGCAGGCCATCCGCTTTGAACATATTGTATAATTTTTTGCAAAAAATCTGATTGTTGTGTGGCTTTCTGAACCATGTTATGTGTTACTGGCAATTTACGCAGGATGTCATCCTGTACTCGAGCAATATAATTTTCCGCATGAATTGAAGCGATGATAAATTCTTCATCTGGTTTGATGTGCTCGTTTATTAAGCGTGAAAGTACATCAGCGTATCCAAAGTTAGTCGTTGATACGCATTCAATTTTGAAATCATACAATTTAAGAGTAAGTGCCCATCTCTGCAATCGATTTGCTGTATACAGTGGAATGCCTTTCTTGGAACCAAAAATCGATAACAGCGGCTTGTGATCGGTTTGCAGGGTGAATCTGCGGCCAAAAATGTATTTATGAAATTTGGTAACTGCGAATACTAAGGCGAGCGCTTCTTTTTCTATCTGACTGTAGCCCTGCTCGGCCTTTGACAGGGATCTGGAAGGGTGACTGATAGTTTTCATGGAATTGTTGCCGTACCTGTGGTATAGGCATGCTCCGATGCCCGCAGTGGATGCGTCTGCAGCTACGACGATTTCCGCATCCGGATCAAAGTGCGTGAGGAGGAGATCAGACTTGAGGATCTCCTTGAACTTGTTGAAAGAACGCTGACACTCCGCTGTCCAGTTCCATGGAGCATTTTTCCGGAGGAGTGCATCCAGTGGTCTGCGTAGGTCATGCATTTTTTTGACGTACTTGCCATAATAGTTTATAGCGCCCAGGTATGACTGTAGGGTCGCCAGATCGGATGGTGGTGGCATGTTTGTTATGGCCTCAACCTTGCCAGGGTCGGGTCGAAGACCATCTTTGTCAATAACTTGGCCTAGATATCGCACGGACCGTATGCCAAATGTACATTTTTCAATTTTAAGCGTAAACCCGAAATCTCTTATTCTCTTAAGAACACGCGTTAGATTTGCATCGTGATTTGCTCTACTAGAGCCTGAGACAATGATGTCGTCCATGTATGTAGCGACACCATATATATCATCGACCATTGATGACATAATGTGTTGAAATGCTCCCGGAGCTGATTTTATGCCTGGAGGCAACCGATTGAACGTAAAAAGTCCTCGGTGCGTATTGATGGTGAGTATTTTGCGCGAATCTTCTTCGATCTCGACTTGTAGAAAAGCGTCGGAAAGGTCAATATGGCTGAAAATCTTACCATTTCCGATTTTTGCAAAGATTGCTTCTGGCAGTTGGAGCGCCTCATTTAGGCCTGTAGAGTAATCTGCACAGATTCTAACGTTACCTTCCTTTTTTTTGATAACAACGATGGGTGCAGCCCAGTCGAAATATTTAACTGGGTATGTAATTCCTAGCTTTTGCAACCTCTGTAACTCTTCATCTACCAGTGGCAGGACTGCATAAGCGACTGGTCGCTTTGGTTTGAAGACTGGTTTTGCTCCCTCCTTGAGATGAAGTTTAACTTTCGTTTTGGTACACAGCCCCAAATTGCCTTTAAACAATTCGTGGAATCGTGATACAACTGGATGTGTTGTTATGTGGTCTTTAGTGATGTGGTTGCAAACTTCCCGTAGAGGAACGTCCCATAGATTAAATTTTTCTATGAAGTCTATACCCAGAAGGTTTATATCATCAGCCACATAACATACTCCACTTTTTATAACATTATTTAAGGTAATATCACAAGTAAATTGTCCATTTATGTTGAGACGACGCTTGTCCGCATTATGTGCCGTGGATGCTGGTTTTAATAATTTTGGACTGCCAACATGTTCCCACATCGACTTCGATATGATTGTGATGTCTGAACCGCAGTCGATCTGTAGAGTATCATCCACACCATTTATTTGCACCGTAATAAATTTGCGTTTTGTTTCCATGCCGCATACACTGTTAACTGAAATTTCGTTAACAAAAGTCTTATCACGATTTGATTTAAAGGAGGTACTTATCTTGCTTGGCTGTTTGTTTGGAAAGCAGCCACAATATCCTTCCTTGTGTCCAATCCGTGTACACTGTTTGCACCTGTGACCTTTATAGTGGCAGTCCTTCATGTAGTGCATTCCGCCGCATGCCCAACATGGTGTGCGCGGTGTGTTAGACGATTTTTCAGCTAATTTAACATTTCCTGCTTGGCCTTGATGTGTGTTTGTTGGAACCTTTTTTACTCGCGTCTGTTTTACGGAATTGATGGATACTTTTGATTCCCTGGGATTTTTAATTAAGTTGGCGTCTGATTTTAAATTTATGACCATTTGACATTCAGCTATAAGCTTATCGATTCCTTTGAGTGTGCCGTCATTTGGTTTAGACAAAAGGCGCGTTCGAATTTCTTTATCACACGATGACCTCAATCCAAGTATAAAAATCAAGCTCTTAAACTCATCTGCTGAAATTTTTGACAGCTCGAAACTTTCACAGAGTTTGTTAACTTTGCTGCCGTACGTAGTGAAATCTTCCACGTCACTTTTCTCCATCTGGAGGCACTCATACCGTCGATGAAACAATGATTTTTTCGGCCCAAACAAATCTGTAAGTTTTTGCACAGTTTCATCGAACGTGAATTCGTTTGTCATCTTTGGTAAAATTAGGTTAGAGTATTTCTCATAATTTGATGTGTAGATTTTACGTAGAAGGAGTCTAACTTTAGTGGGGTCGTCGAGATCTTTGCCATCTTCTTTAAAAAGCTGTTCATACCTCTTGTACCATGATTCAAAAAATACTCCGGACTCTGCATCGGAGCAAAATTCAGCGATCTGGTTTGAGAGATCAAGTGCCGTGTTTGAGGTTATGTTTTTTACCTCGTTTTTCTGCAAAAGTTGCCGCAGTATTGCGTCATGATTTTGAAGGAGCTTGGTTAACATTTCCATGCATTTTTCAGTCATATTGAGAGGAAAAAAAATGAGATTCTTTTTCGTAAGTTATACGGAAAAGGATTTTTTTCTTTTTTTGAAAAGAGACGGTGGATGTATTTAAAACATACACGTGGGGAGAATTCACAACTAATTTCTTATGTACGTGAACTTCTTAATTCGTAAAATCCTCGTCGCCACAATTATGTTGTGTTTGACGGAAACAACATAACCTTAATTCAACAATTATTCATTTATTTCAATATAAGTACATACAATTTAATAAAATTTAATTTAATAAAATATACATCAGTTGCGTTCCACCGCTAATACTCTTATGAAGTAATTTTTCTTTTTTTCCCATCTTGACATTCGTATAACAGTGATGCCAAAACACATGGGCGTAGCTAGGTATGGGCCTAGAGGGCCGTGGCACCCACCTAATTCTATAACAATTTTTTTTACATGCATACAATATAAAATTATTAAAAAATGCACAGGGTATTGTGGACGGATTACTTTTTTGTATTCAAGAAAACACAGCCAATTTAGGAATAGAGATGTCTGTTCCAAGGATAGTCTCTCGTCAAACGCACCATTCAAGTCCGCCGTTTTCATCACCTGCTGAATACTGGAAGCGATCTATATACATTCCTTATATAAATTCTTTAATTTCATCACTGGACAGAAGATTTAATGAAGAGAATAGGCCAGCGTTTGCAATTTATTGTTTGTACCCGTCAAACAGGCTTTCTTTGAAGCTGGAAGAGCTTAAAGATGCCACAAAAACGTTTGAGCATTTTTATGAGTTGGATGATTTGGAAGGAGAAATAGAGCTTTGGTATAATTCTTGGCAACAAAAAAAAATGGGTAAAGACGAAATAGCTGACTTAGAGCTGGCGAGTATTTTGAAAGACGCTGGATTATTTTATCCAAATATAAGGAAGGCGTTATTAATTTCATTGTCACAGCCATGCACTACTGCAACTGTTGAGCGGTCATTTAGCACTTTAAGGCGAGTAAAAACATGGTTGCGCTCCAAAATGACTGAAGCTCGTTCAAACGGTAAAATAATATGCAATTTTGCTTATTATCAAAAAATAAGCATATTGTATATTGCAGGACTATGTATACTAAGCGTCCACCGAAGATTGGTAACCGAGAAGAAGGACGAATTTTTTGAAAAAATTCTAGCAAAATTTTCAGAAGATCCACGCAGATTACTCCTCAAATAGATCGAAATTGTAATAATGATAAAAAATCATAATCATAAAAAATCATAATTTTCGTGGCACCACCCTCTTTCATATACTGGCTATGTCCTTGCCAACAGAAATAAATAATAGAAACAGTTTTGATATTCATTTAAGAAACATAAATTCATTGCCTATCTATATATATAAATAGGGAAGTGGAAAAAGTTAAGAACCATTTTAACTGACTTAAACTCAAGGTATTCGCTTGATTTTTTTTTTGTTTGTTTGATTGTCAATAGGAGCAGTGCAGAATGTATTTTTTTATTTTACATTTTTATGCCTAAGATATTTAAAAACAGTTAATAATATTAGCCAATCATAAAGCCATGATCTCTTTTTCTCTCTTAAATTGCTAAAAAATTACAACAAAAACTCAAAATTACAGGAAAAACTCAACTCCGTAAACATACTGAATTGTTGTTATTCTTATTGAGCCTTAACACACGAGAACAATTATTCAGGCACAACATCGTACTTTGTTGGCAAGAGAGAGAGGGGAATGGTTTTTCGTCGGCACAATTTTTCAACCAAATATAACCAATACATATGAATTTATGAAAAAACAGGTTCGATTGTTTTGTTTTTTACAAAACCTATTTATTTATTCTTCGACCGTCGTAGGGTACACATGGATTTTAAAGAAGAAGGTGGCTTGGTCGCGCAAGCAACATGCATACATTTATTTAAGGCAAATTTTACCTGTTGTTCCACACGGGACCCGATTTACTTTAATTGAAAATTTTATATTTCAAATGAAAATGGTCAAGGAAACATGCTCAATGGCAATAGAGTTTTACGTAGAGTATTGTATATAAAGAAGTTTTCCTTAGATAAAGATGCCAGTCGTACAACTACTTTAAATACTTTGAATAAAATGATTTTTTTTTACTTTGTTTTTTCTTGAATTAATCAAAAAATTTTAATATTATTAATTCTAGTGTTCGCCCAGTGGTTGAAATTCAACCATTATTGCAATAATACAAAACCGCTCAGATAAAATGTCATATTTTTCTTCATTTCTAATAAAATGTATTACCGTACTTACTCCATTCTTTAATAGTTGTATCTATTAATGTGAGCTTTCCAAATAAATAATAGAAACGGTTTTGATGTTCATTTAAGAAACATAAATTTATTGCCTATATTAAAAATATTAAAATTTTTTGATTAATTGAAGAAAAACTAAAAGTAAAAAAATTCATTTTATTCAAAAAAAAATTTAAAGTAGTTGTACGACTGGCATCTTTATCTAAGGAAAATTTCTTTATATAAGTTAATAATTAAAAAATTAACTTTTCATAAAGTTCAACACACTCTGTCGCAACTCAATTGCTGACACACTTCTTCATTTATTTCTTTTAATTCGTTCGTTAACACAAAGATATGAATTCACTTTAAATTTATTTTATGATGACATATAATATTTCAATTAATTATTATTAAGTTTATTGAACTAAATTTTACAATAATTGTAAGATCAGCGTCTGCAATTATTGCTTATCCAAATTTAATTATGTCAATTTAAAAATATAAAATAAGAAATTTGTAAATTTAGTTTTTAGTAATTAACATTAACTCAAATAAGAAAGTCTAAGAAGACATAGTCTTCTCTTTCATTTAATTAATATAATTTTAAATAAATAAAAAGATATAGAAGACGTAGTCTTCTCTTTTTTTAAAAAAGAAGAAAAATAATTGTTTCTTCTAAGTGGCGCCCGAGCAACCAGGTATATTTTAGGAAAAAATAAATATACCACGGAACCCGAGCCTGTATGTGTCCGTCCGCAGGCATCCGTTCTTTGAAAGTATTGTTCCGAATCCGCAGTAACAAATAGTAAAAAGGACAAAATTCGTGCATTCGGAACGGTTTTATTTTAAGTGATTTGATTAAGTGATAATAAGTGTAATGATAATAACTAAAAAAAAAAAATAATAAGAAATAAAGAAATAAAATTGAGACAGTAATTAAAACTTTAAAATAAAAACTTGTAAAGAAACAATTTAATTAGTTATAAAAACGCCACAAACATTATTTAAATAAACAAAAACACTAGAAAAAAACGTTTGAAAAAAATTGCAACAACATAAAAAAACTCAACATTGAAGTCCGACATCCGTTGGAAAATTAACCAGCTTTAACTCATCAAAAACATCTTTACATAATCAAGATCAACAGAAAAAACTCAACATTGAAATCCAACACCTGAAGATAATAAATCAGCTATCATCTTTAATCAACACAACATCTACTTTCTCATCATAATTCAACAACTTAAACATGAAGGCAGTACTAATCATCTTGTAAGTTAAAATTACTTTAATCTTAAGAAAACATTTTTTTTGAATAATTTAAGTAAAATATAAAAATATTTTTCATTAAATAAATAAATAAAATAAAAAATTAGAAAGTTTTATCAAAATACAATTATGGCTAATCCTAACAACCTAGTAAGACCACCTATCCTTAACCTTCCTAACCCTGATCCAAATCCAAACGCAGCAGTAGGACCACAAAATTTTCAAATAAATCCTGAATTAGAAAATAGAATAGCTTTAATTTGTGCCCAACAGTGTAGGAGTATTGTACAATCTATAATTAACCCAAACGCTGATATAAATTTTGGAAATGACCAAATAATTGAGGAAAGATATAGGGAAAACCTTAATGATTTGGACAAAATACCCGATATAGTTAGAAGCTTAAGAGAATTTTCTGGAAACGCTTCCGAGTTTAATTCATGGAAAAAAAGTGTAGAAAGAGTACTTCAAATCTACAACTCAATGAGAGGAACTCCAAAATACTTTGGAATCCTAAGCGTTATCAGAAATAAAATAGTAGGGAATGCAGATATCGCATTAGAGTCATACAACACTCCTTTAGACTGGAATAGTATAGTAAGATGTTTGACTCTACATTATGCCGACAAACGAGATTTAGGCACACTAGAGTATCAAATGACATCTCTTATCCAAGGAAGAAACTCAATTCAAATTTTCTATCAACAAGTCTATTCGCACTTATCCCTAATATTAAATAAAATTGGCTGTATGGAAATGGGACAAGAGTCCTTGCGACTTTTGACTCAGACATATAGAGACAAGGCTCTTGATACGTTCATAAGAGGCTTGAACGGAGATCTACCTAGACTCCTAGGCATTCGAGAACCCTCAGATCTTCCACAAGCACTACATCTTTGCTTAAAGTTGGAAAACCAACTTTACAGATCGGAATATGCGACTAAGCACCAAAATCATAAACATCGTCAACAGCTTCCACTTCCTTCAATGCGTAATTTGAACACACAAAATCATAATAGACCGTTTTATCCAGAACTAACATTTCAAAATTCTACGAAATATAATAGCCCTACAAACAGCATGCAACAAAATTTATTTAAAAATCAACAGCCCTTCCCTTATCATAACCCCCAACCCATGTTTCAACCGCATCAACAAATGCGACAACAATTCCAATTCCAGCCGTCAAGACCAACACAACCTAAGCCTCAACGATCTGAACCTATGGAAATTGATCAGTCGATCCAAACAAGAAACGTGAACTACCAAAACAGACCCCGTCAAACGATGCAATTTCAAGGTAAAAGACCTGCATCAATGAATCACGTTCCACCACCATTTAAACAACAACGAAATTTTCACATAGAAACCAATCAGCAAAATTTTGAAAATATAATAGAAGCTGATGAATCTCAAATAGAAAATTCCGAAGACAACTACTACCGGCAAATGCAAAATGAAGATGTTGAAAAATACGTCGAAACTTTAGACCAACAAGATCAACAGTATGAACTTCCTACCCAAGAACTAACTGACATTCATTTTTTAGGCTAACGTATTCTTCGCTTCCATACTTTGAATGTAAGGCGAGGAATGGTCAAATCTTAAAAATCTTAATAGATACGGGATCTAATAAAAATTATATTCAATCCTCTCTCGTAAACAATCCTAAACAAAATGAAAAACCTTTTTTTGCAAACTCAGTGTCTGGTGACATTGAAATCACACATCATACATTTGCGAATCTGTTTAATTTACCCGATCATCCTATTAAATTTTATATTTTGCCCTATCTTAAAACATTTCATGGTATTTTAGGCCATGACAGTTTACAGGAATTAAATGCAATAATTTATATTAAAGAAAAATACATGTTAATAAATCACAAAATTAAAATTAAAATTCATCAACAAATTTCCCAATCAGTAAACAAAATGGAATTTAGAACTAGTCATATGGACGAGGTTCAAAAATCTCAATTAAAAAAAGCAATTAATATGCATCCCAACCTATTCAAAGATCCTAATAAAAAACTAACATTTACCTCTCGAATCAAAGGAGAGATTCGAACCACATCTGACTCACCAATATATTGCAAATCATATCCCTATCCCATGGCACTCAAAAACGAAGTTGAAAAACAAATAAAGGAACTTCTAAATGATGGTATAATCAGGCCTTCCAGATCACCTTATAACGCACCCGTCTGGATCGTCCCGAAAAAAATGGACGCATCCGGCGAAAAAAAATTCAGAATGGTCATTGACTACAGAAAGCTGAACGCGATCACTGTAGCCGATAGATACCCTATTCCAGAAATTAACGAAGTTCTCTCAAATTTAGGAAAAAATAAGTTCTTTTCAGTGGTAGACCTAAAAAGTGGTTTCCACCAAATTCCTCTGAAGGAATGCGATATAGAAAAAACCGCATTTTCAATCAATAATGGAAAATTCGAATTCGTCCGACTTCCATTCGGATTAAAAAACTCGCCATCAATTTTTCAAAGAACTTTAGATGATGTTTTAAGACATCACATAGGAAAAATATGTTATGTCTATATAGATGACATTATCATATTCTCCAAAACTGAGAAAGAACACTTTGAACATCTACACAAAATATTTGAAACATTAGAATCCGCAAACTTCAAAATACAGCTCGACAAGTGTGAATTTTTAAAAACAGAAATTGAATTTCTTGGATTTATTATAGGAACCGAAGGTATAAAAGCAAACAAACAAAAAGTAGAAGCAATAGCCCAACTTCAACCCCCAAAAACCCTAAAAGACTTAAGAAGTTTCTTAGGCATGTCAGGCTACTATAGGCGCTTTATCCAAGATTACGCAAAACTTGCTAAGCCCCTGACATCCCTTTTAAGAGGGGAGGAAGGACGCATTTTAAAGAATGCCTCCAAGAATAAAAAAATATCTTTAGATTATAATGGTCTGGATGCATTTCAAAAATTAAAAAACTCGTTAATCTCAAGTGACATAGTGCTCTCTCATCCTGACTTCGAAAAATGTTTCGAGCTAACGACAGATGCTTCCGACTACGCACTCGGTGCAGTCTTATCGCAAAACAAAAAGCCTATAACCTTTCTTTCAAGAACATTAAGTAAAACTGAAGAAAATTATGCCACGAATGAAAAAGAAATGTTGGCTATAATTTGGGCTTTGAATTCACTGAGAAATTATCTGTACGGATCCCGAAAGGTAATCATATTCACAGACCACCAACCTCTAACATATGCTCTTAGTAGTAAAAACACAAACAGCAAAATGAAGAGATGGAAAGCCATACTCGAAGAATATGATTATGAACTTAGAAACCAACCCGGTAAAACAAACATGGTAGCGGATGCACTATCTAGACCACCACAGATAAATTCAATGACAGCAACCCAGCACAGCGATGAAAGCTCTTCAGAGAATAAAATACCAGCAGTAGAATGTCCTATTAACGTATTCAAAAATCAAATTCATATTTTAATAGACAACAATGATAGCTACAAATTTGAAATCCCCTTCCCAACTTATCACAGGCATATAATAAAAAAACCTTATTTCACCAGAAATACATTAATTTCGATTTTAAAAAAATATCTTAATCCTAGCGTAATTAATGGATTATTTACTACTGAACCAATTATGGGAATAATTCAAGAATTTTATTCCGAACATTTCATTAACTATAAAATTAGATTCACACAGTCACAGGTCAAAGAAATAATAAATTATGTAGAACAAGAAGAAGTATTAATTAAAGAACACAGAAGAGCCCACAGAAATGCTAAAGAAAATAGAGAGCGGATAAAAAAAGATTACTATTTTCCAAAAATGACAGAAAAATCCAATAGAATTGTAAAAAATTTTCAAGTTTGTAGAGAACAAAAATACGACCGTCGTCCTAATAAACCACAGTTCCAACCCACACCTATTCCACAAAATCCTGGAGAAATAATCCATATTGATATTTACTCTACTGAAGGAAATCTTATATTAACAGCAATTGACAAATTCTCAAAATACGCTTTAGTTAAAATTTTAAAATCTAGGGCAATAGAAGACATTAAAGAACCATTAAAAGAAATAGTTTTAGCTTTTGGTATCCCCAAGTCTATAGTCATAGACAATGAAAAATCCTTAAATTCTGTATCAATAAATTTTCTTCTTAAAGATCAATTTGGCATTGAAACCTACACTACACCACCCTACTCCAGTTGTGTAAATGGTCAAATAGAAAGATTCCACTCTACTCTTTCAGAGATCATGAGATGTTTAAAACCAGACAAACTACATACTTCTTTTCACGATTTACTTACCAGGGCAATACACGAGTATAACAGGTCAATTCACTCCACCACCGGCAGAAAACCAATATATATATTTTTTAACAGAAATTCAAGCAATGATCCAAGAAAAGCACTTTTGGATAAACAAGATATAATCAATCGTTTAACGGAAAAACAGAAACAGGATTTAAACTACCATAATCAAAATAGGCATGAAATAAAAGTTTATTCACCAGGAGAACAAATCTTTGTCAGAGTAAACAAGAGACTAGGGTCAAAACTGACTCCAAGATTTAAAAAGGAAATAGTCAAAGAAGATGGAAATTCTACTATTTTAACAATGACAGGCAGAATTGTGCATAAAAGTAATATTAAAAGAAAATAAATTATATTTACAGATTTTATTTAACCTTTGTAAAAACTGAAGTCCAAATTTTGGATTACACTTCTTCCTATGTTGTGACAATTAATAGAGGTACAGCAAAAATTCAGCAGGGAACCTTTACTATTCTACATTCAATAGAGTTGGCACAGTACGCAACATCAATATCCAATACCCATTCATTCATCCAACAACACATCCCAAATCACCATAACCTGTATCCCATCCTAACCCATGAATTAAAACTTTCTGAAAATATTTTAGAAAACATAACACCAAATGTAAAAAATAAAAGGGCAATAAATGCCATAGGTACTATTTGGAAATATATCGCGGGATCTCCTGATCACGACGATTTTGAAATCATAGCAAGTAATATAAATGATCTTAACAAAAATAATAATAAACAAGTTTATGTAAATGAAGCCTTAAATAAAAGATTAAATAATCTCACAGATGTTGTAAACAAAGTTTCAAACGCAATAAGAAAAGATGTATTATTAGAAAATGAAATTGTTATAAACTTACAAAATAGAATTAGACTAGTTAAGGAAGAACTAATAAATATTCAAAATGGAATTATATGGGCAAAGATTGGAATTATTAACCCACTAATATTAGACAAAAAGGAAATTGAAATAGCTATAAGTAAAATTAGAAAAGAAAATATTGTTTTCGAGAGTCCTGAAGAGGCACTCCAATTTGCTAAAGTATCTGTCCTATACAGTACTAATAAAAAATTATTTTATTTAGTTAAGATTCCTTTAACAAAAAATGAAACTTATGAAAATGTTATTTTAAGACCAGTAAAGAAAAAAAACTCTGTCATTAGTTTAGATTTTAAGCAGATTTTAAAAAATGAAAAAACAATATTTGGAATAAGTGATAGTTGTGAAAAATATAATAATTTAATAATTTGTAAAGAGAACCAATTAAAAAATATTTCAAATGACAAATGTATTCCTAATCTTTTAAGTAGTCAAAATTCTACGTGTGTAACGAGCAACAATCATCATATCCCATCAATCGCAGAGATTGAGTCCGGGGTTATCCTTGTAAATAATTGTAACACATCTATTAATATTGATGAAACGATCAGAAATATATCTGGAACACTTCTAATTAAATTCCATAATAGCACTATTAAAATTAACAACATGACTTTTAGTAATATAGAGGCATCACCTTTACAAATCATTCCCGCATTAATGCAGCCTGCTCCTTTCGAAAGAGACCACATTAATTTTCTATCACTTGAAGCGCTAAACGAATTACAGATTAATAATACTGAGGTAATCTCAACTATTCAAAAACATTTAGAAATCGGAGGATGGTCAATCTCTGTTATCATTGGTCTCATTATCATTTCATTAGTAGCCTTCAAACTATTCTTTAAAAATCCCAAAAAAACAATTGTTTTTGAATCTCAAATTCCTCACATTAATAACGAGCCTAATGCAACAATAACTTTGCAACATTATGCCGAATACCCCAAATCAATAGCATTAGAAGCTCCCATCAAACCTCCTAGATTAAATAATATTCCTTTTTTCTAAATGATTGAGGACAATCAATTTAAGAAGGGAGGAGTTAATAATTAAAAAATTAACTTTTCATAAAGTTCAACACACTCTGTCGCAACTCAATTGCTGACACACTTCTTCATTTATTTCTTTTAATTCGTTCGTTAACACAAAGATATGAATTCACTTTAAATTTATTTTATGATGACATATAATATTTCAATTAATTATTATTAAGTTTATTGAACTAAATTTTACAATAATTGTAAGATCAGCGTCTGCAATTATTGCTTATCCAAATTTAATTATGTCAATTTAAAAATATAAAATAAGAAATTTGTAAATTTAGTTTTTAGTAATTAACATTAACTCAAATAAGAAAGTCTAAGAAGACATAGTCTTCTCTTTCATTTAATTAATATAATTTTAAATAAATAAAAAGATATAGAAGACGTAGTCTTCTCTTTTTTTAAAAAAAGAAGAAAAATAATTGTTTCTTCTAAGTTATACAATATTCTTGATAAAAACTCTATTGTCATTGAGTATGTTTCCTTGACCATTTTCATTTGAAATATAAAATTTTAGGCCGTCGAATGAACGAACTCTACTCGCAGCTACATATAATTGTCCATGAGCAAATAGGTAGTCTCAAAAGGACACCTATCTTTTCAAATGTTTGCCCCTGTGACTTGTTAGTGGTCATAGCAAATGCGGGTATAAATGGAAATTGTGTCCGCGGAAATTTAAATGGAAGAATTGTTCCAGAAAATGGTAAATTTATTCGTGGAATCAAAATTCTTTTATTACGAACTACTCCCGTTAATACTTCGCAATCTATGGTGTTGCGGTGCAAGCATTTTACTCTCATTCGAGTTCCATTTACTATGGCTTGTGCCGTGTTCAAATTACGAATCAGCATAACAATGGAATTTATTTTCAATTTATGCGGTGGCATTCCGCTTACGTTCAGTGAATTTAAAAATTAAGAAGGATATTCATTTACGTCATTGACATCATTAGAAACTTTATCAAAACTGTAGTAAACCTTCTCTTCCCCTGAAAGATGATTAAGTATATCATTATTTATTGAAGCGCAGTCTTCATTGGTAGGAGCTAAAATTACGGAATTAAGAATTTGATCCGATAATATATTCTCACGAATATTACCATAGATATCAGTAATTAAATTATCAAAACAACCAATTATTTGTTGTGGCAATTCAATAATGTCATCACCTAATTCTGGATAATTTCTTAATTCACCATTACCAAGTTTATTTATGAAATTCGACAAATTCTACTTCTTCTGGTCTAGCTCTCATATTTTGTGTTAATGTAACTTTGTGAAAAGAATTAAATTCGTTCCAACTAATGATGCAATTTTCAATTAAAGTAGATCGGGTCCCGTGTGGAACAACAGGTAAAATCTGCATTAAATCGCACCTTAGTAGAATAGTTTTACCACCAAATGGTGGAATAGAATGAACAAATAAAATAAGTTTTTCCTTCTGAGTGTTTACGGAGTTGCCAAGCCAAATTTAATTTAGTTAATTTTGAGTTTTTTGTTGTAATTTTTTTTTAGCAAATTAAGAGAGAAAGAGAGATCATGGCTTTATGATTGGCTAAAGGCCGTGTCAGATAAAACTTTGTAGCGTTGCGTGACGTTTTTAACTTTGACCGAAAAGCGTAACGCAAAAGGTGTATGACACAATGAAAACTTTGACACAACGCGCGAGTTATGTCACCACACTTACCCCCACCAAAGCCACTAAGACATAACAACACACACACACATAAATGAAACACAAAATTAGTTCAAGCACCTCATTAATAAAATGCAAAACAAACATAAACTGTAAAACATTGATTGCAAACAACAAGTTGCGAAATATAAAAAATGCAGACTTCTTAAAATATCGTTTATTAACCTTTTTAATATTAATTGCGAAATACAATTGCTGATTATTAAAAATATTATTTTTAAAATTAAATCAATAGAATAAGCACTTTTATAAGAAGTTTCATTAAAAAGAAAAGAAACAATAAAATTAGAATAAGCACTTTTATATTTAGTTAAGAAGTTTCATTAAAAAGAAAAGAAACAATAAAAATCATTCTGAATCGTGCAACAGAAAAACATAGACGTGTTTTTTTACACGAATAGTTTATTAAAACTATAACTGGCGCAGTCGAAAAAAAGTTGAAGGAATATCAACTTTGGCTCCTAAATATTAAAAGTGAAAAAGTTAATGAATATAACTTTCAAAATACTAAAAGTTAGTGAATATAACTTCCTAAGTATTAAAAGTGAAAAAGTTAATGAATATAACTTTCAAAATATTAAAAGTTAGTGAATATAACTTCCTAAATATTAAAAGTGAAAAAAAAAATTTTAATGAATATAACTTTATCATGAAAGAAAAAAATTTTCTTAATTCTACGAAACCTAAGGGTCCCTCTAGAATTATAATAAAATAAAAATAAAATTATAAAAAAAAGAGACAAATAAAAAATAAAAAAAATTTTAAAACACTTATTATAAAGATAAGAGACATAAACATTGTTAACTTGCTTTGAAAAAAAACCGTATCATCCCATAACAAAAGAATAAAATACCTATACCGTGAAGAAGCGATATTTTTTCCAACCAACAAGAAATTCCGTTTGAACAGCGTAAGAAAGGATCAACAAGGAACAAAACAACTGAACCCACAGGACCATCAAATTATCAACAAGAAGAAATCCACAAATTATGAAACTATTAATATCAATAATAGGGTAAATAAGTTATATTTTTATCTTTGTACTATAAGTATATTTAAGCATAAAACGTTAAAAGCTAAATATTTTTTTTTGTAATATAAGTATATTTAAGCATAAAGCTAAAAATAAAATTATTTCATGCAAAAAACATATCGGGTCAAACCATACACAAACATCTTTAGACATCTTATACCCATCCCAGAAAACACTGAAATGTCGTTAGATAACAATAACCCCTCGGGTTCCATTCCCCAAATTCCAAATCAAATTTCATATCAACATCAAATATTTGATTCACTTAAAATCCCAGATGCAGTGAAGGACCTCCCAAAATTCGACGGAAACCCCAGACTTTTGTACGAATTTTTAACAAATGTAGAGGAAATATTAGGGTATTTAGTTAACGTAGACGGGACGAACTATGCAAAAATTATTTTACGAGCAATTAGGAACAAAATAGTTGGACAAGCTAACGAGGTACTCAACGTTTATGGTACCCCTTTGGTTTGGGAAAGCATAAAAAACAATCTAATTCTGCATTACTCCGATAAAAGGAATGAAACTTCCTTGATTAAAGATCTACATAATTTAAAACAAACTCAGTCTGTCCAGCATTTTTATAGCTCAATTATAGAAATACAATCTTCCATTAATAACAATATCCTAATTCACGAAAGCAATCCTAGCGTAATTGAGGCAAAACAGAAACTATTTGCCGAAATGTGTTTAAACACATTCCTGTCAGGCCTTAAAGAACCTTTGGGCTCAAACATTAGATCGATGAGACCTAAAACAATGGCCGAAGCCCTTTCCTTTTGTATACAAGAACAAAACATATTCTACACAAAAAAGACATTTGCGAACATACAGCATGTTCCCCAACAGAATTTTAAACACTTTCCAAGTTATCCATTGCCTCAGACTTACCAACCAATAGTTAATAATTCATACAGATTCCCCCAGCAGTTTTCAAGACAATACTACCCGAATATACCTTCATATCAAAACAATACAATTGGATATCAAAACCGAATGAATAACGCTCAAAAACCCCAAATTAACGCAACCACTAATACATTTGGACAAAATAGACATTCCTACCTGAAAAACATACCGAATAACAGACTTGAACAAACCCGAACATTTTACAACAACAACAACAAATCATTTAACAATACTGAAAGACAGCAGTATAGTACACAACATTTATCACCACCAGAACCAATGGATGTAAGTTCAGGTTACACTCACTTAAGGAGACCACAGAGTATGCAAACAACCAACAGTTTTAAACCTCACGAAATGCACAACATCGATGTAGAAAAAACTCCATACGCAAATTTAGACGAATATTATTATTATCCAGAGAACGATCAAGTTCAAAACGACGTTAAATTTCCTCAGAACAATTTAAAACGAGACTTTATTTTTGGGCAAAATTATCAATACGACCAAAACAACAGTAATACAATTGACGATAGTGAAAATTTTCTGCTAGATGCCTCCCTGGACCAACCGGATATCTAGACATAAACAAACATGGACACACACTCCCATATATAAATATATCCTCTCCCTTCGGTAAATCATTAAAATTTCTAATAGACACTGGAGCATCATCGTCCTTTATAAACCCAGAACATATTGACAAAGCCAAATGTAGAACCTGCGAACCAATAACGATAACCACAATACTAAATAAACACTCTTTAAACAAGAAAATCAGTTTACCATACTTTGAAGAATTCAGGGAAAAAGGTAAGATGAACTATTCGTCTTTAAATTCCATAATTATTTCGATGGATTGATAGGACTTGATATATTAAACAAACTTAAAGCCAAAGTAGACCTGGGCAGTCAGACTCTGATCACAAAAAATTCCATAATACCACTACAATTTAAACCTAATCTAACTTCAGCGAAACATATAATTCAACCTTTTTCAAAATTTGTGATTAAAATACCAGTTGATTCAAGAAACGGCGATTTTTTCATACAAAAAACATTTTTAGAACCCGACTTATTTATTTCGGAAGGTATTTATACCGCAAAAGAATGGTACAGTTTCGTGGAGATGGTAAATACATCCGACAAAGAAAAAATCTATATATATATAAAATAGGATGTGTGTATATATGTATGTATGTATGTATGTATGTATGTAACGTAATGGCTCCAAAACGGCTGGGCCGATTTTGACTAAATTTTCAGGGAAGTTTCAGAATACTCGGGCGGGTGACACTGTGAATTCCGATTTTTTATGTTCGGTATGTGGGCGGATGGGCGTGGCAAAATCCAATAATTCATAAAATGAAAACGGCTTGGCCGATTTCTGTAAAACTTTTTGTCAGTTGTTCGTATTTTCGAGGAGAAGGTTTTTAAATCCCTCCGGAAAAGTCGGAAAATTGGAAAAATCGAAAATCGAGTTTTTGTATGAAATTTTGTTTAAAATTATTCCTTTTTTCAAATTAAAAAATAGAAAGTTTTTCTGAAGGCTCAAAATTGGGGCGAGGCGAAGTTTGCCTGGTCCGCTAGTTGTCTATATTGAACAACCTGTAAAAACCATTCCATATCAAAATTTCATCGAAGTTAATAACTTTACCATAGAATCAGGCACATTTCCCCAAGAAGAAAATATAACAAAAATGTTAAGAACGGAACACTTGAATGAAGAAGAAAAGAAAGCATTAAGGAAAATTTGTGCGGAATTCGATGACATATTCTTTAAAGAAGGCAGTTCCCTTAGTTTCTCTAACCAAATAAAGCACAAAATTAAAACCACAGATGACATACCTATTTTTACAAAATCGTACAGATACCCTTATGTTCATAAGGAGGAAGTACGGAAACAAATAAATAAAATGCTACAACAGGGCATTATAAGACCAAGTTTTTCACCCTGGAGCGCTCCTGTATGGATAGTTCCAAAGAAAAGAGATGCTAGTAATGTACAAAAATGGAGACTTGTAATAGATTACAGGAAACTGAACGAAAAAACAATTTGTGATAAGTACCCCATACCCAACATTACAGATATACTTGACAAATTGGGTAGAAGCATGTACTTTACCACCCTGGATCTTGCAAGTGGATTTCACCAGATAGAAATGCATCCAGAACATATTGCAAAAACCGCATTCTCTGTAGATGGAGGTCATTTTGAATTTGTCAGAATGCCATTTGGCCTTAAAAATGCACCATCTACATTCCAAAGAATAATGGATAATGTACTGAAAGATCTAATAGGCACGGTCTGTCTTGTATACTTAGATGATATAATCGTCTATTCCACATCATTACAAGAACATATATTAAATCTGAGAAAAGTTTTTGAAAAGCTTAGGGAATCAAACTTAAAAATTCAAATGGACAAATCTGAATTTTTACACAAAGAGTGTGCGTTTTTAGGACACATTATCTCCACTGAAGGAATAAAACCAAACCCTGAAAAAATTCAAGCCATAAGAAATTTTCCTATCCCAAAAACTCAAAAAGAGATAAAATCATTCTTAGGATTATTGGGTTATTACCGAAAATTTATACAGAATTTTTCGAAACTAACAAAGCCTTTTACAGAATGTTTAAAAAAAGGAAGGAAAATAATTTTTAATGACAAGTACCTACAAACATTCGAAATGTGCAAAAATCTTTTGACCAATGATCCTTTACTCCAATATCCGGATTTCTAAAAAAATGCAGACTTCTTAAAATATCGTTTATTAACCTTTTTAATATTAATTGCGAAATACAATTGCTGATTATTAAAAATATTATTTTTAAAATTAAATCAATAGAATAAGCACTTTTATAAGAAGTTTCATTAAAAAGAAAAGAAACAATAAAATTAGAATAAGCACTTTTATATTTAGTTAAGAAGTTTCATTAAAAAGAAAAGAAACAATAAAAATCATTCTGAATCGTGCAACAGAAAAACATAGACGTGTTTTTTTACACGAATAGTTTATTAAAACTATAACTGGCGCAGTCGAAAAAAAGTTGAAGGAATATCAACTTTGGCTCCTAAATATTAAAAGTGAAAAAGTTAATGAATATAACTTTCAAAATACTAAAAGTTAGTGAATATAACTTCCTAAGTATTAAAAGTGAAAAAGTTAATGAATATAACTTTCAAAATATTAAAAGTTAGTGAATATAACTTCCTAAATATTAAAAGTGAAAAAAAAAAATTTTAATGAATATAACTTTATCATGAAAGAAAAAAATTTTCTTAATTCTACGAAACCTAAGGGTCCCTCTAGAATTATAATAAAATAAAAATAAAATTATAAAAAAAAGAGACAAATAAAAAATAAAAAAAATTTTAAAACACTTATTATAAAGATAAGAGACATAAACATTGTTAACTTGCTTTGAAAAAAAACCGTATCATCCCATAACAAAAGAATAAAATACCTATACCGTGAAGAAGCGATATTTTTTCCAACCAACAAGAAATTCCGTTTGAACAGCGTAAGAAAGGATCAACAAGGAACAAAACAACTGAACCCACAGGACCATCAAATTATCAACAAGAAGAAATCCACAAATTATGAAACTATTAATATCAATAATAGGGTAAATAAGTTATATTTTTATCTTTGTACTATAAGTATATTTAAGCATAAAACGTTAAAAGCTAAATATTTTTTTTTGTAATATAAGTATATTTAAGCATAAAGCTAAAAATAAAATTATTTCATGCAAAAAACATATCGGGTCAAACCATACACAAACATCTTTAGACATCTTATACCCATCCCAGAAAACACTGAAATGTCGTTAGATAACAATAACCCCTCGGGTTCCATTCCCCAAATTCCAAATCAAATTTCATATCAACATCAAATATTTGATTCACTTAAAATCCCAGATGCAGTGAAGGACCTCCCAAAATTCGACGGAAACCCCAGACTTTTGTACGAATTTTTAACAAATGTAGAGGAAATATTAGGGTATTTAGTTAACGTAGACGGGACGAACTATGCAAAAATTATTTTACGAGCAATTAGGAACAAAATAGTTGGACAAGCTAACGAGGTACTCAACGTTTATGGTACCCCTTTGGTTTGGGAAAGCATAAAAAACAATCTAATTCTGCATTACTCCGATAAAAGGAATGAAACTTCCTTGATTAAAGATCTACATAATTTAAAACAAACTCAGTCTGTCCAGCATTTTTATAGCTCAATTATAGAAATACAATCTTCCATTAATAACAATATCCTAATTCACGAAAGCAATCCTAGCGTAATTGAGGCAAAACAGAAACTATTTGCCGAAATGTGTTTAAACACATTCCTGTCAGGCCTTAAAGAACCTTTGGGCTCAAACATTAGATCGATGAGACCTAAAACAATGGCCGAAGCCCTTTCCTTTTGTATACAAGAACAAAACATATTCTACACAAAAAACACATTTGCGAACATACAGCATGTTCCCCAACAGAATTTTAAACACTTTCCAAGTTATCCATTGCCTCAGACTTACCAACCAATAGTTAATAATTCATACAGATTCCCCCAGCAGTTTTCAAGACAATACTACCCGAATATACCTTCATATCAAAACAATACAATTGGATATCAAAACCGAATGAATAACGCTCAAAAACCCCAAATTAACGCAACCACTAATACATTTGGACAAAATAGACATTCCTACCTGAAAAACATACCGAATAACAGACTTGAACAAACCCGAACATTTTACAACAACAACAACAAATCATTTAACAATACTGAAAGACAGCAGTATAGTACACAACATTTATCACCACCAGAACCAATGGATGTAAGTTCAGGTTACACTCACTTAAGGAGACCACAGAGTATGCAAACAACCAACAGTTTTAAACCTCACGAAATGCACAACATCGATGTAGAAAAAACTCCATACGCAAATTTAGACGAATATTATTATTATCCAGAGAACGATCAAGTTCAAAACGACGTTAAATTTCCTCAGAACAATTTAAAACGAGACTTTATTTTTGGGCAAAATTATCAATACGACCAAAACAACAGTAATACAATTGACGATAGTGAAAATTTTCTGCTAGATGCCTCCCTGGACCAACCGGATATCTAGACATAAACAAACATGGACACACACTACCATATATAAATATATCCTCTCCCTTCGGTAAATCATTAAAATTTCTAATAGACACTGGAGCATCATCGTCCTTTATAAACCCAGAACATATTGACAAAGCCAAATGTAGAACCTGCGAACCAATAACGATAACCACAATACTAAATAAACACTCTTTAAACAAGAAAATCAGTTTACCATACTTTGAAGAATTCAGGGAAAAAGGTAAGATGAACTATTCGTCTTTAAATTCCATAATTATTTCGATGGATTGATAGGACTTGATATATTAAACAAACTTAAAGCCAAAGTAGACCTGGGCAGTCAGACTCTGATCACAAAAAATTCCATAATACCACTACAATTTAAACCTAATCTAACTTCAGCGAAACATATAATTCAACCTTTTTCAAAATTTGTGATTAAAATACCAGTTGATTCAAGAAACGGCGATTTTTTCATACAAAAAACATTTTTAGAACCCGACTTATTTATTTCGGAAGGTATTTATACCGCAAAAGAATGGTACAGTTTCGTGGAGATGGTAAATACATCCGACAAAGAAAAAATCTATATATATAAAATAGGATGTGTGTATATATGTATGTATGTATGTATGTATGTATGTAACGTAATGGCTCCAAAACGGCTGGGCCGATTTTGACTAAATTTTCAGGGAAGCTTCAGAATACTCGGGCGGGTGACACTGTGAATTCCGATTTTTTATGTTCGGTATGTGGGCGGATGGGCGTGGCAAAATCCAATAATTCATAAAATGAAAACGGCTTGGCCGATTTCTGTAAAACTTTTTGTCAGTTGTTCGTATTTTCGAGGAGAAGGTTTTTAAATCCCTCCGGAAAAGTCGGAAAATTGGAAAAATCGAAAATCGAGTTTTTGTATGAAATTTTGTTTAAAATTATTCCTTTTTTCAAATTAAAAAATAGAAAGTTTTTCTGAAGGCTCAAAATTGGGGCGAGGCGAAGTTTGCCTGGTCCGCTAGTTGTCTATATTGAACAACCTGTAAAAACCATTCCATATCAAAATTTCATCGAGGTTAATAACTTTACCATAGAATCAGGCACATTTCCCCAAGAAGAAAATATAACAAAAATGTTAAGAACGGAACACTTGAATGAAGAAGAAAAGAAAGCATTAAGGAAAATTTGTGCGGAATTCGATGACATATTCTTTAAAGAAGGCAGTTCCCTTAGTTTCTCTAACCAAATAAAGCACAAAATTAAAACCACAGATGACATACCTATTTTTACAAAATCGTACAGATACCCTTATGTTCATAAGGAGGAAGTACGGAAACAAATAAATAAAATGCTACAACAGGGCATTATAAGACCAAGTTTTTCACCCTGGAGCGCTCCTGTATGGATAGTTCCAAAGAAAAGAGATGCTAGTAATGTACAAAAATGGAGACTTGTAATAGATTACAGGAAACTGAACGAAAAAACAATTTGTGATAAGTACCCCATACCCAACATTACAGATATACTTGACAAATTGGGTAGAAGCATGTACTTTACCACCCTGGATCTTGCAAGTGGATTTCACCAGATAGAAATGCATCCAGAACATATTGCAAAAACCGCATTCTCTGTAGATGGAGGTCATTTTGAATTTGTCAGAATGCCATTTGGCCTTAAAAATGCACCATCTACATTCCAAAGAATAATGGATAATGTACTGAAAGATCTAATAGGCACGGTCTGTCTTGTATACTTAGATGATATAATCGTCTATTCCACATCATTACAAGAACATATATTAAATCTGAGAAAAGTTTTTGAAAAGCTTAGGGAATCAAACTTAAAAATTCAAATGGACAAATCTGAATTTTTACACAAAGAGTGTGCGTTTTTAGGACACATTATCTCCACTGAAGGAATAAAACCAAACCCTGAAAAAATTCAAGCCATAAGAAATTTTCCTATCCCAAAAACTCAAAAAGAGATAAAATCATTCTTAGGATTATTGGGTTATTACCGAAAATTTATACAGAATTTTTCGAAACTAACAAAGCCTTTTACAGAATGTTTAAAAAAAGGAAGGAAAATAATTTTTAATGACAAGTACCTACAAACATTCGAAATGTGCAAAAATCTTTTGACCAATGATCCTTTACTCCAATATCCGGATTTCTCAAAACCATTTGTCTTAACAACAGATGCAAGCGACTTTGCTTTGGGAGCAATTCTTTCCCAAGGTCCAATCGGAAGTGACAAACCGATGTGCTATGCTAGTAGGACATTAACAGATAGTGAAATAAATTATTCAACAATAGAAAAGGAATTACTTGCTATTGTTTGGGCCACAAAATACTTCAGGCCTTACCTTTTCGGACGTAAATTTAAAATTGTAACTGACCATAGACCACTAACCTGGATTATGAGCCTTAAAGAGCCAAATTCCAAATTAGTAAGATGGAGGCTCAAACTTGAAGAATTTGACTACGAAATTATTTACAAAAAGGGAAAACTTAATACAAATGCAGACGCCCTAAGCCGCATTAAAACTTACAATAACAACCGTTTTGAAAACAAAGAAGTCAACTTTAATATAGTCGACAACGACTCAATTCATAGAACAGCAGGAACGACCATTCACTCTGCCGAGGAAAATTATGACGACAGTATTCCAATCTCGGAAAAGGCTTTAAACATATTTAACCTTCAAATTATCTTGCAAGTAAAAAACGAAGGTTCTCCCCTTACACTTGAAACCGTGTTTAAAAATAAAATGCGAAAAACAATACGCAGACCAGTGTACAACGAAACTGTAATGACCGACATATTTAAACGATACCTTGCCCCCAATAGACTCTCTGCAATAATGACAGACGACGACACTTTTAAAATTGTTCAAAATACTTACTCCAAATATTTTGCACATGGTAAAACATTCAAACTTGTTCGATGTAAAATTTTATTAGAAGATATTCGAAATACTGACGACCAAGATAAGCTTGTGAATGACTACCACATCAACCACAATCATAGAGGCATTCAAGAAACATTTCAACACTTGAAACGGGAATATTTCTTCCCTCACATGAAAGAAAAAATAACCAAATGTATAAATCATTGTGATATATGTCAAACACTCAAATATGACAGAAATCCTCCGAAACCTACATTTGAAATACCCGAAATACCGAAAAAACCATTAGACATTGTCCACATTGACATATACAGCATAAATAAACGAAACATTCTCACCCTTATCGATAAATTTTCAAAGTTCGGATCAGCTTACCTTTTGGATTCCAGAAATAGCATATCAATTTTAAAGAAAATTAAGCATTATATAAGCTTACACGGGCCCCCCAAAAAAATAGTTTGTGACCAAGGTGCTGAATTCAGTGCGTCCATCATAAAGGATTTTTGCAAAATTAACAAAATTAATATACATTACACTTCGTTTCAACAAAGTACTAGTAATTCACCAGTCGAAAGGTTACATTCAACTATGACAGTAATATATAGAATTATTATGCAAAAATATAAGGCATTAGAACCGCCATTAGATAATGATGAAATACTGTCTGAAGTAATCATGACATATAACAATTCCATACACACCGCGACAAAACTGACACCGTTTGAATTATTCTATGGAAGAACACCCACATTTGAAAAAGATTTAAACTATAATACACACCACGAATACCTACAACGACTTAAAGAATTTCAGACCAAATTACAGGAATCAATTAGGGAAAAACTGACACATGACACAGACAAACGCATCGAACGATTAAATCAAAATAGAGAAAATCCCGAAACCTTTTTAGAGAATGACGACATATACAGAAAAGAGTGTAGAAGAAACAAAATGACTCCTAGGTTTTCAAAAAGAATCGTTAAACAAAACAACAGAGTAACTCTCTTAACACTAGACAATCAGAAACTCCATAAATCCAAAATAAAAAGACGACCAAAAACCTAAATCTCAAAACTCACTTTTCTCTTAGATTTGTACTGGTACAATCCGATGTTAAAATTATAGATGTTCCACTAACCCAAGGAATCATCCCACTTAAACTTGGAACTGCTAGAACAATTGCTGACTATAAGCACCTTATACACATAATCAATCTTCAATCTTATGAAGACAATATACAAGGAATAGAGAAAACCATAACTCATTTTGAAACCACACAATTTGCCAAAATTGCCTTAAAAACAACAAAACTGAAACTGAAAGAACTCACAACAAAACTAAACATTCTAAAACCCAGGAACAGACAGAAGAGAGGACTTATTAACGCATTAGGTTCAACAATAAAATTTATAACTGGAAATATGGACTACGAAGACGCGGAAAGATTAAACCGAGACATCGAACGCCTACTAACGGAAAACGGACAAATAAATAATACAATAAATGAACAACTCATTCTCAACACTGAAATGATAAAAAGATTTGAAAACATAACTAATCATATAAACAAAGAACAAGATATTATTTCAAAATCTATAAAAAATATACAAGAACAAACACTTAATTCACTAAACCCTACAATTAACACATTAACACAAATTCAACAACTAAATCAGATCAACTATAATATCGACATACTCACACAGCATCTAAACAATATCGCAGAAGCAGTAGTATTATCCAAACTAAATATAATCCCAAAATTAATATTAGACCCGACAGAACTTAATCAAATCCATAATACACTAAAAAGCGAAATTAACGTAATCTCATTCGAACACATATTCGAATTACTTGAGTTAACCGCATATTATAATAATACTAATATTATATTTAACATAAAAATCCCAATAATGTCAAAGGAAGAATTTACATTTTATCATATTATTCCAACACCAATTAATAAAACTTTAGAAATTATAAGTGAAGAATATGCATTAATTAATGAAAATAACTTGATATTTTATAAAGAAAAATTTAAACATATAGAAAATTTATTTTATTGTAAAAATAAGTATGAAACAGAAATTAATATGAATACAAACTGTATTAGAAATATAATAAATAAGAATGAAACCGCTTCTTGTCATTTAAGAGATATAGGACAAAAAACCGACATTATTCACCCAGAACCTAACTTTATTATCATTGTTAATCCTCCAATACAAAAGATTATTACAATTTGCAACAATGTTACCAAACAACACACAATTAATAGCACAACTTTAATTCAATTTATCAACTGCAAAATTGCAATCAATAACATATGGTACAATAACGAAAATAATACACATTGAAACCCCACTTTATTTAAGTAATAACATTACAACTCTTTCATACAAAGACGAGATAACACTCCCAAAACTTAATGACTATAGATTCCAAGATAAAAAAGTAGTTGAAAACCTACACGCAAATACAGAAATACACAAGAAAATTACTTATTCCGTTTTCGGATCAATAACAATTCTCACCATAATTTTAACAATAGCAGTGATAAAAAGGAAACCAATGACTATAACATACTCACTCGACCAGATAATTAATGAAGCTCCGGCAACAAACCAGGCAAAGCCCCTTTGGCCGTCACTTCATTTTAGGGAGGGAGGAGTTATGTCACCACACTTAAGGCCTAACTATAATGTGCTTAATGCAACTTAAGCAAATGTGCGAATACACACAATCAAATGTATACAACTATAATGTACTTAAGTAACTTTTCGTCAAGTTTCGTCAAGTGTCATTTGCTTAAGGAAAGTGCGTTCAATTTCGCTCTTGCTTAAGCAAATGACTCATCAAGAACCCATTCTTCTTTCTGTCTCTATTTATTTCCCGTACTGAGCAGGAGCGTTTTCTTTTCTTCACAGTCTCTCTTATTTCTTGAAGAACACATATTCCATCAAATGCACAATTCATTAACTTCACTGTCTTCAGAAATTTCAGTTTTCTATCCATTTTTAAAAATTTTCCAATAAACACTGTACACAATAGATACATATAATTGTTTACAATTAAAAGATGCAACCACTGTTGCTTTTTTTAGAACTTTTATTATTTTAGTTTTCGTTTACTTTATAAATAAATAAAAGATAAACATGGATTTACTTGTTTATGGTAATATATTTATAACTTTTACAAACTAAATGAGATTTCGTCAAAAATATTACATTTTAAAGAAATAAAAACGAAAATAGTTTTCCAAAAGTACAAATGTTTGCAACTAAGTGTAAAAAGTTTTTAAGCTCAATAAGTTCAATATAGCCACCTAAAAGTCTTCAGTAATTTACTTAAGCATTTGACATGCTTTTCGTTTAATTTTGATACTAGCTTAAGTTTGGTTAAGCACATTATAGTTGGGCCTTTACCCCCACCAAAGCCACTAAGACATAACAACACACACACACATAAATGAAACACAAAATTAGTTCAAGCACCTCATTAATAAAATGCAAAACAAACATAAACTGTAAAACATTGATTGCAAACAACAAGTTGCGAAATATAAAAAATGCAGACTTCTTAAAATATCGTTTATTAACCTTTTTAATATTAATTGCGAAATACAATTGCTGATTATTAAAAATATTATTTTTAAAATTAAATCAATAGAATAAGCACTTTTATAAGAAGTTTCATTAAAAAGAAAAGAAACAATAAAATTAGAATAAGCACTTTTATATTTAGTTAAGAAGTTTCATTAAAAAGAAAAGAAACAATAAAAATCATTTTGAATGGTGCAACAGAAAAACATAGACGTGTTTTTTTTTTACACGAATAGTTTATTAAAACCATAACTCGCGCATTGTATGTTTACCAAAAAGGTGGTTATGAATTTTGCTAATTATTTTTTATTATAAAAATTAAAATCAAAATATTATTTGCTTTTGTGTGTTTATTTTGTTATCACCTATTGTAGTTTATTGAAAATACACCACTATACAGTATAAATGTTTTTGTTTTTTGAATTTTCAAATACATACATACATACATACATATTCATATAAAAAGGTAAAATCTTAATAATAGGCTGCCACTGATTTTTTACAAAAAATAATCTTATGCTATACACTTACATATAGCATACAAATAGGTACTATTTTATACATTAGTTTAAAAAAAACAAGCTCATATTCTTTAACAGGAAATAAATTTTAAAAATAAAAAAATAAGTATTTTTCATATCACATCACATTTTCATACATACAGACTAGGCTTGCCAGATGGCCGGGAATGAGCTTGATTGTCAAGATATTTTAGTGCATGTCAAGTTTCAAGCTCAAGCTATATTTGTCAAGCTGAAATTGAACATTTTCAAAATTAAAATTTGCAGTTCGTTACATCTAAAAAAATTTATTTTTTTGGCAGTAAAGTTTAATTGTTGGCAACATATAATTTTATCCCTGTACCAACACACATAATTTGACTCATCACTGTACTTAGTACGAACTAAGTCCATTTTTTTCCAAATTTAGTTTTTATTGAATTAAACTCGAACGGAAAGAATATAAAAGGTTTTTTAAAGTAGTTTTATATTTTCTAAATAAATTTTGTTATCTCGTTTAAATAATATTAAGAAATAACTTTCTATTTTTGTTGCTTTTTTATTGTTTAAAACATAAAAGACATTTTTTTGGCGCTTACTGTGCATACACCTATGTATGTTAAAAATATACAAACGTTCATTTATAAGTAACGAACTGAATGAATTTTATGTAATTTTCCTGTAAAGAAATGACTGAATTGTTGAACTTTTTATGTTATTCTTTATTTTTTCGTAAGTAAACAGCCTTTATTTCTGTTTTTAATAAATAAAGAATTTTTAATAAATTGAAAAAATTGATATTATCACGTATTTTTAGTTTTTAAGCAAATATTTCAATTTGTCCAGTTCTCTTCTTAAAATCAAGCTCATTTGCACTAAATGTCAAGTTAGTGCTCATATTGAATCTGGCAACCCTAATACAGACATACATACATACCAGAGACCGGCAAAAATCACGTTTTTTATGCCTTCACTCATGCATAACTTTTTTGTGTCCAATTATTCACAAACACATAAGCAAGCATGCGCGTACGCTCATAATCTTTATTTGTGTTAATCATTAGGAAGGCAAATACAAAAATGCCTATATGAATTTTTCAAGCAAGATTTTAACACAGAAGCTATTTTGAGCGTTTGCATTGATTAAACACAAAAACGAATGGCATTTATTCAACATGCCTTTTCTTTGCAAAGAATATTAAGAAAAATCATGCAATGATATATGCTGGCACATAATCTTGAGTGTGTAGGTATGTATGTTGTTAAACATTGTGGTTGAGAAATAAGGATGCCATACGAAGTTACCAAAAAACGTCGGTTTTACAATAAACTTTAAAAATCGCAATTTTCGGTTTAAAATCGTTTAAAGATCGGATTATTTTTTACTCATTCAAAAAAACTTGTTATTTTTATAAGAAATACTTCAACCTTGCCAAATTTGTTTGTTTTATTGAATTTTACTGAAATTAAAGTCGTTTTTAACTCCCAAGAATAATACCGCTTTATTGGTTTGGTACATAGATTACTTAAAAAGAAGGGTCTTTAAGTGTATTTTTCTGAGCGCGGTGCGCTTTTTTTTAAATTTCGGTGCTTTTTTTAATTTTTGGCGGCACCGAAGCAAATTCAACAAATCTATTTGTTTCAGTGTGAGAAAAAAATCTTTGTACAATAAAATACACCCGTTTCAACATTATTTTATTCAACAGCGCAAAATTTTTACACGTTTATATGAAAATGATTATTTTCACGACAACACGGCTACATGGCTACACGACCACCGTTGTAGCTGTGGTAGATTTAGGCTAATTTATATTTTTGTGAGCGACAGTGAGAGTGTTTAATATATAAGTGCTTAAAATACTTTACTGTATTTAACAAAAAATAAGAATACAAAACGCATTGCTTATAATATAACCTCCTTCATGTATACACATATACACACATGTCTATATAATTACAAAATGATAATTGTAAAAATCGGGATAATTTTAAAAATATATTTCTTGATTAATTATCTGTTTCAGCGTATCGTCGTAAAAATGCTATTAAACTGTTAAGTCTGGCAACCGTGTTGCCTAACCATTCTATAAACACACAGCACCTTGTGCATAAATGTACAATTGTTGATTTTTTGCCTTTTTCACATTAATGCTTTTTGCATTAATGCCTCTAAGTTTTTGATTTCGATCATGAATGTGATTAAATAAAAATGTGTGCTTTGAAGAGTTGTCCAAAAATTCATGCACACACAGTTTTTAAACACTCAAACTGAATAGCTGGCATGCGGCAACAGATTAACTTTACATGTTCGCAAACAACCCTTATTTTGCTTAGCATAAAATAGAATAGACACAATGTTGATAAAGGCATATTTGAACGTTTGAGCGAAAATGACATGTTTTTCGAGTGTTTGATTAATCTGATTTTTTTTTAATCACCGGTTGCAGGTCTCTGATACATACATACATGTCAAAGCACGCAAAAAGTTGAGAGTTGCCGAACTTTTTGCGTCACGCTGCGTTAAAAGTGTTTTATGTGGCATGTTTCATATAAGTATGATCGCCGTGAAGAAAACAAACTTTTTAGCTAACTTTTTTTGTCTTGACAAACCCTCCCCGTTGTTTATGTAAACAAAGAATGAAAAAAAAAAATTGCTGAATTTAATGCATTAATTTTATATGTATAAATCAATTGATTTAAAACAAAAGTATTAATGTTTGTAGCATGCAGGGTTTTAAATCAAATTTTGCAGTTGTCACTAAAATTATTTGAGGAATTCAGAATATATTTAGGATTTACTTAGACCACTTTTATTTCGAGTTTTTCATCAATAATAAGAGAACAAAACTTCCAATTCATATGGTGCTACCTTCGATCGATAGCAATTGATAGTGCACGCAAATCATAGTGATAGTTTTTGCACGGGGACCTTTAGGAAAAAATTTTTGGACCAAGAAATTATGAAAAACGTTGCAGAAAAGTACACTTTTAGTTTTACGCTCATAACCAGCAAGAACTTCGATGGCCACACATCGGGCTACTTGCAATCGAAAGCCGACATTAATACGCGTCGATTGATATATAGGTTATACCCCGGGAGACTTTCAGAAAAAAATTATAGATCTAGCAAACTTTCAAAAAATAAAAAAATCGCTGAAAATACTTTTTTTAGTGTTTTACATATTACTCACAAACGGTTCTGTGGCCACAAATCACGCTACCTGCTATCAAAAGCTGACATTAATACGCGTCGATTGATATATAGGTTATACCCCGGGAGACTTTCAGAAAAAAATTATAGATCTAGCAAACTTTCAAAAAATAAAAAAATCGCTGAAAATACTTTTTTTAGTGTTTTACATATTACTCACAAACGGTTCTGTGGCCACAAATCACGCTACCTGCTATCAAAAGCTGACATTAATACGCGTCGATTGATATACAGGTTATACCCCGGGAGACTTTCAGAAAAAAATTATAGATCTAGCAAACTTTCAAAAAATAAAAAAATCGCTGAAAATACTTTTTTTAGTGTTTTACATATTACTCACAAACGGTTCTGTGGCCACAAATCACGCTACCTGCTATCAAAAGTTGACATTAATACGCATCGATTGATATATAGGTTATACCCCGGGAGACTTTCAGAAAAAAATTATAGATCTAGCAAACTTTCAAAAAATAAAAAAATCGCTGAAAGTACTTTTTTTAGTGTTTTACATATTACACAAATTTTAGTGACAACTGCAAAATTTGATTTAAGACCCTGCATGCTACAAACCTTAATACTTTTGTTTTAAATTAATTGATTTATACATATAAAATTAATGCATTCAATTCAGGAATTTTTATGCAGTACATGTTTACATTTTCATCCTGCGCGTGTTACACATACACTCTCAGGGAAAAAAAACGTGCTCACATATATACAAATTTTTAGCAAACCGAAAAAGTTTGCCAGTAATGCCCAGTTTGTTTTCTTCACTTGCGTATAAGTATGTACATTTCAACTTAAATGTCAAAGCGAAGCTGTAACGCAACGCGAAGCAAAAGTTTTATGTGACATGGCCTTAATATTCTTAACTGTTTTTAAACTATCTTAAGGTGAATTCACCCGTTCGTTCTGCAGGAAATTTTCGTTGAAAGACAACTTTAGTTTACTGAGAGTTTGCTCACAGAAGATTCACCCGCGTCGAACAAATATTCTGTAGAAACAAAGCTACCTTATGCAACAACTCTGTAAATGATGTGTGTTACTTTTACAAGCAGGCATATGATTGCAATTTGCTGTGTTCTAAATTTTGACAAATTTTTATAAAATAAAAAATATACAAATGAATAAAAGTCAAGTGCATGTTCTAATAGCTATTTTGTTAAATAAATATAAAAAATTTGCAATTATACTTGTATATTTTAATACATAAATACCCTGAAGGAAACATGGGGACAAGTGTACCCAAGTCACCAGTTTTGTCGACTATTTTGGTGACTCATATGTAGACATCGTCAACGGAGTTGTCAACAAGTTTTTGTTTGATGAGCAGAGAAATTTCTGAGAGCACGCTTATGCCTCTTCATTTTTTAATTGCGTTTATTTGTTCTATGGTGAACCTTTAATCATTTATTTTAACTAAAACTGTAGGGATATATGTATATCAAAAATTGTTTACATGGACCCATTAGAACGACCTCTTCAGTAGTGGGTTTTCAATGATAAGTCCATCTTAAATTTCAATAGAAAGAAGTATTGTGTAGAGTATGTCAATAATACTGGTGACAATGTCTACAGGGAAGCACTAGTTCTACGGTCGTCATATGGTCCCATTGGAACTAGTTCGTCACTAGTTCCAACGTCAGTAGTGGATTTTCAATGACAAGTGCATGTTAAATGTCAACAGAAAAAAGCATTGGCTGGGGTATAATTTGTCACTAGTACTGGTGACTTTGTCAATAGTGAATCACTAGTGAATCACTAGTGACATTTCCTTCAGGGTATGTACATATAATATGATGTGGCAGCTCATTTTAGTTTTGCATAAAAAATGTATATATCTGGCAGCACAGTTCAATTCGTTCGGGACGATAATTAAAATTAAACCAATTCAAGCAAAAATTGTTCCGCATTAAATTTACTCTCTTTCTCTCATTCTCTCAAAAATAGAGACGTCAAACTACATATAAAAAAATCGTTCGGAACGTTCAGAACGAACGGGTGAATTCACCTTTAGGCACGAAAATGTATAAAAAAATACATTCTGCACTCCTCTTATTGACAATCTATCAAACAAAAATCAAGCGAATACGTTGACTTTAGGTCAGTTAAAATGGTTCTTAACTTTTTCCACTTGCCTATTTATATATGGATTACTTTTTAATGATTACATTTCGCGATCGTACTGTACGTATTTTTTGGCAGGTAACGAAAAGTGTAAAACCAATCATACAGTCATACAGGATTTCACAAAAATAGCGAACAAACAAAATAAATTTGCTACCTATTTTTTACGAATCTATGTTTGCATATATATATATATATGCAAAGCCTTAAGACTATATATGTACATATATGCATTGTGCTCGCGCGACCAAGCCACCTTCTTCTTTTATATCCATGTTTACTCCACGACGGTCGAGGAATAAATAAATACGTTCTGTAAAAAACAAAACAATCGAACCTGTTTTTTCATAAATGCATATGTATTGGTTTTGTGCTAATAATGGCGGGTTATGCCTGGTTCAAAAATTGTGCCGACGAAAAACCATTCCCCTCGTCTCTCTTGCCAACAAAGTACGATGTTATGCCTGCATAATTGTTCTCGTTTGTTAAGGCTCAGTAAGAATAACAACAATTCAGTATGTTTACGGAGTTGAGTTTTTTGTTGTAATTTTGAGTTTTTGTTCTAATTTTTTAGCAAATTAAGAGAGAAAGAGAGATCATGGCTTTATGATCGGCTAATATTATTAACTGTTTTTAAATATCTTAGGCATAAAAATGTAAAATAAAAAATACATTCTGCACTGCTCCTATCGACAGTCTATCAAACAAAACAAAATCAAGCGAATACGTTGAGTTTAAGTCAGTTAAAATGGTTCTTAACTTTTTCCACTTGCCTATTTATATATACATAGGTTCTTAAGCTGACAGGAAGTTTAATTAAATTGTCGGATTTATATGTAAATTGTTCAAACAAATTAATTTTTTTTAAAGACGTCTTGGATATTGTACTAACACAATAGTTAGTTATTATGTTTAATAACATTGATTGATAACAATTATTTTGTAATTAAATTTTAAATAATATTTTTAATATTTCAAGTATTTCTATTTATCAACTCTTTATATCTTCCTCAATATATTTCAGTATTCTTGTTTTACCACAATTTATTTTATTTTTGCTTTTAATTTTTATTAATTAATGTAAGTTTTTAGGATATCTTATCGAATATACTTACATATGTTCAAGTTTTACATACATATATTATTTAGAAAAATATATATTTTGATTTATTGTGTTTTCTTGAGTTTTTGTCATGAATTTGTTCACATCACTTCGAGTGTTCTTAAAAAACTGAAACTCTTAGCTTCTCTTATTACAAAAACAAGTAAAAATTTTATTTCAGGTAGTAAAAATTAATTCCCTTGTTTTATGCTTACAATAATCTTATTGAAATACTTACAGAAATTTTACACATATAAAAACTGTTGCTAAGGGCATATTTTATTAAAAAAAAGAGTGCTTGTGAAGTGAACAACGCGAGCGGAGAAAAGAGAACTAAAGGTGAATTCACCCATTCGTTTTGAACGTTCCGAACGCTTTTTTATATGTAGTTTGAAGTCTCTATTTTTTTGAGACAGAGAAAGAGAGTAAATATAGTGCGGAAAAATTTTTGCTTGAATTGGTTTTTACTCTCTTTCTCACTCTCTCTCTCAAAAATAGAGACTTCAAACTACATATAAAAAAGCGTACGGAACATTCAAAACGAATGGGTGAATTCACCTTAAGTGTCCGTAAACCACACACACTGAAAAATAATAAAAATAAATAAGGAAAAAAAACTCATAAAGCGTCTTATGGCTTGTATCCATATAACAAGTAAGCAGACAAACAAACAAGTACTAATCAGGCAAGTACGTAACAAAATAAGTTTTTATAACCCACTTGTCTAACCTACGTACTGTTACCTAGCACTTTACGTTTTATTAAATTGCAGGATTGCCATAGTGAAAATTTTAGTATTTCGTTTACTTTTTTACATACAAAAACCAATTTTTTTACTACTCAATGGCAACTCTAGACTGAATACAAAAGCAGCTGTTTTTTATTTATAAATCAAAATTTACAGCCAGTTTACCGATGTCGAAAGAAAGAGTTCATTAGAAATCTAAGCGAAAGAAAGTTGATTTGGGTTTATGTAACTTATCCCTATACGAAAATCTACTCGAACGACAACTCGAATGATAACGTAGGTGTTTTCATACAAAATTGGGTTTGTCTATTTCGAAGCTGTTGTCAACATTGCGAACTTAAATGTCACATTCAGTCACTTGCTATTTTGCTTTCGAGTTGTATGTATGTATTAGAAAAAGTGTTGGTAAAAACAAAACAAAAATTGTAAACATCAAAATGGACAGCAAGAGGTAAGTAAAATCAATATATGAACATGCAATTAAAAAAAAAGCATCTTCATAACCTTGTGGAGTTCACGGAGGAGAATCCGGAGTTGGCTAGAGGAACACCGGTGTTTGGAGCCAACAAGTTCTCAACGGAGGAGAAATGGGCAACTATTTCCAAAAACCTCAACTCCAACGGACCTCCAACTCGTACAATTGCTGAGTGGAAAAAGGTAAGTAAACACAAGTGTGTACATACATATGTATACAAATGTACATATTTGTATGGTTATTGTAACTGTTAAGTTTTATTTACAGACTTGGGCTGATTTAAAGTCCAGAACCCAAAAAAAAATTTCCGAAAACAAAAGAAGCCAATAGGAAACAGGTGGCGGCCTTTACCGTTTTAATTATTTAACGGAACTGGAGCAGGTGATTGACCGCACATTGCTCTTGTCGTCGGCCGCAGCTCCTAGTGGTAGGGCATTTGGTAGTAGGGTGAAAACCGCAATTGATGACTGTTTTCAATCGCATGTGGAGACGCCTCCAAGAAGCACAAAAGTTGTAGCGGTGATCACCCCAAGTAGTTCAAGAGAGAAATCTATTGAACTCACATCAGAGAACCTACAAGGCAGTCCAACGAAAAATGCCTTTAAACGTCGGGAAAATGATAACGACGACGACATGCAGCCTTTTTGCTACTCAGCTAAAAAACGGAAATCAGCAGTCGATGAACACTTGACTCTCACTCGCCGTCAGCTTCGGGTAGCTGAAAAAAATGCAGCAGCAAGCACAGAGCAAGCGAATGCCATGAAAAGATTGGCTGCTGCTGCTGAATTGCAAGCAGAATCGGCGAAAAGACAAGCTGATGCCGCTGAAACTCAAGCAGCTTGCATGAAAGCATTAGTTATTATTTTTTATAATTTTGGTTTTTGAATTATTTTGTTTTTTTAATTTTTTGTAAAATTTTTTAGTATGTAAATAAATGCTTTTGAAAGAAAAAATATAATTTTTAAATGTTTTTTTTTTTGTGTAATTAGAATCCCCAACTTAGATATTGCAATAATTTGTGCGATTCCGTATAAACGAATTAATTTCAACGAGCAAAAAAACATTAAACAGAACTCCGAGATTTAAAATCCATATGAGGATTTTACTTTATTGAAAAACTCCAAATCATATTTACCAATGGTGATAAAGAAATAAATTATTTCTGTTGTCGTACTTATAATAATAATTAAAAATATAATAATTAAATAAATGAAATGAAAATCAAAAATATAAAAAAAATAACTAAAAACAAAATAAATTAAAAAAACTAAAATATAACTAAATACTAAAATGAACGAAAAATCTAAAATTATAATTACAGAACAAAATTAATCAAAAATTGGAAATAATAATAATTAGAAAACAAAATAAATAAAAAATATAGCAAAAATAATAGTTAAACTACAAATTTATTGCTATATTTCTTCTTATTGCTGCTGCTCCCTCTGCTTCCAATTCTTCAACTTCATAAATTTCTGCGTTTGCGTAGCTATCGATGCTAACTTCCGGTGCTAAGCATTTATAATATATGCACATATTGTGGATTGCACAACATACATTTATTATTTTTGTTGCTTTTTCAGGATCATAGTGCAATCCCCGAGATCCGATGATACATCGGAATCTATTTTTTAGCACACCAAAGCAACGCTCAACAACATTACGTGAACTGGTGTGCTTGTTATTGTAATGCCTTTCACAGTCATTGCTGGGATTTCTGAATGGTGTCATCAAATATAGTTTCAATGTGTACCCTGCATCACCTAAAAAAAACGTAAAAATAAATAAATTAATACCTTAAAATTCTAATTAAGTACCAAGAATCCATCTATTTCTGCGCCCACTTTCGAACTCTTCTTTAAGCTTTTGGTCGATATAGCTGTGTTCCCATAGAACGCATCATGGTTGGCACCTGGGTGTCTAGCATCGACGTCCATAATATAGGTTTTGTGATTACAAACCTAGCAAATAATATTTATTACATAAAGTAGCATACATACATATGTATGTATACATATATAGAAACAAAAAACTTACCGCCACCGCATTTATACTGTAGTAACCTTTCCTGTTATAGTATAAATGCTTCACACTGTTAGCTGGAGATTTTATTCGGACGTGAGTTCCATCGACGCAGCCAATAATTCCAGGAAACCCCGTTGAATAAAAAAAAGCCTCTTTTATTCCATCTTCTGAGTGAAACGTTTTTATCCAATCTC
This sequence comes from Germaria angustata, assembly GCA_963681545.1. Lineage (NCBI taxonomy): Eukaryota > Metazoa > Arthropoda > Insecta > Diptera > Tachinidae > Germaria > Germaria angustata. The sequence continues at coordinate 92,604,794 of OY812998.1, forward strand.
CACAAATGTGGTCCTCAAAAAGGTTTAAGTATTCTGCAATAATTTTGCAAACAGTGGCTTTGCACATGGAGGAGAAGATTTCATTTCCAATGGTCTGTTGGTAACTCCCAGTGGCTAAAAACTGCAGAAATGTTGCAAGCTTAATATCCGGGCGTATGTAAGTACTTCTACAAGAAGGTGCACACTTAGATTCTAATTTTTCCAAAAGCATTTTAAAAATATATTTCGTCACGCGAAAGTTTGCAACAAATCTGATACAAAGAACAAATTGATAAATTTCATTATAAATGTACTTTTATACATAAATGTTCATTCACACTTACTGATTCGCTGGCATCTCCAAAACATTGAAATTATCTCGCAGTTCCCTACGGTTCAAATTGACGATATTCCTGTCTTCGTCGTCAGAGAATTCCAAAAAATTAAGAGCTATCGACACATCCATTATTTAATTTTCGTACATTTGTTTTTACCACAGCTACAATTTTTACAAATATGTAATTTTTTTATTTTTTATTTACTAATTTTGTTTGTATTGACATCTTGTCAACATTAGGTAGGTTTGCATTTATCTTCAAACAATTAAGTAGTATTTTTTGTACTTTTTGAAAAAATCGCTGCAAAATATCTAAATTTATGATTTGACACTACTTTTATATAATAATACGTAAGAGCCTACAATTAGCATACGTAAGTCCATGCGAACGAAAGACAGTGAGATAGGTAAAACCAAATTGATTCGAAAGTGAGTGACTTGTTTTCTTTCGCATGCATTTTCTTTCGACATCGGTAAACTGGCTGTTATTAATGTGAACAATTGCTTGTGAATAAAAAAGTTAAATCCATATTTATATTTAAATCCATATTTATATGTAGTATTATGCATATTTGTTATGGATTTTTAATTATTTTTTTAAAAGTAATTTCTTTTTTAGAAAAAAATTTAACAAAATATTATTTTGCCATGCACATAATCACTTATTTTTGGTTGTCTGTTTTTGACAATAGTAACAAAATACATTTTCCACTGTAGGGTAGTGATGGAGAAGCACGTCCGCAAGGACGTTATCCAATGCTATAATTGCCAGCGCTTTGGGCATATAGCACTAAACTGCAACATGCCTTTTAGGTGTGTTAAATGTGCAGGCTCACACGGGCCTGGTAAATGCGATGTACCTCCCAAGGCCGAAAACAACGCAGAAGTACTTTTAACTGATCCTGTCACAGGACAGACAAAAAGGAAGGTAGGGCTACCTGTAAAGTGCGCAAATTGTGGCAATAGTGGCCACGTAGCAAGCGCAAAAGAATGCCCCAGACGTTTTTAGCTGCTACGTAAGCTGGCATCCAAAGGAGGCAACTCAACGTCTACGAAATGGACGCCGCAGGCTATATCAAAGACAGTCGCAGGGGTATCGTACGCTGCCGCCGCTAAGACAGCGGTTGCTAATGGTCGTCCTTCGGGAAGTAGGGCGACTTAATCTGGACATCCAGACGTGGGCATAACACCTGCATCCGCTAGGTCGGAGTTCGATCTAATCGATGGAGACTGTAAACATCTCCTTGGTAGTGGCCTTTTGAATTGTTTAAATAAGATGAAAGGATTTGCCAGGGAGTATAGCTCTCTAAGAAATGACGAGGAGAAATCTCGTGCGCTTCTTGGGATGCTATTTTCATTGCAAAAACATGGTTAGGTTGTTCAGGGCAATTTTTATCAATGTTAACTCGGTCGTCTGCTAAGATTGGGCTTCCCTAGGAGAACATGCAGGATGGTAGCAGATTTTCTTAATGGTCGCAACTTTAGAGTAAGGGTAGGGGAAGATATCTCTCTTTCACGCAATATTGCAGCCGGAGTACCGCAACGGTCTTTGCTAAGTCCTATTTTGTACAGCATTTTCGTCTCTGACATACCTCAGCCACCTGATGGTGAACTTCTGCTGATGTATGCGGACGATATCTTAATAGCTGCTTGTGGTCCCAGGGCGGACAACCTGAATCAGAGAGTAAATTCGTATCTAGCGAATCTTCACTCATACTTTGTGAAATGGGGTCTTAAGCTCAATATGGAGAAAACAGAAGGAATGATGATCAGGGGCAAGTGCAGTCTCCTCTACCGGAACTTAAGGCGGTTTATTCCGGAATTGACCATCGGTGGTAGCATGATTAGAATCTCGGATAGGATGAAGTACTTAGGGGTCGTTTTCCAAGAGAACTTCCAATTCCATCGTCATATAGATTACATACTAGAAAAAGTGAAGAGAGTATTTTTCATGCACCTCCACTTACTTCGGCGACGAACGGGGCTCTGCACTAAGGTAAGGCTGCTGTTACACAAGCAGATCATAAGACCTCTAATGTCCTACGCCTTTCCAGTTTGGTTTGGGATCTCTTCCCACCAAATGGAGAGACTACGGATGTGGGAGAGGCAAATACTGATATCCTGCCTAGGACTTAGGCGCATAATGAACCCGGATGGAAGCTTTCGAAGACCCTCGTGTAGGGCAATCTAACGCGCGATTGACTTCGTAAGAATAGACGTTTTCCTGGTGGGCACAGCCATCAAGTTTCTTGAACGCGCATCCTTCCTGGAAAATGGCATGGTCACAAACTGCCTTCGACTGACGATCTTTTGACGCTAGATAATGGTGGCCTCATCTATGGGGATGCGGGCCTCCATTTCTACCACAGGAGGTTGAACACTGTAGACCTAAATAACCCGGTCTACATTTCACACCAATAATATCTGAACCAACGATAGTTCTTTTGTTGTTTTTCATTGTTTTGTTTTTTTCATTTTTATTTTTGTTTTTGTTTAGCTTTAAGTATTTAGTGATTAAGACTAGTGTTAAGAATTAGCTTGTAAGTAATTTCCTTCCATTTTTCATCTTTTTTTTTCGGAAAATTTAAAGTAATGGTATATATAAAAACTTTTATGAAAAGAATACAGTAAGACTGTAAATACTATGTAAATTAATGGTTAAATAGTCTTAGATAAGTATTTAATAAATACGTTAAGAAAAATAGAATTAAGAACTGTAGTTTCTAAGAAAACAATGTACAATGAATTTTTGAATAAATAAATGCAAACGCAATAATCTTTGCTTTAGTTCTATTGTACTCGGTGTTTCTGCTATGATTTACCGTATCTTTACTTCATTGTGGGTATTCGTTTGGATATTCTACTTGTTCTGAAAACACAAGCAATGTAAACACTTTTCAAATGATGATTGGATAAATTTTTACAACTACAAATGTGTACAACTTACCATGCAATAGCAGATGGAAATATGGGGTGCTCATATTATTACAAGAATAAACAGATAATTCTTTCATTGAAATTTGGTAATTGCGTACACATAGACATGCAGGGCATATTCTAATGTACAAACATACATACTTATGTACATATACATAAGCATGTATGAATTCTACCGATGATCATCCAATACCATTTTCAGGATTTTCTTAACCATTGCTAGTGTGGACAACTCAGTTGATCGACCAAAACAGTGTTCATCTTGGCAGCTCGTACAGTTTAAACTCTACCACCGAATATTTTATAGTCGAAAGCGAAGGACAAACTTCCCAGAAGAGGATCCATGTCGGATTTGATATTGATTGGACTGAGACCTTTTAAATGAAAGTATTGAATGACATAACAGTTATCAATTTTTCATGTATACAAATTCGTTAAGATCGTTTATTTTTGATGGCTCAAAATGAAGTATTAAACATGGTGCATTAAAATTCAAAACACATTTTATAAGGTTGCCACTTTTCACCAAAATATTTTTGCCATCATTGTCTTTGTTGAACCTTCGTAGTGAACAGACGTATTAGCGGTTTTTTTTACAAACAAAAATACAAAAAAATCGTAATAAGTACTGATTCGTAATAAGTGTTGATTTTGTGAAATTTGCTTAACTTGCAATAATAATATTTTTCATATAATCTGAAACACCAAAAACAAAACAAAACAAAAAACAACCGCAAAAAAGTGACTGAGGAATACTCTGCATGAGTACCTCAAAAACAAACAATTGTGAAGTGAGTTCTAACGGCAGAAATGCCTATTTTACTGTGAGTTCTGATATTAATGCACACAATAAAAATAAAAAATCGGATGATAGTCTTTTTCTAACGGCAAAGCCAATTTTTCGCGAGCGATCAACTTCGCTTACTCCAATGCCAAGTAGTGATTCGGTAACATTACCATTGCCTAGTTCATCTCTATTTAAGTCAGCGCCATTATCCGCTCCGGGCTCGTGTTCATCACTTAACCAAGTTATCACTACAGACAACAGTAGTCTGAAACCTAAGGTGCCTGTCGGAATGGACAGATATATCACAGTAGTAAAGCGCGGGCGAAGCCCAAATTCTTCGAAGATCTCTTCGGTTCCCAAGATATCCAGGGATATCGACGCCGCCTCAGCTAACCGTCAAAACCGTTTCAAAATATTGCAAGTTGACAGCGACAGACCCGAAGAATCCTCGAAGAAAACCTCAAAACCACCACCAATATATCTGAGACAAAAAAATTCAAACACTCTTATTAAAAAGCTAATCTCGGTTATTGGTGAAAAGGCATTTCACATTGTCCCAATAAAACGTGGTAATATTGACGAAACAAAGATCCAAATATACGAAGAAAAAGATTTCCGCAAAATGGTTAACGAATTTGAAAAAAGTAAAACAAGTTTCTACACATTCCAGCTTAAGAGTGCTAAAGGCCTACAGATCGTATTGAAGGGCATAGATTCTTATGTTGTTCCTGAGGAAATAAAAGATGCTCTCACCCTCCAAGGATTTAAGGTTAAAAATGTCTCTAACATAATAAACAGGGAGAAGATCCCCTAACCCTTATTTCGCGTTGAACTGGAACCAAATGATATTAAACTAAAGAAAAATGAGACACATCCTATTTATAATTTAAAATATCTGTTATACCGGAAAATCACAGTTGAAGAACCACACAAGCGCTCAGGACCCGTACAGTGCCATAACTGTCAAGAATACGGCCACACAAAAACTTACTGCAAATTACCTACTGTTTGTGTTGTGTGCGGTGAATTACACAATACTGCTATTTGCAATAAGTCGAAGGACCAGAAGGAAAAGAAGTGCAGTAATTGTGGAGGTAATCACACTGCTAACTACAGGGGATGTCCTGTATACTCTTTCGTTAAACAGGCTATGAGTCAAAAGCCTAGAGTAGTCTCGGCGCAAATAGGAAATACGTACTCCGCCACTTATCCTGTAATGACCCGACCAATCTCTACACAAGTATCGTATGCTGACGCTGTGAAGATCAACTCCGTTCCCATGCAAAAAGTGTCACCACCAACTAATACAACAAATGCAAATGCAAGCTTTAATTTCAGTCGCCTTGAAAATACTATTGATAATTTGGTGCAAACTATAAACAACTTTACAACAAATATGACTAGCATGATGCAAGAAATGCTGCGAATGCAGAACACACTGCTTCAAGCATTAGTTAACAAGCCATGAACACGTTAAAGTTATGTTTCTGGAACGCAAACGGCATTCGCCAACATAGAAACGAACTTGAGCACTTCCTCACGGTGAAGAATATTGATATAATGTTGGTATCTGAGACTCATTTGACTTCGAGAAGCCTATTTAAAATGAGTGGCTACACCTTATACGATACAAAGGACCCGAGAGGAAGAGAATGCTGAGGATCGGCAATTCTAATAAAGTCAAGACTCAAACACTATATTCTTGAGAACATTTGTGAGGACCATCTGCAGGCAACAAATATTTGCATCGAAAATTTTTGTACAAATTTCGTGTTATCATCCATTTACTCCCCTCCCAGATTTTCAATCACTGAGGATCAATATGAGGATTTTTACAAAACTCTTGGACCTTGTTTCGTAGCAGCTGGGGACTACAATGCAAAACATACGTTCTGGGGATCGCGTCTTATTACACCTAGAGGTCGAGCATTGTTCAACACAATTTCAAAAATGGGTTTGGATGTCATTTCGAGCGGGGAGCCCACTTACTGGCCTACTGACATACAAAAAATTCCGGATGTTATAGATTTTGGGGTCATGAAAAATATCCCTAAGGATTTAATTCATGTTGAAGCTTCACATGATCTCTCCTCCGATCACACTCCCACGATCGTTACAATTTGTAGCCCACTAAGAAGTGACTTACCTCACCCATATGTGAAGATGATAAATCGTGTTAACTGGCTGGGGTTCAAAAAATATCTTAGTAGTCATTGTGCGGAAAACATCAGGCTTAGAACTCCCGATGATATTGAACTTAACATTGCCAATCTTACCGAGAATATTAAAGAGGCTGCTAAACATGCCACTACCTCCCATCCGCAGACTGGATTTAATAGAATTTATTCTGCGGATATTGAACGTCTCGTATGTGAAAAAAGAAGAGCTAGAAGGGAATGGCAGCATCACAGATCACCACAACATAAAATCAGACTTAGAGAATGCACTAAAGGACTCCAAGAGTTGCTTGCATCTGAAGAATCTGCTTCTCTTAAGAACTATCTGGAAGGTCTCGATGTCACAGCAGCATCTAATTACTCCTTGTGGCGCGCTGCTAAAAAACTTAAAACACCCGTTGAGTCTAAACCACCCTTGCGCACTTCTACCGGGCAAGAACCAATACTGAAAAAGGTAACATATTTGCTGAGCATTTAAAACACGTATTTACCCCAAACTCATGTACTGGTGCTGTTGATTTGCCGAGTGTAGTTGCTCTACCCCTCGACTAGGCTTGCCAGATGGCCGGGAATGAGCTTGATTGTCAAGATAATTTAGTGCATGTCAAGTTTCAAGCTCAAGCAATATTTGTCAAGCTGAAATTGAACATTTTCAAAATTAAAATTTGCAGTTGGTTACATCTAAAAAATTTCGTTTTTTGGCAGTAAAGTTTAATTGTTGGCAACATATAATTTTATCCCTGTATCAACACACATAATTTGACTCATCACTGTATTTAGTACGAACTAAGTCCATTTTTTTCCAAATTTAGTTTTCATTGAATTGAACTCGAACGGAAAGAATATAAAAGGTTTTTTAGTTTTATTTTTTCTAAATAAATTTTGTTATCGCTTTTAAACAATATTAAGAAATAACTTTCTATTTTTGTTGCTTTTTTATTGTTTAAAACATAAAAGACATTTCTTTTGGCGCTTACTGTGCATACACCTATGTATGTTAAAAATATACAAACGTACATTTATAAGTAACGAACTGAATGAATTTTATGTAATTTTCCTGTAAAGAAATGACTGAATTGTTGAACTTTTTATGTTATTCTTGTTTTTTTTTTTTGTAAGTAAACAGCCTTTATTTCTGTTTTTAATAAATAAAGAATTTTTAATAAATTAAAAAAATTGATATTATCCCGTATTTTTAGTTTTTAAGCAAATATTTCAATTTGTCCAGTTCTCTTCTTAAAATCAAGCTCATTTGCACTAAATGTCAAGTTAGTGCTCATATTGAATCTGGCAACCCTACCCTCGACCCATAAAGTTTAAGATGCGTGATGTGCAAAAACTAATTGCTGAAACCAACCCAAAGAAGGCCCCGGGTATAGATGGAATTAGTAACAAGATGCTGATGAATTTGCCTCGTATTGCTATTAGAATCCTGTTATTTATTTTTAATGGCATTTTACGATTGCAGTATTATCCACACAGCTGGAAACTTGCCATGGTCAAAATGATTCCAAAGGCGGGCAAAGATCTTACTAAGGCTGAGTCATATAGGCCAATAAGTTTGCTGTCAACAATTTCAAAGCTCTTCGAAAAACTGCTCATGACAAAATTGTCTCCAATTCTAGCTGATAATGGGTGCATACCGGACCATCAATTTGGGTTTAGAAGTCAGCATAGCACAATTGAACAAACTCATAGATTGGTTCATTTCATAAGAAGAACATTTGAGGAAAAGAAGTATTGTTCTTCCCTCTTTATTAATGTTTCTCAAGCATTTGATAAAGTGTGGCATGAGGGCCTGATTTTGAAATTGAAGAGATGTCTACCAATGAACATTGTGAATCTATTGGAAAGTTACATTCTTGCCCGGAAGTTCACTGTCGTGGAAGGAGACTTCACGAGTGTGCCCGAAACTATCTCATCTGAGGTGCCACAGGGGAGTATACTGGGGCCAGTTTTGTACTTGATTTTTACCTGTGATATGCCTCTGAGCAGTAATATCTTCACTTCTACATTTGCCGATGATACAGCCTGCCTTAGTATGCATGAAAACCCTCACGAGGCATCCCGATATCTTCAGGAACATATTAACCTGTTGGAGCTGTGGTTGAACTTATGGAGAATAAAAGTAAATGAACAAAAGTGTGTTCATGTCACATTTACCCTACGAAGAGATACTTGTTCCCCCATTCGAATCAACAATCAAGTTGTTCCTCAACATTCACAGGTAAAATACCTTGGTATACACCTTGACCGACGGCTTACATGGAAACACCACATTGACTCTAAGCTGACACAAATGAAGCTTAAATTGACCCAGATACATTGGCTGATTGGTAGAAATTCTACACTCAGTCTAGATTGTAAACTTTTAATATACAAGTCGCTTTTGAAACCCATATGGTGTTACGGAATTCAGATATGGGGCACTGCTTCAGCTTCCAATGTAGAGAGAATCCAACGAATGCAAAACAAAATTTTAAGGTTAATAACATCGGCTCCTTGGTACATGAAAAATTCAATTTTACGTCGTGATTTAAATATGCCACTTGTGACTGCAGAAATTGCAAAATATGCAGGCAAATATTTAACAAAACTCGAGTCCCATCCTAATCCGCTTGCTCGTAACATCTTGAACTTTCCTGGACACATCCGCTTAAAAAAGAGGGATACTACGGCTTTAGTACGCAACACTCCAGATGAAATTTTTTTGAAAATATTCTTGTGCTTAATACGACATTTATTTATTTTTAATTACTATCACTAAGTTTATGTCCGACACTGGTTGGGCCTAATTATTATATTTATATTTAAGATTTGAATACTTATTGTTAGTTCAGTTTAATGAAGATACAATAAAAAAAAAAATTAGTGGAAAAAAAATCAATATGTCAAATCGGCTAATTTTGGAACCGCCCTCGTTTGTTGTAACTAATGCAACTCGTTAAAACTTTGAGAATGTAATCTGTTCACAAATGCATCAGTGTTGTTGTCGATTCGCAGACATGAGAAAGTTGTGCATATATCAAAATTCATGTGCTGATGTTGCGGTTACGAACGATAATTTTCTGTTACATGCTGTTTGTAATTGTGAAATAGTAACTTTTACAGTGCATGTTCAATTAAAATAGTGATTTCTAATTTATTGTTAGTTGCAATATTTTTCGTTTAACCTAATGATGTACTTACATACATACATACATATGTATGTAAGTATGTATGTATGTACATTAACTCCCGAATCTTGGTATTCCTCTAATTATTTTCGAACATATTCGGGTATGTTCTAGAATCCGAATTCACTCGAAAGTGGATTACTTTAGCATTTTTGGTGTTCTGCAATTCACATCCCCATGTTTTTATTCGTTTTCAATTAGAGTAGTAAGGGGTGGGTGAAAGTAAAACGAATCGTACTTTATTCTTATAAATGCTAACATTATTAAGAAAAATACATTTTTGGTTTTTAGTTTGAAATGTTTTTTATTGAATTTCATCAAAATAATTTATTTTTTCACAGAAATATTAATGCAAACAAATTTTTTTTAAACTTTGCCAAAAATTTCAATTTGGTTTTGGCAGATCTCAGTTGTGTAAAAAAACATGAAAAAAATACAACAATTTTGTTTATGTTCGAAAGCACAAAGTTGCCCTACATAATAAAGTTTGATATGTCAATCTTCTTTGAACTAAATCTCAATGCATTTAGATCTTATTGATAAAGAAAAATGAATTTTTTGAAGGAAATTAAAACTAATTTCATATATATAAATCTATTTAAACAATAATTATAATAATTCGATGCATTTAGTTGTAAAATCGCAATGTAATAATCAGGTAATACTTTGTTTTAACAACACATGGTGCCAAGACAACGTAGTCGATATGCCTATAGCCGGCAAACAGCCGCGCTGATAAATAACGCAACTAGAACAAGAAAAGAGAATAAAATTAATAATCTCTTTTAAAAAATTGTAAAATCAAAGCCAGCTTGTAAGGTCTTTGTATTTGTTGATGTGAATTTAAATTAAGAAGAGCATGTCAAATCCAGCAGATCAACCAAAAGCAAATAATTTTATTTTCGTTCGTTGTCTTTTTTGAGAGTACTGAATAATTTTATTTTCATTCTATGTTTCTTTAGGAATATTAATTTTGTTTTTATTCGCGTAGAAAATTAATTGAAAAATTTGAATATCTTTGTTTTCATACTCTGTAAATTGTTTTACACCCAATTTTCAAGATGATTTTTTAAGACATGTCTTTTTTTATTTTCTTTTAAAGTTGCTCCCAAAATCATGTCACATTTTCATGATGATTTTTAAAACATGTCTATTTCTTTACTGTTGTTGTAAAAAAACTCTTATTTGACAGCCAGAGTTGTATTTTTTCTTTATCTATAATTCCTTTTATTCCTATAATTTGGGCGCCAAAAACGGAATTTAATAACTTGAGAAGTAAAGTTTTTAAAAAAGTAAATTTTCTTAAAAAAAAAATCAAAATTGGGTGCTATACAGAAAAACCTCGAAGAAAGCAATGGGTTAAAACTAGTTGACTAAAACTAGTGAGTGGGTGAAGCAATGGCGGAAATGCTGAGTGGAGCGAGGTACATTTTCGTTTCTTATGAACGACATCTTGGGAGATAAGTCGTCTTTTCTAAACTATATCAGAATAAGCCGAGAGACATTTAATTTGATACTCGCAAAAATCGAAGGTGATATAGTAAAACAAGATAAGATCTTGAGAGAAGCGATAACTCCAGCAGAGAAACTGGCAGCCACACTCCCAATACCTCGCTACTGGAGAGTCCATCAAAAGCACAAATTATCAGACGAGACTATGGGAAACCTTTCTTTGTTGCGCAGTTTTAAAATGAATATTTAAAGGTTTTTGAGTAGGTACATATGTATATGAAAAATAACTTATTTTATTGTGCCTATTCATAGAATGTATACTTTGGTTTATTATTTTGAAATTAAAATGAAACAAGTTAAATTATTATAAGTACATTAATTGAAATAAATTCGTCTTTTATTAAAATATAACTTTAAAACGTATATGTATATCATTAGCTCTTGGCAGATTGTGAAAAAAGAGCTAAATCGCTTGACACGGTCCATATATGTAGGATTACGTACATCATACAAGTTATTCTTTAATATTGGCTTGCAGTGCGTCAACCGTTGCGTTTATACGTTTATTTGTAAACATAGAAATATACGGGTATGTTCCAGGTTTCGACTCGGATTGAAAACGAAAAATTTTTTTAATCTCCATAATTTATAAATTGGTGTTCTGAATTCAGCATGTTTTTCCACATTCGAAGTTTATGTTCGAAAAAAATCTAAATGTCAACGGTCACAGCTACGCAAAAATCGACGGCGGTCGGCAAAAAAGTTGCAAAAAAATTAACAAATTACAAAAGTAACACCCAATTTTCACGATGATTTTTTTACTTGTCTTTAAGACATGTCTTGTTTGTTTGTAGGCATATTAGGTAGATAAGAAAGAGGGTTAGCAAAAGAAACATGGTTTCTGTTTTCGTGATTTTCTTACAACAACAATGAAGAAAATACATCTCTTCCTTTTAGCTGTCATTCGCAATTTTACTATTATATTTTATTTGCATTCGTCTGTTAAGGTGGTTATTTCTCTGTGTTCTTTTTTATTTTTCTTGTTTTAAAGCGACAAGTGCTTGTTTTTTTTGTGTGTATAAAAAAGATACATACATATATTAATATATAAATAAAAAGTACAAATAAATATAAACCATGTGGAAAAACGAAATTGTGGAGCTTTTAATATCTAAATATCAGGAACACGAAAACTTGTATGATGTACGTAATCCTACATACATATATGGACCGTGTCAAGCGATCTAGCTCTTTGTTCACAATCTGCCAAGAGCTAATGATATACATACACTTTTTAAAGTTATATTTTAATAAAAGACGAATTTATTTCATTTAATGTACTTGTAATAATATAACTTGTTTCATTTTAATTTCAAAATAATAAACCAAAGTATTACATTCTATGAATAGGAACAATAAAATAAGTTATTTTTCATATACATATGTACCTACTCAAAAAACTTTAAATATTCATTTTTAAAGTGTTTTCAAATTGCCTGGCATACTTCCGGAACTGCACAACAAAGAAAGGTTTCCCATAGTCTCGTCTGATAATTTGTGCTTTTGATGGACTCTCTAGTAGCGAGGTATTGGGAGTGTGGCTTCCAGTTTCTCTGCTGGAGTTATCGCTTCTCTCAAGATCTTATCTTGTTTTACTATATCACCTTCGATTTTTGCGAGTGTCAAATTAAATGTCTCTCGGCTTATTCTGATATAGTTTAGAAAAGACGACTTATCTCCCAAGAAGTCGTTCATAAGAAACGAAAATGTACCTCGCTCCACTCAGCATTTCCGCCATTGCTTCACCCACTCACTAGTTTTAGTCAACTAGTTTTAACCCATTGCTTTCTTCGAGGTTTTTCTGTATAGCACCCAATTTTGATTTTTTTTTTTTTTTTAAGAAAATTTACTTTTTTAAATACTTTACTTCTCAAGTTATTAAATTCCGTTTTTGGCGCCCAAATTATAGGAATAAAAGGAATTAAAGATAAAGAAAAAATACAACTCTGGCTGTCAAATAAGAGTTTTCTTTACAACAACAATAAAGAAATAGACATGTTTTAAAAATCATCATGAAAATGTGACATGATTTTGGGAGCAACTTTAAAAGAAAATAAAAAAAGACATGTCTTAAAAAATCATCTTGAAAATTTGGTGTAAAACAATTTACAGAGTATGAAAACAAACATATTCAAATTTTTCAATTAATTTTCTACGCGAATAAAAACAAAATTAATATTCCTAAAGAAACATAGAATGAAAATAAAATTATTCAATACTCTCAAAAAAGACAACAAACGAAAATAAAATTATTTGCTTTTGGTTGATCTGCTGGATTTGACATGCTCTTCTTAATTTAAATTCACATCAACAAATACAAAGACCTTACAAGCTGGCTTTGATTTTACAATTTTTTAAAATAGATTATTAATTTTATTCTCTTTTCTTGTTCTAGTTGCGTTATTTATCAGCGCGGCTGTTTGCCGGCTATAGGCATATCGACTACGTTGTCTTGGCACCATGTGTTGTTAAAACAAAGTATTGCCTGATTATTACATTGTGATTTTGCAACTAAATGCAATCGAATTATTATAATTATTGTTTAAATAGATTTATATATATGAAATTAGTTTTAATTTCCTTCAAAAAATTCATTTTTCTTTATCAATAAGATCTAAATGCATTGAGATTCAGTTCAAAGAAGATTGACATATCAAACTTTATTATGTAGGGCAACTTTGTGTTTTCGAACATAAAAAAAAAAAAAAAATTTACTTTTTTAAATACTTTACTTCTCAAGTTATTAAATTCCGTTTTTGGCGCCCAAATTATAGGAATAAAAGGAATTAAAGATAAAGAAAAAATACAACTCTGGCTGTCAAATAAGAGTTTTCTTTACAACAACAATAAAGAAATAGACATGTTTTAAAAATCATCATGAAAATGTGACATGATTTTGGGAGCAACTTTAAAAGAAAATAAAAAAAGACATGTCTTAAAAAATCATCTTGAAAATTGGGTGTAAAACAATTTACAGAGTATGAAAACAAACATATTCAAATTTTTCAATTAATTTTCTACGCGAATAAAAACAAAATTAATATTCCTAAAGAAACATAGAATGAAAATAAAATTATTCAATACTCTCAAAAAAGACAACAAACGAAAATAAAATTATTTGCTTTTGGTTGATCTGCTGGATTTGACATGCTCTTCTTAATTTAAATTCACATCAACAAATACAAAGACCTTACAAGCTGGCTTTGATTTTACAATTTTTTAAAAGAGATTATTAATTTTATTCTCTTTTCTTGTTCTAGTTGCGTTATTTATCAGCGCGGCTGTTTGCCGGCTATAGGCATATCGACTACGTTGTCTTGGCACCATGTGTTGTTAAAACAAAGTATTGCCTGATTATTACATTGTGATTTTACAACTAAATGCAATCGAATTATTATAATTATTGTTTAAATAGATTTATATATATGAAATTAGTTTTAATTTCCTTCAAAAAATTCATTTTTCTTTATCAATAAGATCTAAATGCATTGAGATTCAGTTCAAAGAAGATTGACATATCAAACTTTATTATGTAGGGCAACTTTGTGTTTTCGAACATAAACAAAATTGTATTTTTTTCATGTTTTTTTACACAACTGAGATCTACCAAAACCAAATTGAAATTTTTGGCAAAGTTTAAAAAAATTTGTTTGCATTAATATTTCTGTGAAATAGATTTTTTTTGATGAAGTTCAATAAAAAACACTTTAAACTAAAAACCAAAATTGTATTTTTCTTAATAACGTTAGCATTTATAAGAATAAAGTACGATTCGTTTTACTTTCACCCACCCCTTACTACTTTAATTGAAAACGAATAAAAACATGGGGATGTGAATTGCAGAACACCAAAAATGCTAAAGTAATCCACTTTCGAGTGAAATCGGATTCTAGAACATACCCGTATGTGTAGTTTATGAATCCGAGTCGAAACCTGGAACATACCCGATTATAATAAAAATATGCTAGAACAATTCGATAAAACAACCAAACATTTTTATTTACTCCTTTCTTATTTTTTTCTGCATTACCCCTCTTTGGAGCATTTCGCTTCTACAAAGTATTTTCCATCTTACAGGAGTTGTTGCCGTTGTTTTCGCATTGTATCAGTTTCGTTAATCGGTTGTTGTTCCAGCTAAGTAAATGATTGGTCTGTTGTAGCAGGTCTAATATAATGGGGCTGCCATCTGTCGTTGCCTAGAAACGACGCCCTCTGTGTATTTGGTGCAGTGGTGAAGAACCTTGCTAATCTTAGATTCCTATCTTTTTCCCAGAGGGTGGCTGTCTGACTTTTGTCAAGATGTTATCCTTTTTTCCAGGGAGAGGAGGGTGGTCAGAGGCCTCTTACATAGATTTTTTGGATGGGGGTTGAAGCCACTTAAATATTAATAAAACTCGAAAACCATGGTGAAAATTTTTTGTCCTCTGCTAGGGAACGAACCTGGGGTACTTGGTTTTGTAGCCAAGCATTTAACTTCTACACTACGCCACCACAAAATTTTTATAGGCAAAGAAAAATTCAAAATTTTTAATGAAATATGTTGAATCCATATTCAATATAAGGTAATTTAAAAAATCTACTCTCAAAATTCGTTACTAGTACAGAATTTAAAGCTAATCAATTTTCTTTTTTGGACGAACAGCAAGTTTTACTATTTGAATACTTCGTAGGATTTCCTTTTAGTTTTGTTAGTTGCTTTTAGCGGCACATAGGTGTTCTATTGGGTTGTGTTCAGGAGTGAGTACAGTACTATCTCGATAATCCGAACACCATAAATCCTGAACATGTCCGTATTACTGGAGTGTCCGTATTACGGATTGCAGATGTTAATTTTTGCTTTGTTTTTTTACTATAAATATACTTACATATATACTTGCATACATTGTGTAAGAAAAATTTGCTTTAAGAAATAGAAATTCAATCAATTTCGCATTTATTTAAAAAAAATTTTTATTAAAACAGTAGTTCAATAAATTTCACATTTACATACATATGAACCGAAAAAATTGAAAATTCATAGGTACGTACATACATTGTTTTAATGTATTTAAAGGCTGGAACACAATGTGCACCTGAGGCTGAAGTTGAGGCAATAGCTGAAGTTGTAGCTGAGGCGGAGTTTGAAGTACGAACACAATGATGAGGCGTGAGTTCATTGTTGCCAATTGTACTTAATCAAAATTTTATGTACAAATGTATTGAATTTGTATGAACGATAAACATTATTGGCATCTCTGGACATAATAATATGTTAACACAATCTGTTAACTATCAATGTTAACATAATAAACAAAATTAATTTAAGATTTTTGTGTATTTGTTCAAAAATAAAAATATTGTTTTGTGGAAAAATAAAAATATTCTGTCAAAAAAAAATGTAAACGAACATAATATGTTAAAGAAGCGCTGTTAATTTGAGGCGCTGTAAAAAGTTAAAATGTTCGAACTTTGCGCCTCAGGCTTTGCCTCAGCTTCAGCCTCAAATTCACATTGTGCTGGCATACATTTGAAGCAATGTAAATATTTTACTTTTAACAGAGAGAAGTATACTTCTCGCCTCACGCCTCAGCTGCACATTGTGTTCCAGCCTTAACTGCAACTTTAAAAAATTATGAACACAAAATATTGTTATATTTCGATGTTATTTATTTCTTGCTTCGGCAGAACATATACTAAAATTGGAACTATACAGAGAAGATTAGCATGGCCCCTGCGCAAGGATGACACGCAAAATCGTGAAGCGTTCCACATTTTTAATCACCAACTCCCAAGAGGACCGCCTATTAGAAGGATGATGTGGGAGGTCATCCAAATTAACCTCCACCGGAGCGAGACGGCAACTCACGCTTTGATGGAAAAAATTAACAAAGGTAAGATTCATGTGGCATTAATACAAGAACCCTGGACGACAAAAAACAGGGTTAATGGATTAAACCATGTAAACTACCAATTATTTTATGCTAAAACAGGGAATCGTCCGAGGACCTGTATTATTAGTCACAAAAATTTATGCTTTCTTTTATCCACAGAGTTGTCAACAGCAGACGCAACAGTACTGAAGCAGGGAAATGGAAACATATGCCTAGCATCAGTATACTTGCCGTATGATGCACCGACACTACCACCAACGTCGGAATTAAAACACTTGGTAGAAGATTGCAGAATAAAAGGTAGGAAAGTACTAATCGGATGCGATACTAATTCGCATCATATTGCATGGGGTAGTACTAACATTAATAAAAGGGGACAGGCTCTTTTAGAATTTCTAAATACTAACGATCTATTAACTGTTAATACTGGTAATACGCCTACCTTTATTAATAGAATTAGAGCGGAGGTATTAGATGTAACCATATGTTCTGAAAACGTAATCGATGAAATTGCTGAATGGAGGGTTCTGAACGAGCACTCATTCTCAGATCATCGTTATATTATGTTTAAAATTGCAAGGCAACCGCCAGCACCTATAACCTTTCGAAACAGGGCTAAAACTGATTGGGCAAAATTCGAAAGGTCACTTGATTCTCATTTAGGGCAGGTTTCTTTCAATCGCCTAGAAAGAGAGGACATAGACGGTAAAGTCAAAATCATTACGGACGCTTTAGTTGAGTCGTTTGAAGAGAGTTGCCCACTTCGGGAAAGAAAATCCCCATACGAAAAACCCTGGATGACAAGGGGAGATTCGGGCAATGGGGAGGGAAGTCCGCCGACTCTATAATAGAGCAAAACGTAAAAGATTACCAGTATATTGGGAGGATTATCGTGATAAACTCCGAAATTACAACAAGAGAATAAGAACAGCTAAACGTACATCCTGGAGGCTTTTCTGCGAACAGGTGGACAGTGTAAGCGATGTTTCTAAAATTAAAAAATTTTTGTCAAAAGCCCACATCCAGGCTGAATCATTAGTGGATGAAACGGGCAAGACAAGTGAAAATGTGGAGGAAACCATTAAACTCCTCATGGGTACACATTTTCCATGCAGCCCGGCCGAACCTTCGGCTATGCTGGACGATGAGAGAAGTGGTGAACATGAGGTGCCTATTATCAGCGATAGGATGGTTATGGAAGCGATAAAAAGCTTTTTTCCATTTAAGGCTGCGGGTCCGGATGGTATCTTTCCGGCGCTCCTGCAGAAAGGGATGAATTTAGTTTCGACACATCTTGCGGGAATTTATAATGCATGCCTAACACACGCATATATTTCAGTAGGCTGGCAGGAAGCGAGGGTAGTGTTTATCCCCAAACCTGGCAAGCCAAATTATTCTTCACCAAAGGCTTATAGACCAATAAGCCTAACTTCCTTCTTGCTGAAAACCATGGAGAGGATAATCGACGACATGGTTAAAGGCAGGATCGCAGGCCATATGCTGAGGTTCAAGCAACACGCATACGTCAAAGGTAGATCAGTGGACACTGCATTGCATAATGTGGTGTACTTTATAGAAAGGTCTCTTAATGAAAAAATGTACACTCTCGCGGTTTGCATTGACATTGAGGGGGCTTTCAACAACGTGCATACCGACACACTTATCCATTCTCTGGACCAGTTTAATGTCAACCGGGCGATACGCGACTGGATTGGCAGTATGCTAAGGAACAGATGGATTAATTGTGAGGCGCACAATATAAGTATAAGAAAAAGGGTGCAATGTGGAACTCACAAGGGGGGATTTTATCACCCCTTCAATGGACCACAACAATATATACCCTTATTAGGACTCTGACCGATGAGGGATTCGAGACAGTCTGCTATGCAGATGACGTCATGATACTTCTGAAGGGAAGGGATCCAAATCATTTGTGCAGGAAGGCCGAGGAGGCATTAACCCTGGCACACAACTGGGCTCAACCAAGAGGGTTGAACGTTAACCCAGAAAAAACTGAAATTGGCCTATTTACAAGAAAGACGAAGATAGCTCCATATGATGAGCCGCGCTTTCTTGAAAGGACAATAAATATTTCCGACAGGGTGAAGTATCTAGGAGTCATTCTCGATCGGAAATTAAAATGGAAAGACCACATAAACGAAAGAGTCAAAAAGGCTCATATATGTTGGTCAATCTGTAAACGGGCCATAGGCACAAGATGGGGGCTGAATCCAGAGATGACACACTGGCTTTATAGTAGCGTTATCAGGCCGATTATGACCTATGCTTCTATAGTGTGGTGGACGTCCATGGAATATAAATGCAACATCAAAACAATACAGAAAGTTCAGAGAACCTGCTGTCTTGGTATAAGTGGGGCCTTCCGAACGACATCAACAGGGGCGATGGAAACAATATTATCTATCCAGCCAATCGAAATTCGTATAAAATACGAAGCGGCTCTTGCAGCAAAACGACTAAAGGTGATGGGTGAGTGGATCGATCAGGAACACGAAGCGCATCATCAACGAATCTTTACGGCCATAGGAGCGTCCATACTGGAAAATGTCGCAAATGACCGCATACCGGAGACTAGACTAGAGGCCAACTGCAGAACATTGATCCCCGACATCCATTCCTGGTTGACCGACCCTTGGAACCAGATCCCCATGGGGCTTCATTGTTACACGGATGGATCAAGGTCGAGAGGGAAAACGGGACTTGGTGTTTATATAGAAAACACCACAGAACTGTTTTTCCGCCTGCCGGATTATTGCACAGTTTTGCAGGCGGAAGTTCGGGCGATAACGGAGTGTATCAGGGAACTCAACATAATGGGGAGGTCAGGACTTGTGAATATATTCACAGATAGTCAGATGGCCATTAGAGCAATCTCAAAGGAACGCACTAAATCACGTACAGTTTGGGATTGCAAAAACGCTATTAACAGTTACTCGACACATGGTGAAGTGCGCATCATATGGGTGCCAGGGCACGCGGGGATAACTGGAAATGAGAGGGCAAACTCACTTGCTTCTAGGGCAATAGAGTTAGGTAATATAAGCTTGGAATGCGCGAAACCCTTCGATGCAGTTAAATCCGAGCTAAAGACTTGGGCATATAGGGCCCATTCAACTCTCTGGAATAACGGAACCATGGGAATCAATACAAAAATTCTATGGGGAGATCCAGACGAGGGAAGAACGAAGGAGCTGCTAAAACTTAGTAAACTCGAACTAAGTAGAATAATGGGAGTTGTCACAGGGCACTCTCAGCTACTGGCACATCTTAAACGCGTCGGAATAGCGGGAGGAGATGAATGTAGAGCATGTGGGGAGGAGAGCGAAACATTGGAACACTATTTGTGCCAATGCCCCGCCTTCTCACAAATAAGATCCCGATATCTTGGGGGTGACAACTTACCGGACATAAGCCGATTACGGGGAATATGCTGGAGGAAATTAAGGAACCTTGTGAGTGACACGGAGTTTCTCTAGACCTTTGGGTCAATGTGTTATGGTTAAACTCAAAGGAGCGCACAACAAGCCTTCACTGGCTTAGGTGTATGTCGTATGACATGGGCTGACATACCCCTCCAATCAACCTAACCTAACCTAACCTAACCTAACCTATTTATTTTCTCTTATTATTATTTTTTTTGTAAAGAATGAATTGATTTTTGCTTGTTTCGAAGTTTCAGGTGACTATTTTTTATGGCAAATTTGTCTGCAACACATCTTATTGATTTGCCTGTGTCAAGTTTATCTAACAGTTCACATGTGATCTCTTGCTTGTACTTTTCATTGTTTTACAATGTCCAATAATATTAAGAAACTTGTAAATATATACATACATAGGTAGCTTAAACTTTAGTAAGTACCAAATATTTTGCTAATCTACGTTAACGAACATTATTATACGAAGAGCTTCACATTAATGAACAAACGAAGAAAAACAAAATTTACTGTCCGTATTATAGAGTAAAAAAGTATAAGTAAGTATATAGAGTAAAAAAATTTGTACTGTCTGGTTTGTAGCGGTGTCCATATTATATATGTCCGGATTATCGAAATAGTACTGTACTGCGATTCAGGAGCTTTATTTAAAGACTGCTGAGTTGATTAAAAAATTTAATAGAAAAATTTAGGACCATTTCAAAAGATGTGAACTGGCGCTATCTTAACGGCAATAATTTTTGTGTGGTTACTGAAACGATTAAAGTCAGTTCTTTAGTGGAAGCATGTCTTTTCTTGCAAATAGCGCAAGTTGTTGCTTTACAACATACATATATACATTGTGTATTATTTTCTTATAGAAATTTACTTTTATTGATCATAATTAAAGAAATTCATAAACAAATATTATTCCCCCTTATTCTAATTGTCGTCATCGTCGTCACATCAAGTCGAGATTAAAGAAAAGTTTAGTTATGTGCTCGACGCAGACAGTAATTGAGTGTTATTGACGGCCATTTACAAATTTATAAGCCTTGGTAATGGTAATAGCTTATAAATAATATATAATTGTGGCCGACAACAACCCTACAGTTGCTAAAATATTACTGTCGACTTCGTGTGAGGTCGACGTCGGCAAATGGAATAAGGGCGATTGTTATACATTGCTTGGCCGACACATATCCATTTTTCTGTTCCTATTTGTTTCTCTCTTATTTTAACAGAGATGTCGTTGATATCAAATCATAACGAAGTTGATAAAGAGAAGTTAGTGAAACCCATAACCGTTAGTGCAAACCATAGTAGTAGTTGATAAATTTAGATTGTCTAATCTTTAAAAGTTACTGAATCTCTGCCAGTTTTCCTACACTTAAAACGTCTTTAGTCTAAATTGTCTATATCAGGTAATGTCATGCACCCATACCATAACGTTTTTACTTTCATGTTACACCGATTTGTTAGTATTCCTTTGGTGAGTTCATCTCCTGTTGTGTGGAGGAAACGCATTGGCTTTCGTCAGAACCAAATATGTTATATTTTGAATTATTTGAGAAAATAACGATGTCCCAAGAATTCTTATTATCATCAATTTTTGCAGTTTTCTTGAACCATACTTCACTGATCCCAGACACTTTTAATAGCCTATCGAACTGTTACAGCAGAAGTTCGTCAGATCAGACGCAATTTTTGTTTCCCTTCCAAAAGGATTTTTTTTAATCGAAACAGGTCGCTTTTCTTTTATATTTACATACTTTTCTAGGACGTCCACTTCCAGCCATATTCATTCTTTTTTCATGTATGAAGCGGCAAACATATGTAATGTGAAGCTGTTTTGTACAAAGAGTGTGAGAGTCACTGTATTCGCTCTTATTCTATTTGTCGTTATCGACATCGACACCAATATTTCGGCAACTGTAGAATCGATGTCTACAACAATTATATATATTTATAACCTGTTACTATTACTAAGGCTTACAAAGTGGCAAATGGCCGTCAATAACACTTAATTCTTGTCATCACGTCGATGACGATGACGACAAATAGAATAAGGGAGATCAATTAGTATTTATTATATAGCATTTATTGTAGACACAAATTGTTTTCAATCAAAATTTATTTTTATTTATTTAGCTGCCTTTTCAACAGCATTGGCAATGTAAAATATATTGTTTTATAACAATTTTTATTTAGTTTTTTTAACTAACACTGGTAACCACAACTATGTACGTAGTGATTTGTCAATTCTTGCGACATAACCTGTAAATTCGTAAATGCACTACAGGGGGAAAATTATGGCATTCGATATTCAAGGAAATTTCAAACTTTTATTGAAATTTGGATCGATATTGAATGTCCTAATTTGTGTTTTGATCAACAATGCATGAATTGACAAAGCTTATTGTGACACGATGTGATTTCAACATGTGAACGACTTGTTGTAGAATACTAGTCTACGAGGGCATCCATTTAAATACGAAAATAAAAATATTTTACTTTACTTCTTTATTATGGTTTATTATCAGTTTAGTTAATTATATTATTTATTTAATATAAGCATTTTGGATTCTCTGAGAAAAGCCAAAATAGACAAAATAAAAGGAAATATTTATAAAAACAAAATAAAAAAAAAACAAAATGAATATTTAATTGTACAAATTTTGAATACAAGTATTAGTAATTATGTATGTTGTACGACGCCTTAATGTTTTTTTTTCTTTTTTTTTTTTTTCTTTTTGTTTTCATATGTATAACTAGGGGATAATGAATGGATTAGGAGTGGTGGATGGGGTATATATGGTTAACCGTTTTTATATGTACGCTGTGTATAAATATTGTATTTTGTTGTAGTAGCGTAGTTTTTGTAATATAGTAGTTGCAGTTACAAAGAGTATATATTTATAATACATATTTAGTAAATTATTTTGGAAATTATAATTTAATCATGTATTCGTATTTAAGTATTTGTGAGTGCAACTTCTATCAAATATTTATATCATACTCATGGGGGTAAGTTATGCGGAGTGGATTGTGACGACTATTATGATTTATTATAATCTAAATGACAATCCTTTTTAATTTCTTGTTTAATGATTCTACAACATTCCTTTCGATAAATATACTTATTTTGAAATTATTATCGATTTTGTAGTAATTTTAATTTTGTGTATATGTATATTATTCAGTTAAATGGATTTTTGTTAAACGTATTATTGTTTGGTACATTATACTCTATCATCACCATCGTATTAACAAGTTTATAAGTTTTTTTGTGGCAATACAAAATATAGTTTTAAATTGCTGTTTTTTTATTTTTATTGATGGTATTAATGAAATGTAAATTTAAATTTAATTTTCTTATGATAGATGCCCTAAAATTTTTATATCTTTTCCAAGAATTTTTTAAATACGGTGTGATGACGACTGGCTAACACACTTCCACACTACATCCATTCAAGAGACGGTTTTTTAGCCCTATTGCTGGTTATTCGACTTGATCTGACCGTTAACAATTGGGGCGAAATACGGATGTGCCATAGCCTCGCGTGCAGTTAATCGCTCGACGTGATCATAGCGAAGAAGCTTGTCGAGAAAGTCAAGGGCTTCTGGGGATACAAGATGCTGGTTGTCGGAGTGAACGAAGCGTTCCCATCGTTTACGAGAGTGTCGCTGCAATATGTCATGGAATCGGGGATCCAATTCGATATTGTACTTATCTAGATAAGCGTAAAGCTCTTCTGTGCCCAGCACCTTAGCTATACGCACGAGCTGATCGTAGTTATCATGGCCGTGAAAGAATGGCTCTTTGCGGAAGATCATTGAAGCTAACATGCAGCCCAGTGACCACATATCGAGCGAATAATCATACATCTGATAGTCAACAAGCAATTCGGGTCCCTTAAAATATCGGGAGGCTACACGAACGTTGTATTCCTGTCCGGGATGATAAAATTCGGCTAGACCCCAATCGATCAGTCGCAATTTACGATTTTCATGATCGATCATAACGTTGTGAGGTTTTACATCACGATGCATTATGCCCATACTGTGACAGTAATCGAGTGCTTTTAACAACTCAAACAGGTAATAACGAATTTCATAATCTGTAAGCGTTTGATACAATTGTTTAAAGTCTGTATTATTAACATGTTCAAAGATGAGGGCTGGAGTGCGAGAAACAGGATCCTTAACAACAGCCATCAGTGTAATAATGTTGGTACCCCCACGTAAATTTTCCAAAATTTTAATTTCGCGTTTAATTTTCTTCTTCTTCACTGGTTTCAATATCTTAACCACACACTTTTCGTTGTTAGTAATATTAATAGCTTCGAATACCTCGGAATATTTGCCACGCCCCAATTTTCGCACCAACTGATAATCATCCTGATTAGCCCAATCGACAACGTAGTTTTCATAGTCCCAGTATTCATCCGGTTTATGTGCATTCACATCCGTATAAACACGAGCTGCGCTCGGTAGTGTCATGGCTACAATATTGTAATCAACAAATGCACTTGTCCTGTTGTCACCAGAAGATTTACTGGAAGAATATTTCCAAAACTTTGATGACTTTCCACCACAGAATCTGTAATGCGTAAAAATTATATTTCACAAAATTATTATATAAAAATTAGTTCATAATTAGAAATATTCGAATGAGCATAATAAACATTATCAACTAGAAACAATATTTAGAAAATTAAATTCTTCACCTTTTGTTTAAAAATCCGCTTTTATGTAGTTTAAATGGTTTACTATATTTAATCGTCATCAGCTAAAGCGGGAAAATGTCCTGCTGTGCACGTTGGAGTTAATACTAAATTTTTATGTCTTGATTTTGGAACAGTGCTATACTAAAATACGTTACAAAGACTAATTTTTTTTTTAGTTATTATGCTTAAATAAAATGCAAGGCTCAATAACTGTGACTTTTTGAATTCCTCCCTATTAACTGGAAAGCAATGCTGTTCTTGCCACCAGGAATTTGGCATTCCACTTCAGTCAAAATTTGACCAAATTGTATCATTTAGTTTGTGTTTGACAACCATTGATAGCAGACTACCGCGTGATTTTAGGAGAAATTAAAAAAGCATTAAGCATTATTTTTGGGGAAAACCCATCGATAAAACCAAGCCAAATCTTGATATGGAAATTCTGTACCAACAATTTCAATGGTAAAAAAGTGGTTTACTGAACTGAATATGTCAACCCTTTGGCTCGATTTAATAAGGATTTGGAAAAAACGACCCATTTGGCCAGGAAAAAATTTCTTTTCCACCACGATATGAATTACATCCTATTCGCCTCAATTTAAATTTAAATTATATTGGATGCACACTGCATTTTTTATGAAATTTGTTGCATGCAACTTTGAAGAGGTTTGCTTGTATTTGTCCCATAATTTTTTCTCAAAAATTGGTGTTCGATTGGCTCCTTGCATTGAAGTCGGTTCTTTGAGAGAATTATTATTAAAAATATCTGGCCGACAAAAGAATATCGATTGATGTAATTTATTTGGTTGGGGTTTTTTTTGTTTCTTAATCTTCTTTTTTCCGTTTTATTTCCTCTTTTTTGTCAGACAAAATTTGAATCAATAAAAAAATTTTGATATCTAAAGCAAAATAAGAACTATTTCTAAATGAGAGGTCTTTGGAATGCTCTTTTATGGTAATGAGCACACGGAAGGCAAATATACTCTTAAGTCCTGTTTCACACACGTCAAGTTTTCTTGCTCAAGTTTCAATTCAGTTGGGAGAACGATAGGGAGAGTATGTATTCTTCTTCTTTTCTCTCTTCGAGCTGAATTGAAACTTGAGCAAGAAAACTTGATGTGTGTGAAACAGGAATAACAAAAGCAGAATTGATGGATAACACTTCCACATATCTGTAATTGTAACTGTTCAAGACATCTGTAATAATTTAAAATTAATTCTTTAAGATAAGAGTACCATTAATACACTTACAGTTTGTTAAGTAATTGTTTTGACATAGTGAAACAAATTATTGTTTTGACTTTAATAATGCAAAAAATTGTTTTCCTTTGTAGTTTAACATTTTTTTCTTTTCAATTCTATTTTATCTATATATAAGTTAACAAACAGGAGCAAGAGAAGGAGAAAATAGAGAATAATAATAAAAAAATTGAAGAAAAACAAAATAAATACAAAAATTTTGTTGTCAAGAAAATGTTTTTACAATTTCTTTTTGTGTGTGTTTTTTTATACCGGTAGTTTTTACTGTTCAAACTACAATTTTTTTCTTTAGTCAAGTGACCATTGATAATGATTTAATTACTTATATGTAGTTTTTTATTACTGAAAACGATAATTTTACGAGGATATAAAATGCCTGGCAAAAGAACGTCGACCTGTGTAATTCAGTTAGTTTACTATAACCACCCGATCGGGAAAATGGCCCAAGAGTTATCTGAAATGTTTTCAATAACTAGACAAACAGTGTATAATATTTTAAATCGCGGTGAAAACGAAAATAGTCTAACATTAAAGCTTCCAACTGTGCTTCCACGTAAAATTTCGGAGAGAACAGAACGTGTTTTAAGAAGAAAGGTAGACGAAAACATTTTGGTATCCATACGAACGCTTGCATGTGAACTTAAAGAAGAATGTGGCGTGACAGTCTCTCACGAAACGGTAAGACAAGTTTTGAAAAAGAACGACTATTCATCCAGAGTGGCACAAAAAAAAACCACTGCTTACAATACAACGTAAAGAAAGACGATTGTCTTTTGCTGTAACACATATTTCCAAGCCTGACGACTACTGGGATGCCGTTATATTTTGTGATGAGACCAAAATAATGCTTTTCTACAATGATGGTCCTAATAGAGTGTGGAGAAAACCTTTGAAAGCATTGGAAAGTCGAAACATAATTCCAACTGTAAAATTTGGAAAACTTTCAGTAATGGTTTGGGGGTGCATTTCTAGTAAGGGAGTTGGAGATCTTTGTTTTATTGAGAACACTATGGATGCTAATCAATACCTGGGTATATTAAAGCGTCATCTAGTTAACAGCGCGACTAAATTTGGGTTTTATTCTGATAGAAAACCGAATTTCAAATTTTATCAGGATAATGACCCTAAACATAAGGGTCTTTTGGTAAGGACGTGGCTGCTCTACAGCTTCGGTAAGGTACTCGATACACCTGCTCAGAGTCCAGATTTAAACCCAATTGAAAATTTATGGTCTTGTCAAAAAAAAAATACTGCCAAAAGGCGTCCCAGAAACCAAAGTGAGTTAAAAGCTGTAATTTTTGAAGAATGGAATAAAATACCAACAGAATATGTACAAAAATTAATTTTTTTCAATGAAACGGCGCCTGCAAGCTCTGATTGATGCCAATGGTGGCCACACAAAATATTGATAATCCTACATTTAAAGATCCAATCCATTTTTTTCATATTACATTAGTATGTAAAAACATTTTCTTGACAACAACATTCTAGAGTTTCTTTTACTTTTTTATCCTATTTCTTAATCTAAAGTTTTTATTTTGTTCTACTTGCCGTTATTTGTTAGTTAACATATAGCTAAAATTAGATTATAAAAAAAATGGTAAAAGAGTTAAAACACGTTTTGTTTTTTAATGATGAAAGTCAAAATAAAAACTATTTTCACTGTGTCAAAACAATTTCTTGACAAACTGTACATATTTGTATATTACTTTACAAATATGTAAGTTCTAACTGATCGAAAAATGTTAATGTTTTGATAGGAGAAAAATTAGAAAAATGTCACCAATTTTCAAACTGCTGCACCGATTTGCATGAAACGAATACGGTTTCAAGGAAGAAGTCATAAGCCTTTTAACTCTTCTATTTTGGGACACCCTGCCATATCACAAGTTCTCTAAAATAAGTCAGAGATGATAAAACCCTCATGGGTAAAAAATCTTTCATAATTTGTACACAGTTTTAATGCAATTTGACGTATTTTTTACATACTTTACGTACTTTTTTTCTCTATCACCAGAAATTTTTTTGAAAATCGTTTTCCAAATCCTATTTCATATGAAAAAAACAATTATTTTGCATCAAAAGATGCAGTAGTAAAAATTTAAATAAAAACAAATAGACAAAATACCCACAATATAATTAATTCTTTGCTCAAAAAATATAATTTTTTTTAATTTTTAGAATAATCAACAAAAATTTCGAAACAAGTCTAGTTTCTTTTAGTTTATACATAACAAGAAAAGTGTATCGTTTGACAAGTTTTTTACATTATTAAATTTAGCTGTCACTGAATTTCGTACAATACATTTGTTTTAAATTTGTAAAAAGCATTGAATTTTTGCAGTGTCTAATTGCTTAAATTTTTAAAATTTTATTATTTATTTATTATTTTCATATAAAATGTGGAAGTCAAGTAAAAACTCTATCAGGTAAAGTATTGTGTTAATGTAGATTACTAACGAATTAGTAGAACACGCCTCAAACAACAGTGAAACACGAACATGTCCGCATGTCAGGGAAATTTTCACTAAGGCAGCGGAAAAACATCACGGGTTTAAAACTACTACTAGGAAAGAATGGATTAGTGATGCTACGTGGAACTTAATTCAGCAGAGGAAGGTTGCAAAGAACGCTGTTAACACCAGCAAAACACGCTTAAACAAGGCAAACCAACAGCAACTATACAACCGCCTTAATTCTGAGGTGAAACACAGTGCCCGGAGAGATAAACGAAAGTGGATCAACAACATAGCGAAAGAACTTCAATCAGCGGCTGAAACTCATCGTGTAAGGGACATGCATATGGCTGTTAACAAGCTGACAAATAGAAAATTATCGACCGGAAAGCCTTTAAAAAACGATGTGGGAGAACTTACAACATCGAAAACCCAACAGGTAATTCTATGGGAGAGCTTTTATTCTGGCATGTTATCTAACTCTACTGCTCAATATCAACCCATTTGCGGATGTACTTTACATACACCAAATGCCGATATTCCTACTGATTGCCCTGCGATAAGTGAAATTAGCGAATCGATAGGATCTCTCAAATCAAACAAATCTCCTGGTTTGGATAATATCTCCCCAGAACTGCTTACAACCGACCGAACAACCAGTGCACGTCTGCTGGAACCCATTATCAGGGCGTTTTGGGCACATGAATCTCTACCTGACGAGCTGTCTGATGGAGTCATTATAAATGTTCCCAAAAAAGGTGACTTGACAAACAGGAAGAATTGGAGAGGCATAACCTTGTTAAGCATGGTAAACAAGATAATCGCTCATATTATAAACAAAAGACTCTCGGCAATAATTTCCCCATCACTCCGAAATGAGCAAGCTGGCTTTCGCACCGGAAAATCCTGTGTTGACCAAGTAAACAGTATTAGAATTATCGTTGATAAATCAGTGGAATGGAGATCACCATTATACCTCATTTTTATAGACTTTGAGAAGGCATTTGACACACTCAACCATAACGCTATATGGAACTCGCTGGCATGCAAAGGTGTCCCCGAAAAACTAACACGACTAATCAAAGCTATGTACAATAATGCCACTTGCCGTGTGTTACATGAAAAACTACTGAGCAACAGAATCAAGGTGAAAACTGGAGTTAGACAGGGCTGTGTCTTATCACCTCTACTCTTTAACTGCGTCCTCGATTCTGTGATGCAGAAGGCAACGAGCCGTCACAAGAGAGGTATTATGTGGGGCTTAGAAGGACGGCTGGGGGACCTAGATTATGCCGATGACTTATGTCTACTTAGCCACTCATTCTCAGAGATGCAGTCGAAAATTTCCACCATCTGTGACATCGCGAAATTGGTCGGCCTAAAGATAAATATATCCAAAACAAAGTCGCTCCGTATCAATAGTAATATAAATCGCCATTTCTCCATATGCGATCAAGATATTGAAGATGTTAAATCCTTCTGCTACCTAGGTAGCATAATTGATACAACTGGTGGCTCAGCAGCAGATATATCCAGTCGCATAAATAAGGCATGGTGTGCATTTGCCCAGTTAATCCCGGTTTGGAAATCATCTAATATTTCGAAACAAACCAAAATAAAACTGTTTAACTCCAATATAAAATCCACTTTGTTATATGGATGCGAGACCTGGAATATGGCACCACGTGACTTACAATGCCTTCAGGTATTTCTTAACAAATGCCTACGCAAAATCTTACGTATGTACTGGTCTGTAACAATATCCAACAACCAGCTCTGGATGGAGGCAAACCAGCAGCCTATTACAACGGAAATAAATAAGCGGAAATGGAGTTGGATAGGTCACACCCTCTGTAAACCAAACGATGATATTGCCAAAAAAATGCCTAGATTGGAATCCACAGGGAAGCAGATGAGTCGGGAGACCAGCGCATACCTGGAAACGGCAACTGACAA
Source organism: Germaria angustata (assembly GCA_963681545.1). Classification (NCBI taxonomy): domain Eukaryota; kingdom Metazoa; phylum Arthropoda; class Insecta; order Diptera; family Tachinidae; genus Germaria; species Germaria angustata. The sequence continues at coordinate 92,635,405 of OY812998.1, forward strand.
CAGAACTGTCGAGAGTGCGTATGAAATGGAACGAAGTCAAGCAGCGAGCCGAAGATCGAGATTATTGGAACCACCTTGTTATGGCCCTATGCTCCCTCTGGGAGTGAAAGGAACTTATATATATATATATATATAATGTAGACCAAGTTTACTCTTAAACTTAATACAGTTCTTAATTACTTATTCTAATTTAAAATATAATTTGACATGATACACTTAATGCTTTCTATAGGACTTAAAAGTTTATATGTACTTGAGTTTTTAAGAATATGAGGACATATGATTTCAAACGAAGTATAAACTACGTATCTGTCTTAATTAATTAATTACTTTCGGGATATTCATTATGTGTAACATCTTTTACATATCGCTGTGGTTACATGTTCAAGTTATCAATACATACTGCTTGTCAAAATTCATTTGAATTGACAGCAGTGAGGTGGTCTGCACGCTTGATAGTAGTTGAATATTTAATGTTTTATATTAAAAAGTTTATTAACGACTCAGAAACTTTTTCAAAAAGGTACACTTCATAAAATACAATATACAATATGTTAACTACATGAATATTTATAACAAGTATTCTACATAAGTAAAAGTGTATACAAATAACATTATAATCAACAATAGTCTATTTTATTTTCAAAATGCCGTCGTCGAGGAAACATGTGAAAATGCTCATAAAAATTGCTTTATTTTCAAAACAATTTCGTCCATATGACGAAAAATTCATGCTCCATAGAAATGCATGACTTTTGTATAGTTCGATGAATCGCAACATCATCATACTTATTACTTTTATTCGCAAACATATCTAATTATGTAATTCAAAACAACCGTTTTTTTCAATGTTAATTGAAACACATGAATTGAAAGGAAATATAAAATAAGTTTGCATCAATTTTAAAAAGTGAGTGTATTAGTAAAAAGGTGTTAGTGCATTGCAAGAAATTGAACGTGTATCCCAAGTATATCTATGTGAATAATTTTCTCTTCCTAACACTCCCAATTTGTTGAACTTGTTACAGAGTGGGGTCACAAGTGTGATTTTCTGCATTGAAAATTCTTGCATCATGCAGCATGCGGCGATGGTATTCCCTGTATATAAAAACTTAGTTTGCTAACAAATATATTCACATAAAGAGTTTGTCGGATGAGAATCGATCACGCTGCAAAGTTGAACATTGTTTAACTTCTCCATCCTTGCCGCGTTGGGATATGCATTTGCATAAATATTTGGTTAAAAACAAAAAATAAATAAGACGAATGAAATGCAATACATGCGCTTTTTCACAAAAATGTTTTACTTATAATTTGATTTAATTTTAAAATTAAAGAACAAATTCCTTTAGATCTGCGCCCTCAAGTATGCCGCGTACATTTGTCTACGATAAAAATTTAGGCTGAACAGCTGTTTACCGCCCGCGTCCGAACTATTCTATTGGAAGACCAATTTACGTAGCGAGTGGCCGCGGACGGCGATCATATGTCAAACTCTTATCAAGAGCATGTCTCCGAAAAGCAGTAGTCTTTAGCAAGTCACTAATATATTTTCCGCTTCAGAAAGTTAGCGATAAACTGACCTTTAACAGTTTTTCATTATTACAACTTCCCTGTAAAAAATTCTTTTTCAAAAAATGACTACCATTGAATGGTGAAATAAATTTTACAGTGGTAACGTCTAATAGGAGTATGTTAACTTTTTTTTTACTTTTTGTTTGTTAATTAATTCTTTAGGAGAAGATACACTTAGGCAAATAACGCCTACTATTTACTTAAGATGTTAACTTCTTTGTGAAAGAGATAGGACGGAGGGAGAGGGAGAGAGATCTTAATTTCTGTTTTACATTTCAACTATTCGGCGTTGTTTATATTTTTTTATAGCAGAGTTGCAGCGTCTCTGGTGTTAAGTAGCGCATTAAGTAGTATCTTAAGATGTATAGCCATTTTATTAATTGTTTTACTTCGCCGACGATTCTGCTAATTTTAACGACGAAGGAGTACGCTTTTATATAGTAAACATTAGAGTAGAAGTGTATCCAATCACTGTTACTGTTAATTGACCAATGTTGTGCCCTTCATCACTTAAACAGACCAACAACAATTAACACAACGCCACACTAAGTATATCAGAAAAATTCATGATGTGATCTTTCTTTTTAATGACTTGTCCTGAACAGGGATCGAACCCAGGTTCTTAATCATAAATTGCTTTGTAGTCAACGCGCTAACTGCTTCACCCAACAGCACATAAAAATAAGCGAGAAATACTATAAAATGTCATCTTCAAAAAAAGTTTTAACTCAATACGGGAGAAAGCGGTCCAAAGATTCCACTGCTGTAATTAATAAAGCCGAAAGATTGCAACTTCAAATGACTAGAGCTCGCGATAAGAATTGTAAGTATGATGCACTTGCCTTTAAGTTATCACTTGCCTTTAACTTATTTTAATTAAAACATTCGCCCAGGTGCTGAAAATCACATTTAACAATAAAACAAATGCGATTACGATTGAAGTCACTAAATTCGTGTGTTTAAAATTTTAATAGGAAGAAACTTGGCGATTTCATCTTGTAAGTAGGAATATGTTGCATCTTTTGTTTTATTTTTGCTGTTGGCCAAGTCCAATAAACGTTATATTTAATTTCTGAAATGACAGTTCCGCTAACATTGCATATTTTTATAAATAAAATTATTATTGTATAATTGTTTCATTTAATATACAAGATCAAAAATAATAAAAAATTAATCAGATACAGCAAAGCAATAGCGCTTAATTACATCTGACTAAATTTCTTTTGGTTTAAGTGATTGAATAAAGGCAACAAAGTCAATACCTTCAGGCTTAAGTGTTTGAAGAAGATAATTAAATTTGCGTTTGGATTGGTTCTCACTAATGAACAATTAACCATTGGTCACCCCCGACCCTGAATTCCTTCAATTAGTAAGGTTTTAATTGCAAGTTTTCTGAAGAAGGCACCTCTTTAAGACACCTCTTTGTGAAGAGATACAAGTTACCACTGGTGTTTGGTTCAGTGTACCTCCTGTAACATCCGTACGTGTTGCATAGTCAACCGCGTCGAAGGATCAATGAGACCTGCGAAGTTCTGTGTTATCTTGATGACGTCATAATACCAAGTTAATCATCAGAAGTTTTCGAGTAATTGAATCGATTCCTATCAGTATTGAAAAATATTGGCCTCACCCTACGTCTAAATAAATCCAATTTTCTATCTGAGAAAATCTCGTTTGTTGATCATAAAGTAAGTAAAAATGAAATCATATCTAGCAATATGGTGAGCGCAGTTAGGGATTATCATGCTCTCCCAAAAGTAACAGAAGTTGGTCGTTTTTTTGAACTTACTTTTGAAAATCTGTTAAAAATTATATGTCGGAGCCAAATTTTCTATGATTAGTAATAATTCTTTTCTAATATTAAGTACATACTGATGCCGGAGTGTTACTCCAAAAAACTAATGGCGAAATATGTAATCCGGTATTCTATTTTACCACCGAAATCGAAAATAACCACCACAGTTACGAGCTGGAGGTGGCAGTTGTTGATAATTGAAATCGTTTTCGAATATATTTCATTGGCAAACATTTTCGAGTACTAACAGACTGCCGCCATTAGGCTTAAACGGATTATAATTGTAAGTCTGTGTTGTGTTAGTCAGGGACTAAGACAACACATGATAATGCACTTAGCCGATCTCCCGATCAGCCTCCTGAAGAACCGGAACCGCCTGCTTTTGTGCTGCATATTAAGGTGGATAGCTATACTGGTTACTTACGATGCAGTTTCTGAATTATAAGTTGCGTTCAATAACAGGCGCTTTGAAAAGTACATTGGAGTCTGATTAAACAAAACAGAAATAGTGTTGGAGCAGTCATTGTCTATATTGAAAAACAGATAATGAACTAAAATTTGAATTTCTCAACGCTACTCGATGGAAAATTGCTAAAATTTCCAACTATGATGTTAGACATTGATGATTTTTTAATAACGGGTGATTTTAATATAGACTGGTCGAAAGATAGCTTCTATAAACAGCAAATTGAAAGGTACTTAAATGACAATGGGCTAAAACAGATCGTAGACAACTTTACTAGAGTAACAAAAAATACAAGAACAATTATTTATTACGTAATCACAAATACTAATAAAATATCGGTACAAAACAGTAGCACGAATAAAATATCGGACCATGGAATTATTGACATTATAATTGAAAGTGAGCAAAATTGCGCTATAGAGACATATACCAAAGAAATATAGATGTTCAAATACGATAAAGCAAGATTTAATACGGAATTGATTCCTTTGCTAAGATGCGAAGACATGAAGGATGTAAATGAAAATGTGTATTACTTCGATAGGTGTTTTGAGCAAACAATTAAAAAATTTGTTATAAAAAAGAAAATAAAAGAGCAAAATAATGTTAGCAAATGGTATAACCATGAAGTAAGCACAATGAAAAGAGAAAAAAATCAACAAATACCAAATAGCAAAATTTGAAAATACGAATTATGAATGGGAAAACTACAAAACCATTAGAAATATATACAAAACGAAAATAGAAAATGAGAAAAATAAATTTATAAATAATCAAATAAACAACGCGAAGGATCAAACGCAAATGTGGAGAGATATTAAAGAGCTGGTTCCTAAAAAAATATAGAAGTGTGATAACATCAGTGATATTTAATCAAGTAGAATATAATAACAAGATTCAAATTGTTAGACATTTCAATGAATACTTTATACATAGATAGTATTAAGTTCATAAGAGAATCAATTGAAAAAGTACAACATATAAATAAAATACCTGTAACAAATGAAAACTTTAAGTTTAGTGCAATAACATTATGTGAACTGAAAAATATAGTAAAAGAATTCAAAAATAAACCTGACTATACTAAAGTATCAACAAAAATCATAGGTACTAGAAAATTGGAATGTTACGGGAATAATTTTTGCTAAAGATCATAAATAAATCAATGGAAACGGGAGTGTTTCCTGAAAGCTGGAAAGAGACAATAGTAACCCCAATTGAAAAATAAATATATACAAATAAATGTCAGGAGTTTAGGCCAATTAATACCTTAAAAATATTCGAAATAAATTTAGAAAGGGTAGTGAAAGTGCAATTGGAAAGATATATTGAAAACAATGGCGGTTTTCACGCTTGGTTGTAAACTAGCATTGTAGAGCTAGCAGGTCTTGTTAATATAGCACATATACCACTGTTAACAAGACCACAACAACAAAATGCTTTAATTTACCACATATGTAGGTGTTAAAGTACTATACCAAAAACTATTGTCAACTAGCTACGTACATTTATTTACAAGTGCGCAAACAGCTGTTCGTTTTGCCACCACTTTCTTATTTTCTTATATTTTTATTTTATGCCTGCGTGAAAAATTTAATATATGTATGTACATATATAAAAATGAGTACAAATAAAAAGCTAAATTTGGTGAAAAAATAAAAAGGTTTTCGAATCATTCTGGATTTTTTACAACAACGTGCTCTATACGTAGTTTGTCATCCCAAATCACTTGCGCTTTTATGAAATATTTGTGCGTTCCCGAAAAAGGTATCTCACTAAGTACTGGAGTTTCTGCAAGTGGTATATCCACTTCATAATTTCGTCCAAAATATGATCAATAACATGCTGCTCACAAACATCTACAGAAAGATTTATTTTGATTTCGTTAAAAAAAACATAGCTTCGCATTTCATTATCCTCGCAACTTCAATTTGATCAATTGCATTTTCTACCAGAAAATTTATAATTTTATCTTTTTCCGTTATTTTAGGCATTTTAAGCTGTAAATTGCTTTTATTTCAGCATACCAATTAGAGAAAAAACCTTTTATCTGTTTTTAGAATTAAAATTTACGGAAAAACAAAAATCAAACATCAGCTATTTCGACTTGTTTACAATACCCACACAAAAAACCGCTCACACTTTGTAGTTAAAAATCCTAGTACATCAAAAGAATTTTAAATGTACTATCAAGCGTGAGAACCGCTAATTATTTTTTATCAAAATACCAATCTGGCTTTCGAAAAAAGTTTTTGTGTGAAACCTCAATAAATCATGTAATAGACGAGTGGAAAAATATAGGAAAATCTAAGAAAATTATGGCAGTTTTTCTTGACTCTAAACGGGCTTTTAAAGCAATCGACAGAGATATAATGGCAAAAAAATTGTATATGTACATATGTATGGTATAAAAGGCATCGAATTAAAGTGGTTCAAATCTTATCTGAAAAATAGGAGACAGATAACAAAAGTAGAGAGAATTAAATCATGTGAAATGTAAAATGACTTTGGTGTTTCCTAAGGATCAATTCTGGGTGCATTAATGTTTATTATATATATAAATGATATGCCATACGTTATTGAAAAGTGTAATATAATGCTATATGCGGAAGATACTTTAGTTTATTCAGTCGGACAAACAGATGATGAATGTAGAAGTAAATTGATTCATGATATTAAAAAAATTACTACGTGGTTAAATATGAAAACTAAATGAAAATACAACAAAATGATTAGAAATAAATATCACTAGTGACTCAATATTTAAAATTAATGATAAAGTTATTGAAAAAGTTACCAATATAAAATATCTTGGTTTTATAATTGATAAAGAACTGAAATTTAAAGATCATATTGTTTATATATGTAAAAAAATTGGCAAAAAAATTTGTTTTTTTAAGAATAAGGAACAGAATATCAACATTAACTGCAATAAATGTGTACTACACAATGATAAAACCTCATTTAGAGTGTGGCTCAACAATTCTCTTTACGTGCTGTTTGGATTCACAAATAGAAAGAATGCAAAAATTATCTTAAAATGTAGCCGATATACATCTATTTCTGTTGAAGTTATTTGTATATGTTATGTTTACTTAACATTTGTTTTAAAATAATTACATACACTGATATTGTATTAAATCTAGTTAACATGTATTTTTTGATATCCTACATTTATGTCTATTTTTATTTTACTTCAATAAAAACTTTCACTATAAAAGGTTATGGGCCCAGGCAGTTGGTTTTGAAAAATCATGAATTTCTCAAAGCATTTGAAGCCATTGCAAAAAGAAAAAGACTGGCCTATGTGGAAAAGGAAAATACGTGATATTCTCGATTATCACGAAGGAGCTTTAGATGTGATTGACCGAATTTTATTGAAGCCAAGTCCATTAGTGGAAGACGAAAACTCAGAAGTTCGACAAGAATATAAAATAAAGGCAGATCTTTATAGGAAGGCTAACAGTTATGCCAAATCTATGTTATTAAGTGCTGTTAGTGACGAAATTTATGAGGAAATTATGGATCAAGAGTCTGCTGCGGATACATGGGACGCTTTGAAGTCACAATTCGAAGCATCTTCTAGAGATCAGGTTTTTAAAATATCGTGTCATAACCGCCGAAAAAGCTCAAGTGACAATTTTTCATGATTTCGTTTTTTTACAAATATCGATAACTTATGATTATTTGCACCATCTCTAAAACTGTTATCTCTATACAAAGTACCGTTTCAATTTTACATCAAAAACAATTTTAGCTCAAGTGCACGTTTGTTATTTGTTTACATTTTTGCTGACAGCAGCTTGTTACTTAAGCTAAAATTTTTTTTAATCAGTAATAAAAAAATAAGTTAATAATCTTGTATTTGTATTCAAAGTATCGTTAATAATTACTTAAATTTCGCATTTTGAACTCGTGAAAAATATGGCAGAGGTAAAAGTGTATAAATTATGCTTAAATGCATTATAATTTTTCTTAAAAAATTCTATTTAGAAAGGGCTCGTTCCATATAGCGATTCAGATTTAGATATTGAAGAGGAAACATGTGTAGGTCAAAGAGGTTATAAAAAACAAAAGAAGCTACCAAAAACAAAAGTTAAAAGTCCAGGAAAAATGTGTTCTACCCAATCCTACATGAAATATGGAAATTCATGCGGTGATAAGTTTTATGAATCTGAGAGGGAGCAAATAAACGAAAATTTTTGGGGAATAAGTAAAATAAGGCAAAGAGATTGGTTAAGATCCAGCATTAAAAGAGTCAGTGTTAAAAGACGAAAAGGAGAGAATAAAAAAAGGCAGTACAGCTATAATTGTGTCATTAATTTTAATAATAAAAGTTTAAAAGTATGTCAACAATTTTTGATAAAAACTTTGCATATATCTCAACAATTTATAAAGAGTACAAGAAATAATAAGTCAGGATATAATGAAAATGTTAGAAAATCTACTCCACATAATAAGTCAGATGAAGCTTCCGTATCTTTAATAAAATCATTTATTGAAAAATTACCGGCTGTTCCCTCCCATTATTGTCGAAACCAAAGTAATAAATTATACCTTCCACAGGAATTTGGAAACATAAAAGGAGTGTATAAAATTTATACTGAACATCTTAAAAGTATAAACAAAGAATCTTGCCAATTGTCACTGAGAGTATTTCGTAGCATTTTTAAAAACAACTTCCATTTAGGTTTCCATCTACCTAAAAAAGATAAATGTATCACATGTGAAAGTTATAAGAATAGTCAATCCGAAAAAGAAATGCAATATACGGAGAAATATGAATTACATTTAAGAGAAAAACAAAAATCTAAAGAAATTTTTTTGGAAGAACAGAAAAAATCTAAAGAAAATTCATAATTTTTATGTACAAGTTTCGATCTGCAAAAAGTTTTAAACACACCACATGGAAAAGCTATAACACTATTTTATTCACGAAAATATGCATTTTATAATGAAAGCTTTTACGAAAGTGGACCAGAATCGGCTACTGTTTTTTATGGGGAGAAAGTGATTAAAAAAGGGGATGCAACGAAATTTTAACGAGTATCTAAAACCAGTATCTAAAACTAGTCGACGAAAGGAAAACTTACTCCTCTGTGAGTCTTTATTGTGACAGCTGTGCTGGGCAAAATCGTAATAGAGCAATACTGACCAGCATAATTTTTTTTATTGAAAGATCAAAATACATAAAAAATATAAAAATTACTTATTTGTTACCAGAGCATACAATGATGTCCGTTGATTCAATTCATAGTACAATAGAAAATTTTACCCGTGATAAAACTGTTTGGGCACCAAGTGAATGGTCTACTTTAATAACCAATGCACGTAAAAATCCAACAAATTATTGCCCCTATTGCGGTTCACCACTTTTGTGTCAGTTTGGTCGTCTTAGGTGATTTCGCATTGCCGTTCTCAACTAAACTGCCAGTTGACTATTCAGTTGTGTATCTGTTTTTTCGTGGTATTGCCGTTCTCAACTTTGTAAAAGTTTGGTCGTAAAAAACGTTGAATACACACAACTGCTTAATTGTAGTTGTGTCATTATCAGTTAGAGTGAAATTTTTTTAAAAGCGGTGAAAATTTAAATCAAAATGGAGAGATCGTAAGTATCAATTTTTGTAATAATTTTTTCACAATTTTTAAACACTTTTATTAGTTTGAAAATAACAACGAAAGTCCAATTTGAGCGGCTTGTTCAGATTATGGACAGGAATCCGGAAATTGCTCGCGGAAAACCAAATTTTGGTGCAACGGAAAATACGTGCAAGGAGTTATGGGAAGAGTTTGCTGTAGAATTAAATAGTTTGGGACCACCGACAAGAACATCTCAAGAATGGCGACGTGTAAGTGTGTCAGTAAAATAATATTGAACAATTACAATATTCTTAATATAATTATAATCTTTCACAGGTTTGGATCCACTATAAAGCAAGCATTAAGAAAAAACTTGCAAACAATAAAAGAAACACTCAGGCGACAGGTTGAGGCCCATCACAAGAAATCCCATTAAATAGCCTTGAGGATACTGTTTCACAACTCTTGTCTTTGCAAGAGGAAGCGGCACCATTAAATAGCCTTGATGATACTGTTTCACAACTCTTGTCTTTGCAAGAGCAAGCGGCACCATCTGGCCAAGTTTTTGGCGTTGCAGCATCCACTGCAAACATTAAAAAAATTAGAAAAAAAATTTGCATTGTTGGAACGACAAGCAAATGAGGCTACTGATCTCCACAATCTTAAGGTGGAGTGCGATAAATTAAAAATAGAAAAACTTAAGAATAAATTTAAAAATTAATAATATTTTATTGTTTGCTGTTGTAGATAAATTTCATCTTATTTTTTTATATATTAAAATTCACAAGTATTATTTGTTTAAGAATTACAAGTTTTTAAATATATGTACAGAATTCTTTTTTTTAACCTTTTAAGGCTTAATTAACAAATTGTTTCACAATACATAAATAAAATATTTTACACTTTTTATTCCCACAACACTTTCAGTTTAATTTTCTTCAAATTTCACTTGTCAAACGTGATATGTAAAGTTGGCAATTCGATATTTTAGGTTGGCAATTTTATGACAAACTCAACTAAAAACAGTTGTGTATCGCAATAACTAAAATGAGTTTGGTTGTGCATAAGTTGGGTTGACTCTCACACGACCAAACTGAGTTGAGTGGTGAACCGCAATAGGGGCATATAACTGCATTCTAATGAACTACTCCGATTTTAAAGATTGGAAAGCATTTTCACTAAAGATGCTACCTGATGCTCAGCCTCATTTGAAAAGGGTAACCCTATAATTAGTCTTAGATATGGCTATTTTGACAACTCTGAAAGAAAAGACTACGATTTAAGTTCTTTTCCAATATCCAAGCGAAACCCTGAAATTATCGCCAGGGGGCCTGTTCAGATATATAAGGAATTGTTAACAATTTCGTTACCCAAATACAAGGATTTAAAAACACTTTGCGATAATGGGACAATACCAGACAGATATCACCAAGAATTTTTAAATTTAAGGCACAGTAAATCTGTACATGATTCACTATGCGAAACTGACGAAGAAGATATCTATTAATATTGTGTTATACACGTATATGTACATACCTACTTGCAGATTTATGTATGTATGTTTATTAGTTATTTCAGAGCCATTGTTAAAACTTAAAAATTACTATAGTTACAACTGGTTGAGTAATGGTAAGCCAAGGATAACTAGAGCTGGAGAAGTTAAATTGGTACAAGAGACTCTACAAATATTTTGTGATGAAGTGAATGCTACTCAAGATGCAAATACAGATGCTTGGTGAATAGATAACGGAGCAACACGTCATGTATGTAATAACATTAAATTTTTGAAAAATTCAGAAGTCCGTGTTATATAAAAGCAGCTGGAAAAGAAGTTTTAGAATCAGTCGGAAAAGGAACTATTCAAATGGAATCAATTGTTAACAATCATACAATTCGGATGAGTTTATACGATGTATGGTATGTACCTCAAATTAATAGAAATTTGTTTTCGGTACTTATGACACACAATTACCGAAAAAATAGCAAATTCGAATCAACAGTAAAAAAACAGCTTTTTACTGTTGAATAATAAGATTTTCTTAACGGGTTCTCGAGAAGCCGAAGGTTCACTTTATAGAGCAAATATTAGACCTATAACTTTGAAAGATAATGAAATAAACTCAATAGAAGAAGATTTCTTATTACAGTTGTACCATGAACGTTGGGGACACCAAGATAAACGTCATATTCAAAAATTGCTAAAATCTGTTTTAAATATCAGTGTAAGACTAAACAGCAATATTTGTGAACCCTGCATATGCGGAAAGGCACATAGAGCACCTTTTGGAAAAAGAGTAGAAGCTAAAAGTCCAGGGGAACTAATTTCCGCCGATGTATGTGGATCCTTTGTGGAATCATTTAATAGAAAAAGGTATTTAGTAATATTTAAAATGCATTTACTAAATATCGTTTTGGTTACCTACTTAAACAAAAGTCAGAAGTAAAAGATGTTCTCGAAAATGTGTAAATTTAGCAAGAGCTCAAGGTCATTTAGTTAAAGAATTTGTTTTGTATTCATGATGTACGTATGATATTGAACAAGCATGGAGTAAAACATAGACTTACTGCTCCGTATACACCTCAACAAAATGGTGGAAGAGAAAGAGAAAATAGGACTGTTATATATATATATATATATATATATATATATATATATATATATATATATATATATATATATATATATATATATATATAT